>CADDXX010000162.1:353716-428323 GCA_902810485.1 Alauda arvensis | reverse complement strand
CTTACACATTCCTTGTATGTCTGGATTGCTGCACTAAAATATTTGGTGAAATAAGCCTGTTTATCACATGGACCCTAAATACCTAATTACCTGTCTTTTGGATGTCAAATTTTTAAATTGTTAAAACTGTCTAAAATTTGTAATTTGGGAGGTCCTGTTACTTAAACATAATTTGAATGTGTTGTGTCCTGCTGGTGTTGCATGGGCTTTGTTCAGGCAGAGTTCTGCTACACACAGATACAGTTAAAACTACACTGCAAATGTCTTAATATTGTTTGTAATTCACAGAGCTGTCCTGACCTGAGGGAGGAAGGCAACAACTTGTGGTTTATATAATTTATTCTTCTTCATAATGATGGAAGGAAGCACAAGAGTTTCTGAAAATGTTAGCAATAGTGTGATTTTTGTAGGAAGAGAAGAAAAAGTATTCCAAATTATAACTACTCCTTCTRAAAGTCTGTAAATAAGTTTATTTTGTAAGTTTATTATATTGTGGTTATTATAAATAGGCAAAGCTGCTGTTTACATTCTATTTTCTTTATATTGCACTGAGATAATTTAAAGAATTCCTGCATGTACCTCCATACTGTCCTTCACACTATATATAGGGTTCTGCAAAGATTTTGTAATTTTTTTAATGATGTGTGCAGTATTCATAAGAAAGTTTTTTAAACTGTGGCTAAGCGTCTAAACTTTAATTTCAGCTGTGACAYGTTTCTTTCCAAATTTGATATAAATGCAGAAGCCAGTATTCTTTTAATATGTTCAATAAATTTTGTTCATCTTTAATAGTCTGTAAATTGCAAGCCATAAAATACTGTTGAATTGGCTAGATGATACTTGCAAGGCAGATGCAAATCTTATGACTGGTTTTATGGAGGAGAAGACAGTTTTTTAGGAAATAAAATTGTATTACTGTGGTATTTAAGGGGCAGAAATCATAACCCGTCACTTGCTGTAGTAGGCAGTGCTAAAATTGTTTTCACTGAAAAGATAATTGCAAGATTTAATGGTTGCCACTGTTTTGGACACTGATTCAGAGARTATTTTCTCCTAAGTGAAACTGTTCTGATTGACTGTCTCAGTTCATCGAAGGCTCTTGTAACCACTAAAAGAGTATCTTCATGTCTTTTGTCTCAGTAAAATCTAGTGTGTTTGAGGAGTCTTGAAAAGTCAGGAGGAATTTTATGTGATTTAGTTCGATGTCCAGCAACATCATCCTAAAGAATGGATTTTCACAGTAGCCATGTGACYAAAGCCATCCTTTAGTATTTAATAACAGTGTTTCTTAGATGAAAATGAGTGGTTACCCAGAGAAGTACATAATTTTTTTTTTTATTAGATGGTATGCTAATCTTACTACTGAGCAGATCTGTATAAATGTAGCAGGAATTAAATTTTCACTTCAATGACTATTTTTGTGCTGAACTGGGCAGCACTTTTATTTCTGTGGTTTTTGGTTTCTTATATGTCTTATGCAACATGGTACGCTTACTTCTGAATAATTTCTTCTAGAATGATTGTTTCAATCTTGTACAGCTAGTTWATATGTTGGTGTATGTGGAATTGCACTCCAGATCTCCTACCTTCATATGAAACTTTGATCAGACTCGTGTTAGTGACAAGTTTTATGCTGTGTATCAGTACTGGGTTTGCCTGGCAGGGCTTTGGTAGCAGSGATCTGCAGGGGTGACTTCTCTGATAAGCCCCTAGAAGCTTCCTTAATGTTTGACAGAGCAAAAGGCAGATAGCCCTGAGAGGAACCTGTCACTGGCCATGGCCAATGCCATCAGCAGTGGTGGCAATGCCTCTGTGATAATGTATTAAAGAAGAAAAATAAGGTATTGAGCAGATATAACTGCAGCTTGAGAAGAGCAGGGAGAGAACATGCGAGAGGAACAATTCTGCAGACACCAAAGTCATTGGAGAAGGAGGGGAAGARGCACTCGAGGCTCCAGACCTGAGATTCCCCTCCAAAACATTGTGCAGAATATGGTGAGGCAGCTTGCAGTCATTTTGCCACAAGTTACAATGACTGAAGACTGAGGGAAGTCTATGAAATTTGCTGGTCATCATGGTAAGGACAGTAGAACAGAACAGCATTTTACTCACTTGATAAGTCAGTAGAACAGAACAGCATTTGCTCTCATCAAGGACAGTAAAACAAACACCACAACTTTATAGAAATAAATAAAGGATGCAACTTAGGCAAACAGAAGTCAAGCAAAACACAAGCAGGATGCCAGCTCAGCTCTGCAAGGCTGGCGAAGTAGAAGTTGTGCAAAACAATGATATTGCACTTACTCAAAAGCAGAGGTCAAGGAACAGCCACATAGAAAGGACACTGGACATTGAAGACAGACTGCAAAGAATCAGGTAAGGACTTTTGATAAGGGGAGCAACTGTGTCAAATAAAGTCAAGTAGGTGGGGATAGCTAATGAATATGTAAGCAATGTGTGTGATAAAAACTCTCTTCACTTGATGCTCAGGACACTCGAATGGAGAAAGGGTCCTGCAAGTGACCAGCACACTTTCTAATACCCAAAACTGTGTTAGAAAATTTCTATCCAGGCAATTTCAGTATCAAAYATACCAAGGAATTGGAAGAGCTTGGTGTTCCCAAGGATTTTTAAATACTTGTTTTTCTGGTCTTCAGAATATTTGTTTGCATCCAGTGAGAGTTAAAAGTTACATTCTAAATTACATGACGTTATACTGATGAAAGTTAGCAAAAATATAGAGCCTGCTTTAAAATTATATTTCTCAGAGTATAGATTTCTTCYTTATTCTTGCTCCTATAATTTGCAAAGACATCTCAAGAGTTTGAGAAACTTTGATTTCCACTTAAATACAGAAAAGATCACCAATGACTTAGTGAGACAAAATTCATGGCCTGCCRGGGATATCTCTTCCGAGATAACCCYRGATGGTGGTGAAAGGCTGTTTTCTCACTGCCCGTGCTTGGAAGAAGGAATTAGAGAACGTTYGGGTTGKRGTYTGAAGATGTTTATTTTAGAAATCTTATCTCAAGGTTCAGTCTGTCCAGAGTGAAGTTCACAAGCAGCTGGAAAAATGAATTCTCCCCCRCCCAGAACAGCACCTGGGTTTTTATACTCTAAACTACGTTAASATTGTTYTTCTCTAAACTCCAATAACTAAAATCCATGTCATACAGTGAAATTGCACCTTCACCCAATCCYAAAAAMCCRTCACCCTTTGCAAAGAGGAAGAGGAAAAGAAAGGAAAATGTGYTTTTATCACATTGATCTGMCTCCATCTTGSCCCCATTTTACCTATRCAGCAAAATCTACAACCCCTACTTTCTCACCCAGYGATATAACAAAAATCACACCARTCAAACCTTTGTGACCTCCAAATCCTCAGACAGCTCTGGCAGCCTTTTCCACAGGCTCAGATCAAAGCCACCACTGTCTCTGACACAGGCYGAGGRGGACSAGCCCTCCCATCCTGGCTGCTGCCCATCCAGGAGRCCCAGAGGGATACTCTGGTCTCCCACAATGGCCAACATCTGCAGTAAGTTCCTACTTTTTAAAAGTAGATATGGAATGCCATYCAATGCCAAAATCTATTTTTGTTTTCTAAATATTTAGCATAGGACAATGCTTTCATAAATGATGTGGAATTTATTCAAGAATATGTTAGATAACTGTTTGTCCATGAGAAGATACCAAGGATCTTTTCATCAAAAAAAAATTTTAAAAAATGCATTGCTCACATCCAGCTATGAATTTAGTAAATGTATGTATAAAGCTAAAATTGCTTACTTATGAACATCCCTGGATTGAGATAGATCCACTATCYAAACAATTTGGCTAACAATGGTACTTACAGGGACATTAATTAATGACTATTGGAGGAAATTGAAGTGAAGTTACAGCAGTAAGCAGAATTAAGAGGCCAGCTGAATGAATTTAAACAAGGCCAGGTGCCAGGTCTTTCCCTTGGGGCACAACAACCTCATGTAACACCACAAACTGGGGGCAGTGTGCTTGGAAAGTTTCCTGGTGGGAAAGGACYTGGGGGTGCTGGTGACAGCAGCTGAACATGAGCCAGCTGTGCACAAGTGGCCAAGAGGGCCWCTAGCATGCTGGCCTGGATCAGCAATAGTGTGGCCAGCAGGACCAGGACAGGGATTGTCCCCCTGCACTCAACATTAGTGAAGCCACACCTCAAATCCTGTGCTCAGCTCTGGGCCCATCACTCATGATGGGACAGACATTGAGGTGGTGGAGCAAGTCCAGAGAAGGGCAATGAGCCTGGTAAAGGGTCTGGAGCACAGATTTTATGGGGAGCAGTTGAGAAAGCTGGGGTTGTTAAACCTGGAGAAAAAGAGGCTCAGGGAAGAATTTATCACTGTCTAGGACTATCTGAAAGGAGTTTGTATCAAGGTGGGAATTGGCCCCTTCCCCCAGGCATCTAGTGACAGGACAAGGAGAAATGGTCTTAAGTTGCACCAGGGGAGGTTCAGGTTAGACATGAGCAAGAATTTCTACCTGAAAAGGTTATCAAGCATTGGAATGAGCTGCCCAGAGAGGTGGTGGAGTCACCATGCCTGGAAGTGTTCAAGAAATGACTGGAATGAYGCTTAGTGTWATAGTTTASTTGTCATGGTGRTGTTTGRTCAAAGGTTGRACTCARTGATCTTGGARGTCTTTTCCARCCTTAATGATTCTATGATTCTACGTCAAAAAGCAAGAAAAGATATTTACTCATGTTCAATTATATATGCACTTTGAGGCTTTGTGAGATCAGCTTGGAAAAGCAGTAGTGGGTTAAGTCTATCAATGAAAAAATGCTGAAAAGCTGATAAAGCTGTAGCTGATAAGAAGGAGGAAGATCAGTAGGTTTAAGAATTGTATGCTTAGTGACTGTGACTGTCCATAGGTCATGCCCACTMATTTTTTATTCAAATATGGATACTCCAGAGTTTGCCTAGAAGACAACAAACCTGAGGAATTAAAGTCCATAAGGGTTGTCTTTGAAAGACAAAGTGAGCATGGAAGCTCAGTTATTCTACAAAAGCAAATACAAGACTATSAGGATGTTCCAGCTGAGGGAACAGAGTGCATCAAAGCTATTAAGTTGCAGGTACTCTCATAGTTTATACTGATGCTGTGCTTGCAAATGTCAGCCATTTTACACCACAATGCTTTATTTTTCTATTTTGAWTCAGATATGAATGAACAGTTATTAGCCAATAACATAAGTAAATAGGAACTTTTTTTTGTCAAGAAGAGGACTGATGTAGAAGAGTGGCCTCCAAAYCCTGAGAGATTTATTCAGTGCCTGYTGGAACCTCTGTCTGCTCATTAAGGGATGTTAGACAGATCACTTGCATTCCAATCAAAGTTTAGTGAAGTTAATAACAAGTTTCTAATGTATTTTTTAAGTCTGAGAATTAGGACTGTCAGAATTGGAATGCTTGTTTAATAATAACAATTAAAAGAGCCCTTTTGCTCCTAATTAGGTTTTAATATACTTTATTAATTACTGGAGCAAAATAATTCTGAGTATCATTATTATTTAGTGTTATTAGTGTAATTTCCATAAAGAGTACCATGTTTTGTGCTTCAAATAACGTATAATGCATTTGAGAAGACCATGTGGTTTTGGAAAGTTTTGATTTTATCTTTGGAATTACATTTTCAGATGTCACTGTTAGTAGTTCCAAAATTTCAAAGTTCTTAGGAAGAAATAGCACAGAGCTGGAAGTTTTTTTGTTGTTTTCTGTTTGGTTGTGGTTTTTTGTTTGTTTGTTTGTGGTTTTTATTTTTTTGCTTTTTTTTTTGCTTTTTTTTTTTTTTTTAGTTTCAGCTGCTATAAGAAATATTACATGTCTGTAAAGGAAGCCATGATGTCTGTTTTCTGACAGATGCTCCATAACTTTATCAGAAAAAGAGCTTTATAAATACACCATGCTGAATGAATTTAGCAAAAAGTGAGGTAYTGACATTAATTATTTAGAGGAATAAATTAATGGATTTCTGCTACTTGACTAGTTCTGTCCTTAATATTCGTGTAAATGTAGTTATTGATCAGAGGGATGAGCAAGTAAAAAAAGTCAGGGAGAAGTTATCCTAATTTRTGAATCTGTTATCTTTCCTTATTTTTAAAATCAAGGGTGTTGGTATTGATACAAAAGACTATGAATGTACAAAAAGAAAGAGAAACTGGAGGAAAGGTCAAAGATGAAGTATTTAGCAATTCTGGTAAATACATATAGCAGTCTGGCAATCTTTGTCTGATACATCCCACTGAATTACGGAATAGAAGGGAAATAGGAACTGCTGACCTCACTCAGGAAGCTTGTTGTCTGCTGACCCATTGACTCACCATTGTTCRCTTCCAGAAAAAGTGGTTCCATATGAGAAGAGGGCTTCACAATCAGCTGAATAGTTTTGAGGAAAGTCAAGTAAAAAACACTGAAGTTTTGAGAGTACGGAGTTTTTTAACTCCACAGGATATGACTGAGCCAAAAGCATACCTGTTTAGTGTGAATGAAATGTGATTGTGATAAAGTAAGAAAAACTGAAACAACACAAGCTTTTGGTAGGTATCAGGAAAAAGACTAGAGATAATTTTGAAAGTAAAGCTTAAAGTAGATTCCATTTGCTTAAGGTACTAAAGAGACATGCCTCCCTTATAGGGAGATGTCTGCAGATGCTAAGAAAAATTATTTTCCAGAAAGTAGTTAGCTTGGAACTCTCCCACTGCTGGAGTAGGAAGGGCATGGATATTCAAATGGCACTTTGTGTGCCTTTAGATTCAGTGCCTGCTTCCTGGGATTTTAGTGAAAAATCACTTGTAGAGGTCTCAGTTGTTTCATTCTTATGTGATGCTAGCAGCAATTTAATGAAATAATTGTTAGTGGCTATCTGTCATAATTCTTTTTTGAAAGAGTAGTCACATCCTCCGCACTTTTAGTTACTGAGCAGCTAAACTGGGGTGAATTTACAAACCTATTGTCCTAACCTCTTAAAGGAAGAAACATACTGTTACTCTTTTTTAGCAGGCATATATTAACTTACAGAATTACTTGCTGTTTTCTRTTCGTATCATCCTTCTGCTTTTAAGCTTAAATATAGAAACTTAGTTTCGGACAGGAGGGAAAAAAAAAAAAACACAAAGAAGCCTGGAAAGGAGCCAGAAGTTGGCTTGACAGAAATAAGAAGAGTTCTCAGCCCCTGAGTCAGTTTTTTTCTCCTCTCAGTGGCTGTTGGTTACTGGAGCTATGAAATACATTTGTTTGAAGGGCCCTGAGACCAACCTTCCCCCTGGGGGTTTGGCTATCTCAGGGCAAATTTAATACCATTGAGGACTATCCCCTCTCTCTCTGGTGAGCTTGGAGAGATCCCTTGCAGACAGCACTGCAGAAAGTCCTTAACTTCCTGAGGGAACTGACCTAAGGTGCTGCTCTAGTGATTGGATCCTACCTGAGCTACAGGCACTACTCCATCACAATCCTGTCTATGCCTGGCCTTTAGCCTGCTGATCTGGGCACAGACCCTAGGGCACAGGATGATGTCCCATCCTGACCTTGGACCTTTATCATCACTATGGTCCTGTCTGGTGATCACTTGTTATCCTTATAGGGCCTGGTCCTAACTCTGAATTGCTGGCTTGTATTCCTGGCCTTCCCCAGCCCTGTCTCATGACCTTGACCTTGCCTGATGTCCTGGGCTCTGGCAAGATTCTTGGGGTGTCCTTCAGCTCCCAGCTCCCCTTATGGAGTTGCCAGCATGTGCAGCACAGTGACCTCAGACTTTTTTGAACTCACAATCCAGTCAGCCTGTGAGGAGGGATGCACTTACAGTACTGACAYTGGCACATGTTAGTGTGTGAGTTCACACAGGCAGGCAGAGGAAACAACCACAAACTTGTGGCTTGAACACAAAGAGTGAATTAATTTCTGTTACCTTGTGAACTGAGTTATCCCCAAAGCAACAACTGGGCAGATGTATGCAAAGTGGGCATGCAGACACCCCTCAACTCAGTCCATGCTAGAGGATTACCGCCTGCTCTTACATATGCTTATCCAGAGTTATTCCCACCTGCAAGTCACTTGAGCAGTTTACAACCCTCCTCTCCAGTCTTCTGCTTTTTAATCTATTTGACACAATCATTACTGCATATATTACACTGATGAGCAAATGTAAAAATTTGACATTTATTTTGTCATTTGAAGCAGTCATACTGATAGGAATCCTGGGAGAAAACTGTGCTTGTGAACATGCCTATCAGTCAGCACAATGAAAGGTGTCTCTCCAGACCCAGAAATTAGGAACCAGATTTCAGTCTGGTTATAGAAAACTGTTCCCCAAAGAGGAGAACTGCAGCAGTCTGTAACTGATACCAGAGGCACATGTCTTCCAGAAATATCCAAGATGATCTAAGAAAAGATATGAAGAAAAAACTGTCAAACCCCCCCCATTTTCAGTTTCACTTGGCATTAATGAACTTCCCAAAAAGAGCTTGATTGTCTTGAGCATTCCATTGCATTCTCTGCTTTTGAGTTTACCCTGCTTTATCCTTTATGTGTTGCCTTGTAAGAATGGAAGATGAAGTTCCAACAAATGACCTTGTTCTGTACACATAATTCAAGATARCTTTACTTTAGTCCTGGAACATTTTAAGATCACAGTTTCACTGTCCTACTGCAGAGTTTTTGTAGGCTCAGTACCTRTTGTTGATTTAGTTACAGAACAGGACTTTACAAAGAGTATCAGGGTACTGTGCCAAGCCCTCATCCTAGCTGTTTCAAAATCAAATCCCAGGAGACTATTCATGTATGAAATTATATTTTGGTGAGAATATAATTCTTCCAAGTTCTGTGATAATTTTACTGCATGATTACGGTATTGTACAGGGGAGATGCAGCTTCTTTTTGTGCCATTAATGCTAATGGAAACAGRTTGTTATGCTCTACTAAGTTACACGAGTTTCAGATCTAGAGGTTGATCTTCTTGTGTAAATAATTCATTCACTAACCCATGCGAGGCAACGTGAGACAAGTTAACAATGTTATTTAAGCTATCTGAAATAACCAGGTGTAATTTGATGGAGATGGGTTGGGGGGTATTACACAATTCTCTCCCATGGTAGATCTGAGAAGGTGTTGACATTTCTATCTACAGAACATGAGATACCTGGGAAGTGTTAAAGGAGCAATTTCTTCTCTATTTCTTTGTGTCATTTTKTCTTTGCATTTAACCTGCCAGGGCAKCAGAGAAATAAGATCTTAGTGGTTTTGTTGACTAAAATGCCTTTCAGTTCCTCTTCAGTGAATTTTGTACAGGCTTCAGAATATTGTCATCATACCCTCAAACAAATATGACTGCTCCTTTCCATAACAAATGAGGGATTATTATCCATTAATTATTTGTGAACTTGATACAAGTGGATACTTTAAGATGGGTAATTGCTGAGCTATCCAAATTCTGAAGGTTCATCCTGAAGGATGAAATCCTACCCTGGTGGGCATGTGGGAAAGAAGACCAGATTTTTTAACATTCAGTACATACTCAACAAAATAGTCTCAATGCTGAATTTCTATCACTTTCAGAAATTCARCTAAGTCTGTGGAGATACTATTTTTTTTATTCTAAGTGCTTTTCTTCTCCTTCTGGACTCCATTTCAGTTTCTGTTGCAGGTTTGGACCTTTGTGGACTTGCTGATGTCTGTTCTTCTGTTTTTTTAAGTGGAAACAGAAGCTGGCAAAGAACAACCTTCAGCATCTGCYTGTTTTACTAGCTTTCCTTGAACTTCAGATGACAGAACATTGAGAAACATCATCCCATGTCCTCCTGCAAGTTGCTTGTTATCTGCCTTGAACCTGTCAAGGCAAGCTTAGCTAGACTTGCCAGAAGTAAATTAAGAAACACTCCCAGGAGCTCCTTTGCCAGTAAATCTAAGTAAGAAGTAACCTCATATAACAAAACAAAGAGATTGGGAAAGTCGCCTTTTCCACATGCTCTTAAGAAGAAAAGGAAARAAGTATTTTTAGATTTGCCTACTGAATGTACAGTCAATGAAGATATAGGTTTCACACAAATTTACACATTAGCTATCAGGCTTCTTCCATTTGATATCCCACTGATATCAAATCTTCAAATATTTTTTCCTTCATTAGGACTTTCARTTAGTTAGTTAGTTCAGATGAAGAATACATTTTTACTCAGATTAAGAAAACTTATCCCTCTGCAGTTGTAAGATAAAGATGTAAAARTGTTAAATTAGATCCAGAGTATAAAATCACAGAATCATACCTTGGGTTAGAAGGGAYCTTAAAGATTATTTAGTTACAAAGATAKAGGAGTACAGATCAAAACTCTCCCAAAGACTGGAAGTCACTGAGTGCATCTCATATTTATTTGTTAATAACAAATTGAACTCATATTTTTATTTTTAYAATTGGGAGAATTAAAGCACTAGGAGAGCTAGAATGCAGCTTGTAAGGCAACTTGATTTTGAATGTCTGAGTTGGRCATGCCTTTCAGAGGCACTGAATATCTGGAAACTCCTGTTAGAGCTGAGGAAAATTTGCCCTTGTTCAAAGATATGTTAGCTACCAGTCCAGGCTTGCCAATTTGAAACAAAACACTACTACATTATAAAGCACAGTAGGGTATGAATCTGAAACCAGTTACACTAACATTCCAGGGTTATTAAGTTCACTTTACTGCTGGTTTTGAGCACTGGGGGYGAATGGCTGTGTTTCTGACTACAAGAATAACATTCAGAAATAAGCAATTGAAAAAAAGAAATAAACAGCAACCCTGTGAAGAATTTTTTGAGATAATATGGAGAAACAAAGTAACCAGTCATAAATTCTGTAACTTAGGTTAGGTCAACACTGATGAGCTCAGTTTCCACAGCTTTATGCTCCAGTCTGATAGGAAGCCATGTACCCCTGTTAATAAAATGGGAGACCTAAACTCTGCTTCTCACTGTAGCTGGTGAATTTGAAAGGAATGTCATGCTAACACAGCAACAAAAACTTCCGGATCAACAGTTCTGTGTTTAGCAARTATGGAATCTAGGGGAGACCCTCATTGTTACCAGAGGATTTTGAACCTTGATCTGCTGAGTTTCATTCCCCTGAATCACTGACCAGAATACAACATCTTGTGTACATGCATTGCGCAGTACAATTAAGCAAGCACCTAACAGCCTGATACAATAGTAGTGTTTGATTTAGCAGGTTGGTGGACTCTGCACTGCAATAAAAGATGAGTCATTTTTTATTGATTGTGGCAAAACAGCCAAGTGGGCCTTMACCAGAGCTTATGAACATTTCCATGCGTGAGCTGCATATCAGTAGCACATATTCAAGGCAAGTATCTTGTCAAGAAGACAATTTCCAGTGCTACCCAGGGATGCTAAAATGCTTCTAAGAGAAAGACATTTAGCCTTGTTCAAGAAATAAAACCACTAAGGTGAGGAGCTTGTGGAAAACTTAGGGTATCGAGAGTATCCTCCACAAACATGGCAGAGTAAGAGYAAGGCTTCCATGGTAGGCTCTTTGGGTTCCAAAAGTAGAATGTCATCCACACTGTCAAACCTGAGACTTGATTCTGTCTCCAAAGGCTTTTGCCACAGGATTTTTTGCAGCTAAATCAGGATAGAACCCATGAAGTCAGTAACACCAAAATGATTTTCGCAGCTGTCTGGCCCTCTTTTCTCTTTTTGTATCAAGTCAAAGGAAATGTAAGTAGAGAAGGTTGAACATTTTGTAGAATATTCATCTTAGATTCATATGTAGTACGTAAGAATAAATATACATCTAATAAGGAACTAGATTTTTTGGAACTTAATAAAGGAAACTCTCAGATTCAGATGAAAAGAAATAATTAGTTGCTAGTAAGTGGCTTGTTGATAAAACATAAAAAAAGAATGTGGTTTAGGTGGAGAATAACATGAAGTATCTCCAGTTTTGTGGTGAGGTCTTATAGTAGAGCCATTATAGTTTTAATAGCTATATTTTAATAGTTACATTTTAATTAGTTACTACTTATATATTAATTATATATAATACTTATATTAATAGTCCTGAAATGATTCCTTAATTCTAGTACAAGGCGTGGACATTTTTGTCCTGTGTGTTTTGTATCTACCAACAAAATCCTTACCCATAGCTGCATCTTCTGCCTGTTAATGAAATCAATTAAACAGTTACAGAAGCTTGTTAGCATAAATACAATACTTGGTGTATTTTTTAACTGATGGTGCCTAGATGATTGCC
This sequence comes from Alauda arvensis, assembly GCA_902810485.1. NCBI lineage: Eukaryota > Metazoa > Chordata > Aves > Passeriformes > Alaudidae > Alauda > Alauda arvensis. The sequence goes on along the minus strand of CADDXX010000162.1, from coordinate 416,059 downwards.
AAACAAGGACATTTTTCTTTCTGGTGCTAAGTTATTATGAAGTAATTTGTGTTTTAAAATAAAGTGCTTTATTGATAACTTCTGTCATGGCCTCATCTAGTGTGTTTGACCATGTAAATGGTGAAAACTAAAAGGGTACATGGGCTSATGRGAGTTAAATGTCACATGAGGCATGAAGGCCTGCTCTTATCTTTCTGAAGTGCAGCATGACACCATGACAACAGGTTGCTGCCTARCCTTCTGATGACATCTGTCAGGGTTATAGATTATCTGTAGCCAAATTTAAAAACAAAATTATGTACAATATGTAAATATGTATAATTGACTCCCTGTCCTTATCAAGCCAGCATGAGTTAGTCCTGTTCCTTCTTCTGACTTTATGTTTAATAACATAACATCTGTTGTGGGGTGGGTTTACAGTGTCTGTATGCCTGTAATTGAGGATATTGTTGCCTGCTTTTGCCCTTCTTCAGGTATTCAGAGGAGAGCCAAGTTTGACCCAGTTAGTCTCTTTTGAATCAGATGTCAGGGTAACACTGTTACAGCTGAAGAGGTAAGAGGTAATGATCTCTGGACAGCTAACAAAAGATAAGACACCTGAAAGATAAGTATATTCCAGGGRAAATGGAGTATGTTATAGAGAAAACCTGCAGGTTGTGTTACTCAGGAACAAAAGGTGAAGTGCTTTACTTCTGGGCAGAGCAGAAAAAGGATGCTATTCTTTCTAAGAACAATTAGTGTGGACTTACAAAAGGAGGATCAAGCCTCACAAATCTGATACCCTCTTCTGGAGACAGGAGAACTAAGAGTCACAGCAGGAAAACTGCTGACATGATTAATCAAGACAAGGGGAAATCTTTTCATACAGGAAAAGACAAAAGGCTTAATCCCAAACCCAAGGAGTAAGGCAAATAAACAGTTTAAGTGAGTAAGAAGCCAGTTGCAAGTTCAAAGGCAGAATGGTGCAAGACAGGATTACAAAGACTAGAAATTAATTACTGTGAGACTGGAGAGAAAGGAGAACAGTGAGAAAGCTGAGCAAAAATAGTCTTTGACAATTGTGTTATTTCACAGTTAKCAGTCCAACACAAGTATATCGATTCCCAGTTCAGTAGAATCATTTGCATCTCACATGATAATGGGACACCTATAAACACATAAAAGAAAAATGTTCTTTGAATATCAAACTTTTTTGAGGTCAGATGAACTGAATTGAATTGATTATTTATGTTTTGGACCCTGAACCACCCATCCTTCACAGCTATAAACACCCTCTTTTCCTTTGTGTCTCTACAGCATTCCTGACTGCTGGGAATACTTCAGTGCTGGTGTGCTGGCAAGAACTTGAGGCAGGGAAGGCATGTCAGTTTTCTTGTGCTTCTAGCTCCCTACTGAGAGCCTCAAAAACTGTGTCTGGAGACAGTCCTTCAAAGCCTGCCAGATTCCTAAGGCTGTAACTGGACATAATTTGTTGACAGCTCCAAATGGCCAGCCTTCTCTGCTCTCTGTTTGCAGGCCAAACAGATAGTTTTTGGATAATTTCTCATAACACAGTTAGGAKTATGACACCACTTCACTGTTTGAACAGTCATTCTAAAGACTGAGAAAAGGCTATGGCTAGCTATCTCAATGTGCAAGCATGACTACAATTAAATAAAAGTAGCTTCAATCTGTTGGAAGGGCTCTCAGTCTCCCACTTTTTGAGTGCCCAAGATATATCCCTACACCCACCATCTGTAAGGTCAGGTTGAAGATACCTGTATCAGATCTGGTTAATACACTAGCATTCCAGCTGTCAGTGAGCCCTATATCAGCATATTAGACTACACCTATTCCTAAAGGAATATCAGCAGACTACTCAGGTTCCTTCAGACTTAGCACTGCTCTCCCCTTTGACCCTTCTGTCACCTTGTTAGGGAACAGCTGATAACCTGGTCACAAGACAAGTGGAAGTACCTGTCACCAGCTGGAACTGTTGGTCAGGGCCTCGATGGCATAGACAGCGCTTACTGTCCCTGCCCAGCCTTCCCTAGAGCATCCTGCATCCTGCCATTTCAGCTTCCCAGGGCTGCCAGCCCCTGCCCCAGTGGTGCCACTGGGCATGGCTGCTCTCTGGCTCCCCTGAGTACTGCTAGGCCCTGGGGTTAATATTCCAGCAGCTCCTCCACTTGGCTGTGCTAAGGTGGTAAGAAAAGCTGAAGGACTCATCAGTTGCTGCTATCTCTGTCAGAGGTGTGTTACAGAGATAGGAGGCTGAAGCCTGAAATGTTCAGTATCATGAAGGATGTTATAATGAGKTTAAAAGAGATACCCTGAAGGATAGATAGGTTTATTGTCTGATCACTTAACTTGGATCTATTTTTTCTGCAGTTAAGGATACATAGGTGGGCATATATTCCATAATACTAATTAAATTGACTTGGATGGATGAATGTGCTGATGTATTACTATGAGTAACTTCTTGAAAGAATGAAACTTGTTTCATTAGATGCCTTATGTGACCTTAAACATCTGCCCTTGCCTCATGGAAGAAAAGGGTAGGGTATACTATTATTGCCTTCCTCTTTTACCAAAGGCTGGTGTATCATGCTTTTGTTATCCGTTACTATTGCTTTTCTTGATGCTGTTCTGCCTTCCTCTTAATTAGTTTTGACATAGATCACACCACTGCTCTCTCTGTTTTATGATATTTGAGGAAATTGATCCATCCAAGACATAATGTTGTCCTCCTCCCCTTCCTCCCCTTGCCTTCTCCCTGTCTGTCTGCCCCTTGTAACAAAGACAATGTTCTCAAGAGGCAAGTTCATAGATTTCAAAACTTCAGATAAGCCCGTCCAAGTTTATAAAACACAGAAGGGCGCCTAGTTGTGAAGACAAACAGGACCACAATCTATATTCTTAGCCTGCCAAGGACTGTCAAGGGGTTGGTRCTACCTCTAGTTACTGCATTCTGGCAGAGTGTGTCATTGGGCTGTGAGAGTCTCAAGTGTTTCTGTACTATAAATAAGGGTGCTACTTATTAGTAAAGAAATCCCCGGAACAATCTAGAATTCCCAGTAGAGACACTCCTGACAAAGGGTGTGTAGCCATGGGCACGTTGAGTGTTTTACACTTGAGAAGTCACAAGACCAGGAAACGAAACAAAGAGGGGTCTCAGATGACAACAATGTAATGAAAAGAGAAGAGTGCATGTAAATGTTCGGTATGCATGCCAGCAGAGGTGCAATAACTCTGTCCAAAGAAGTGAAAAATTCTGGTTTGTTCCATTTATTCTGCTCTGCTGCCAGGGGAGGTTAAGGTTGAATATTAGAAAAAGGTTCTTCACCCCTGGGGTGGCTGGAAACGGGAACAGGGAACTGGTCACTGCACCAGCATGACAGGGTCCAAGAAGCGTTCGGACAGCGCTCTCCGGCACACGGCGTGACCCTTGGGGATGTCCTGTGCAGGGCCAGCAGCTGGACTCGCTGTGAGTCCCTTCCAATTTAGCATATCCTGTGCTTCAGTGAAGCGGCTTTCCGCAAGACGAGCCGCACACCGGCTCCCTTCGGCGGCCCGTTCCCTGGCAGGGCCGTGCCCTCCCGCTGACCGCCGCGGGCACTGCGGCTGCGGCCCCGCCCCGCCCGCGGGTGACGCGCGCCGCCGGTGACGCCCCATAAATAACGGGGCGAGCCCGGCGCTCCGCACTCAGCGGCGGCCGCGCCCGTGCCCTCGACCCAGCCCGCGCTCCAGTCGGCGGCGGCTCCGGCTCCTCCTCCCGGGTGAGTAGGGGCGCTCCGGCGCGGCTCTCGGCGGCCGCGGCAGCGCCGGGGCCCGCCCGCCCCGCGGGGCTGGCTCCGCAATATGGTGGAGCCTGGCGGCGGGGCGGGCGCGGCGCGGCCCCGTGTGCGGCGCTGACCGCCGGGCCGCCCCTGCCGCCCCCGCTGCCTCCGCGGGCCCCGCGTGTTTCGGTGCGCCGGCCCAGGTTCTACCGGGGCCGGAAAGTCCCGAGAGCCTCGTCCGGCCCCGGGAGCGTCGCTGGAATGCCCCATCCCGGAAGCGGCCCGTGGAGGCGCTTGGGAAAGCGGCGCGCCTTCCTGCTTTGGGTACCGCGGCCAGCCAGAGCGCCGGGCGCCGCGGCTGCTGGGTGTGTGTCAGCGCGCTCCTTCTCGCACTTATTTCCACAGCGAGGGGAGAGAGTAGGAATGCAGGGTGTGACGGAGCCTGTGTGCTTCCCTCTCCAGAATCTCCTTGTTGTCTTTGAAGTGTGCTTGGACTCGGATTCCACTCCGAGTCCAAGCTGAACCTTGCTTGGTTGCTAGAGCTGAACCCATTCAAGGGATCTCCGAAACCGTGCAAGAATCTAATTATCTTCCTTGTCTTTAGGAGCAGGAATAACTTCACAGGCTAACTGCGCTGGTTTGTTGACTAAAATTGAAATGCATGCTCTGTGTGGACAGGTATTGTGAGACACACTACAAATATTGAATAATCTTTAAAGTAACGTCCCTTCTTCCATCAGAGGCCAGATTCTGTGCCATTAGCATCTTCTCCTGTTCTTAGTATGCTTTGCAGTTCATGGTGAAATTCAGTTGTGATCACTCCAACTGATCTGACTTGTAATGCTGTGTGAGAAACAGCATGCTCTTGTGGATGTTTAAATTATTGTTAAACGAAAGGAGAACTTCTTTGTTWCCAGTGTAACCATTGCTTGTTACTTGTCTTGCTTGTGTGGTCCATATACAGTGGKTAATTTCATTACAGGSATTATTTTATGGCACATGTATGTTAATATGTGCAAATATGCCTTCAAAATGTTAACAGGATGCCTTTGTCCTTGTTCCCTGTAATGTAATGGGAAAAAGTTTGATTTTGCCTCAGATGGAATATTAATACGTTCCTTTTTTGCTGTCATACACACGAGACAGAAAAACTGCTGTTGGCTCTTTGACAAACCTAGCAAAAGGCCTTGTAAAACACARTCCTTTTGGGGATGGACTCCTAGTTTACCTTTTTGTTGCCTTCATTGGTACAGATTCTTCTGGAACTTAAGCATTATGTGAAGTCATTAATGGAAAAGGTGCTTCTTGCAGATTTAGTTCATCAGTATAGGATGACAGTGTGCTTCTGTGTGTTTCCTTACATGGTACTGCAATACCCTGCCCCTTCTATAGGGCTCTTGTGGAGAAAGTTAATAGTATTTTCTCCATGGGAATACATGTTGGAATGCGTGCTGAGTATTGTAGATTTGTTGAATGACCAACGTTTGCAACTCGTTTCAGTGGGGAATGTGTAATAATTTAGTTTAAATTAGCATAARGAAGATTTATTTTCTGCAGTAGGGAAATCCTGCTCTCTGTGTCACAGGAATGCTAACTCCTTAGCAGGCAGAACAGAGTGAGCCTTAGGTGGGCTYCCTAGAAGATCTAATCTGATTAAAGCCATTGGTGATGGGTTCTTTGTCTGACTTGGACATTCTAAACTAGACTTTTAGTGACTTGTGGGCTGGCTTTTGTTTGTCCTGACTCAACCAGTAAGTCTGTCTTAATTCTTCTAGAAAAAATGACTCCACCACCTGGTTATTCATCAATGAGCTGCTGTACCTCAAAGCCTGTCTCGTGCATATGCTGTRCTTGCATTACCTAATCCAAGTTTTGGATTTATAAATTGTTACAATAAAATCTAATTCCTGCATGCATGAATGTGAACATCCTGGTCCCAGTAAATGGGGTGGATCACAAGAAGTTGGTTTCAAAGTTTGGTGCTTAGATGAAGCAGATATGATGACATAATTCATATATGCTTCTTTCACAGGCTGTATAAGGTTCAAGACCTGAAAAAATGGCATTGGCAGCAATTGATCCACAGCAGGTATGTCTGAGTTAGTCCCGTAATTTCTTTTTCTAGGTTAGAAAAATAGGACTCAACTAACACCTTTCTCTTTTAAAACAGAATGTTGTATCGAGGGTTGCCAACCTCCCTTTGGTGAGCTCCACCTATGATATGGTGTCCACAGCTTACATCACCACAAAGGATAACCATCCTTATCTGAAGTCAGTATGTGAGATAGCAGAGAAAGGAGTGAAGACGATTACATCAGTGGCCATGACAAGTGCTATGCCTATCATTCAGAAACTGGAACCACAAAGTAAGGAAAAGATGAAGCTGTTGATAGCTTTAGTTCAACTGATTGTTGATAGCTTTAGTTCAACTTATTGATTTTTGTATCCAGATGCACTTATGGTTTGACATGGTCATGCTGATCTTGAATGCTGTTTTGGGTAGCTGGCTGAACCTGTTGCACCTGTTGCCTGACTTGTTRCATAACTGATTACACATTGATAAGATTTAAAAAAAAAAAAGGTAATAATCCAGAGTGAAAGCAGATTCCAGCTTTCATAATACTAAATTGATAGATGACTTTTGATATGTGAGATGATTACGCAGTTTCTTGCCCAACACCTTCCTCGCCTTTCGCCTGGTTTCAAATGCTACTGTTGTACCTTCTTACACTGAGAAGCGGTTAAATTTGGAAGCTGTGTCACAAGGCTGTTGTAACCAGAAGCCTGGTTTCATAGAATGGCAGAGGGCCAGGTRTTTCAGCTTCTTCTACCAGTTGCTTGTAGATTATCAAACAAAATTTCTTTGCCTGCAAGGATTTTTTTTTCTGCTGCTGTCCAGCTGCCTTTTTGTTTTGGCTTTGCTGCCTCAAATTTCTTTAAGAGGAGCAAAYTACTTCAAGGATGTTGCACGAGTTCTTTTTCAAGAGGAACTTTCTGTTGGAGTTGTTTTACTAGGGGAAAAATAATTAAAACCAACTCTTGTAATTTCTTTTATAGTTGTAGTTGCCAACAACTATGCCTGTATAGGTCTAGACAAAATTGAAGAGAGACTGCCTATACTGAATCAACCCACTGACAAGGTAAGTTCTTTCCATTTATATACAGAAAGAAACATACACCCTTCTTTTCTATTCCACTAAAACCCCAACGAGGCATGTTTCWGAAAGCTGTGCCTGAAGCACTGCTTGGAAGCAATGAGGAAGTCAAAGGTCTGTTTTCAGAACTGTTTGTTGTCTTTGAGAGACCATTAAGCTTTTTTTTTTTTTTTTAATTTTTTTAAATTGCCCAACACTTGACAACACCTTTCTATAGGTGCAGTTTACTGGTGGGTGTCTCTTAAAACTTGAGTCTTTGTCTCTGTTTTGCTCAGTGTGAAGTGCCTGGATTACATTCACAGAAGTATTTTGAGCTGAAATTTGTATTTTGGCAGTCATACAGTCATATTTTCTCTTGCACRTATTTTTTCAGGGCAAATTTTCTCCTAGATAACCAGTACTTGTACAAGCTTTAGCATAATTTTATTATTTCTTGGATTATGTAGCTCTCTCTAGTTAATACTTTTAGTAAATCCATGTATGTCCTACGGCAGGTTGTTGCCAATGCCAAGGATGTCGTTGTTGGAGCCAAAGAAGCTGTAACAACCACTGTGACTGGTGCCAAGGAAACTGTTGCTCACACAATCACTGGAGTTGTGGGCAAGACTAAAGAAGCAGTGCAAGACAGTGTAGAAATGACCAAGTCAGTTGTCAGTGGCAGCATTAACACTGTCCTGGGAAGTCGTGTGGTGCAAATGGTGAGCAGTGGTGTGGACAGTGCTCTCACAAAATCAGAGACCCTTGTAGACCAGTATCTTCCACTTACAGAAGCTGAACTAGGTAAGACAAATTGAAGGTTTGATTTTGTTGGAATGCTTATATTGGAGAGAAGCAAGCAATCATCCATTTATTGCTTACTCATAATGGGGAAGGGGGCATRTGCTTCCAAAACTGCCTTTTGCCTTGCTGATTGTAATAACAGCATCCTCACAAGGAAGCAGAATGAAAGTAAGGATTTCTCTGTAAGTRGTCTATCAGCCTAATCATGGTGCTAAAGGACTACTCAACAAGCCCTGTATTCAGCTGTTACTAGGCAGATAAAATTGTCTCAGAACTCGTAAGTTTTCCTCCAGTGATCAATTTGCTTCCTTTCTACATACCTAGAGAAAGAAGCTGCAAATGTTGAAGGCTTTGAAGTTGGAGTCCAAAAGCCAAGCTACTATGTTAGACTAGGATCCCTGTCTTCAAAGGTCCGCACACGTGCCTACCAACAAGCCTTAAACAAAGTCAGAGATGCTAAACAGAAAAGCCAGGAGACAATCTCTCAGCTCCACTACACTGTTAGTCTGGTAAGCTTAAGCTATCGCTTGATATATAAAAAGCATGTGTTGGTCTTGGTTTAGAGTGAAGAAAACAGCCAAAAGAATCACAGGAAAACTGGGATTGCTGTCTGACTAAATGCATGAATACATTATTACATGTGTTATGTGTATTACATCAAATACAAAAAAAATTCCATTATGAGGTTTTCATCACAATTCGGGAGAGTTCTAAATCAGGCTAAGGTGTGAACTAATGAGCAATTGCTTGCAACTGCAAGCAGTGTAGAAATAGAAGTGGCATGTTTAAATTTAGTCCTGTTTTGTAGTGCTGGTTTTGACGCATACTTCATTCAGTGAAGAAAACGTCATGCAATTTAGAAACACAAGTCCTTTAAGTCCTTTCCATTAGTAAAATTTCAAATTCTTTTGGGGCTTGCTCTCTTGCTGCTTCTATCTCTGATCATTTCTGGTACTTCAGTAGTCTTATCCCAGCAAATACCTTTATGTACATGACAAACTGAACATAGAGTCATGGTCTTCTATACACTTCCAATTTCTCCTATAGGATGGAGGGAGGGGGAAATAGTTGAGGCAGAGAGGAACACTACCTAACATTGTAAAACTGTTTTCAGTTTTCAATTCACTGACAAGACTAAACACATTCTTATACTCCCCAAAGTTGTTTATACTGATTTTCTGAAGTATTTTAAAAGGAGGTTACAAAACAGTCAAGGTACAGAMGCCCTAAAGGAACTCTTCCGATTCTTGGCTTTACTTCTTTATTTGGCTGTATTTCAGATCGAGTATGCCAGAAAGAATGTGAATAGTGCCAATAAGAAACTTCTTGGTGCTCAGGAAAAGCTTTATCAATCCTGGGTAGAATGGAAGAAAAACACAGGCCAAAATGATGGTGATGATCTGCGTAGTGCTGAGGTAAATAGRTCTAATTTGTACACCAGAAATAAATATATTGTATCCCATCAAGATAATGGCAGACTAACAGTCCCAGAAGTGTGCAACAGAGAGGCTGGATGCTGAAGCTAAGGGCAGCTGACTTCTGAGAAGTCGGGGACCTGAACTCTTTAAGTGAGCCTACTTCTTGCAAACACTCTGGGGTTAATTCTCCTCTCTTGAAAATGCTTGTCCTGTTTAGCATGTGAACCTGTATTGGGATATCTATATGTAGATTAGCTAGAAGCCATTTATGTGTTAAGTGTCCAGACCAGAATTAATGATTTGTCAGCAGTCCTAGGCACAGACTCACTGAGTCCTACACATAGCTCATTGATTAGAATTGCTTCCCTGCTATGACTTGTTATCCAGAGTTGAAACAAGAATCTGCTATACTATCGCTGGGTAGAAGCTATCAGTTTCTTTTCACAAAGTACTTGAGTGTTGAAGAAATACCAAGTATTTCTAARTCTTTGATGCTTCAGACTTAAAACCTGGTTATTATCTGCTATAGCTTTATTTCACTTATATCACCTCTACTTTGCTTCAAGTATCTTGATCAATGTAAAGCTGCTATAGTCATAAAAAGACACTAATGTGCTGTTATGCTTATTCTTTCTAGCACATTGAGTCAAGAACTCTAGCTATTGCACGGAGCCTCACTCAGCAGCTTCAGACCACCTGCCTCACACTGGTCTCAAGCCTACAGGGGCTGCCACAGAATGTACAGGATCAGGTTTACAGTGTTGGGTCAATGGCAGGTGATGTCTACCAGAGCTTTCGGTCAGCATCCTCCTTCCAAGAATTATCAGACAGCTTTATTGCAGCTAGCAAAGGACAGCTGAAGAAAATGAAGGAGTCTCTGGATGATGTGATGGATTATCTTGTTAACAACACACCGCTCAACTGGCTGGTAGGTCCCTTTTACCCACCACTGCCTGGCATTCAGCATGCTGAAAGCAAAGGTGAAGGGGAGGAAAGTTCCAGCCACAAAGACAAACAGCCTGAACACACTACTAGTGAATAAACTGCACAGCATCAGTGTACTCTGCTAACTGACCAAATGAGTGGCCTTACTAACTGTAGCTGTCAAAAAAATTAATTTTCACCATTCTTGGTGARCATTGCATAAATACAGGAATAGGGGAATCTGCAGGCCAGGACATTTACACATGGGCTGTATTGTCCTGTGTAGTTAAGCCACTCTTAAAAATTCAAACTAGACTCAAGTGCCTAAGTATTGTCAGCTGACAGCTGTCAAGATGCCCTGTTTGTCTGTCAAGCACCTCACTGTGCTTTAGTGGTATTAATGCCATTAGTCTGAACAAAATCCACCATAGCTGAAAGCCTTTGATTTGTTGCTTAATCTCTTTACATCATCTCAGAATGATGTAAAAGCCTTACATATTGTGAAATGCACTTAAAAGCCTACAGTTTAGCTATGTACACTTAAATGCTATGTTTGCTGCAGATCACACATTTGATCATTATGCATATGACTATCTCAGATTCTATTGCTACATAATTCATGACAGAAGTTCAGTGAGTGCAGAATGCCAAAGCTGAAAGTGGGGTTTCTGAATGAGTCAGCTGGAGTGAAATGCTGTGACAGTGTTAACATTAACTGCCTAAACTCAATTATAAACTCAGTGGCTTGACCATAGAATCATAGAATATCTCAAGCTGGAATGGACCCATAATCATCATCAGGTTTGACTCCTGCTCCTTGCAGGACTACTTAAAAACTAAACCATATGACTAAGATGCTGCATGAACACTGTTCCAGTGACTGACCAAATAATTATCAACACTTTTTTTAATATGCAGTATAAATGCAAGATTCATGCTGTTTGTATCCAGGTGCCTGCTGTTGTGTGTGTGTGTGTTTTTGTAGCCATCATTTTGTAACTCATTTTTGTGTGTTAGTAATAAATGCTTTAGTAGCAAAAGCCTGTCTCCTTTGTTTTAAAACAATATAACTTGCTCTTCTGTAACTCCCTCAAACTGGGTCCAGCAGAAGGCAAGTTTGACTTGCAAATGAAGTAGATGTGCTTTGAAAATGTTTGTGTATGTACTGATAGAYRGATAAGATACTGCAGCATTTCCTTCCTTTTGGATTTCTGTGTMTMCGTCCATCGAGTCTTAGCTTTAGTGCTGCTTTTGCTGATCCTTGCTGTTGTCACCTTTAACGATGACCTAAGCTGTGAGCTGCTGGATGTTCTAATATTGAAAAGAGAATGATATAGACAAAAGAACCTTCTCCTCCCTTCACAGTAGGTRTTGAGTGTTCATGACATGGCCATCTACCTGCTTTATCTTCTGTGTCCCTATAAGCAGTGTTTACTTCTCAGCTGCATCCCCAGTATTAACTTTATTTATCCTCTTGAACTTAAGTGACAAATGTTTGCTAATACTCAATTACTTCAACGGAATTATTCTCAGTAAGTCCTGTGAATCCCCTCCACTGGAAAAGAAGTAATTACTAAGAAATAAGCGTTCTTGGGTTAGGGCTGTCCAGGTAAATTCTGTCTGTTTTCCTGATACATGCCCTATGCAACTTTGGATTGCAATCATCTCGTGTGGCAATGCCAGCCACCATTTTCAAATAAGTCGCCAAATAGTGTGAGGCAAAAACGCAGTTCTAAGAAAGCTTATCACATAGTCAAACATTGCTTCATGGAACAAATACCTCCACCTGGCAGGATGTAGGCACTACATGTTGTCAAACCTTCTAATGTGAGAGGGTTAGTTGTTAGATCTGGGTTGGTCTAGAAGTGTGAGGAAGACTGTTCTAAGCACAGTACTAAAAGAAACTGCAGCAAAACTGGATTGTAGGTAAAGATTCTGTAACTTATGGCTTTTAACATTTGATTGTATAAGGGAGGTGTTTAACATGGAATTAACATGAGATGGTGAGGCTCCTTTCCAGCTAGGGCCTGAATTAAGACTTCTGGAGACATAGTGCTTTCAGGAATTTCTTTTTAAGTTTGCTTTACTTTTGCATAGGTCCAGCAAGACTACCCTTTTTATCTTCATTTGCAATAATACTTGTAGGGTGCATCCACTACTGTAGATGTGCTCAGGAACTGAAAGGAATTTATTAGGTGTGGGAGCAGTGGGCTGTTCAAAGAAGGGAATTCCCATTCTTCTTTGTGTGTTTTAAAGTCTGACTGCTCTGGAACTTCATTTTGAGGTGATCAGTCAAATAAGATATTCAAACTTTTCAATGTCTTGTAAAGCCTGAGAAATAAACAGTGTCATCTAGCATTAGTGTAGGAGCAGTATATTGTGTCTGTTCTGCCTTGTGCTACTGGTTTGTGCTCTTGTTTGGCTGTCCAGCTTTACTAAATCTCAGCAAGCAGATGAAGTAGTAAGCAAGGAAAACTTGTTCCCAGCCTACACCTTCAAAGCACTTCTTCCTTACCATGCAGTGTTGGATAACTTCTGTTCAAAAGTTACTTGTACTTCTGGCAGCTGACCTACAACTGGTGGTTGCAAACAGAGCAAGAYGTGGTTAAATGCTAATGGCTGGGCTCCTGTGTCATGCTGTTGTGATAGGTGCTTGTTTTGTTGAATGCTGCCCACCCTAAATGTTTTAAAGTTTCTATCCACACACACACACAACCCACCACCCCGCATCAAAATTAGGAACTCTTCCCTAGTGGAAGAGATGRCTGAGTAATAGCAAATTGCTATGTTCCTGATTTTTTAATATAGAATAAAGTTTTCTGATGAAGATTATTAGACTCTGCTGATAAGGAGAGCATTGAACATTTAAACTGATTTGCAACTGTACTTGCACGGGTATCTTATTGCAGGTAATTTAGCGTAGCATATTCCGCACTCCAGTCTAACTGCAGCTCTACAGCCAGAACTTGGGATTTTTCTCTAGTGCAGCTGGAGTGACCACTAATGTGTCCACTGGAGGCAAGAACGATGCCTTACAAAGTCTTATTTGGTTGTTTTTGGGTTTTTTTGCCAGTGTTGTTTTTGGCTGAAACTGAGGCGTGTCCTCACAAATAAAGAAAGGAAACCTGAGATACTGCCATCTTACCTGTTTCTCTCCTAACTGCATGTAGTAAACAGTTCAGCTGCACTGCACAGAAGCTTGCTTTCTCTTACTCTGAAATCATGTTTGAATATATAGCTTGGGTTAGAAAATGGTGAGGTTTCTCTGGTTTTCTTAACCTTTTTAAAAAGTTAAGATCAGATGTGTTGAAAATAATAGGAAGTAGATTCAGCTATTTTCAGGAAGGCAGGTAAACTAGACTAAATGGAAGAACATCAAAGTCGCAGAAAACCTGTGATGGTAAAGGTCAGAATACTAATATCACTTGTAAGGTTATTTAGGGTTTATTTAAAAATTCAGAAAATCACTTTTTCACTTTTAGAGATCACTCAAAAATTGTTCATGCTAGTTTGGCACTTCCTCTTCCCAGGTGCATTTAACAGAGAGCTATTATTCAATCATTGCTGATAATGGTAATTTAGCAAAGCTTTAAATAYAAGCATTTGTAAATAGCTCCATATGATGTGCAAGTTTTGCAAATATTTTTATAGCATTGGTCAAAGCCAGGTTACAAGATTTGTATAAGGCCTGGTGTTGCAGCTAGTTTGCCTCAATCTAAAAAATTGGAAATGTCTCCTACTCATCAAGATTAATATTTTTGCAATAATCTTTTCCAGAATTCAACTTAGGRTAGTATTCTATAGCTAGTGAAATAGGTGAAAGGATTTGGGAGCAACTGATTAATTATTTCTCATTATTTAAAAAGCAGTAACTACCTCAAAAAATTTAAACCCTCTAATTAAAAAGGTGAAACAGAACCGAACTTATTTTTAAGCATGCTTGGTTAGTAATTTGCATGATCAGAGAGTCTTCCGTGCAGCAGCTTGCTGGAGGTATTGTGCACAGTGTTTTGTTAAATAAATTTCTTTTTATTTATTGCAAATTCATGGCAATTTTATTTCTTTTGGATAATACAGTCTCTGATTACTGAAAATAAGTGCTTGTTTTGCAAGCTCACAAAATGAGAACACTGTGTCAAAATGCTACTGGCTCAGTCCTAAATACTTGGAAAAAATGGAATGAAGTTGTTAGTATTGACTTTAATGTTTGTACATTGATCTTCGTGTACAGCAAAATGCTGTATTTTTTGGCACTGCTCTATGTAGGGATTTTGCTGGCATTATATCTTGGTAAATGATTTACTGAATCATACGGAGAAATTGCATGAAGAACAGTTGTATCTGGTCTTACTCTTTCATTTCAAGAATTGATAGGAAGTTGAAAGCTGTGAGTCAAGTGTGGTTGTGGTGTGGAAGTGAAGATATTTTACCTAAGCAATCCTGTAACATCAAGGGCTTTGCATTGTTTCCGTTAGACTGGTGCAGATGTCAGAATATGTGATTGTAATACAATTTAGCACAGTCAAAACTGAGGTGAGTCATACCTGACATTCAATCTGTTTTACTCATGAGATACACTGCAATTTGAAGTTCTCTCATGGCTATCAAAATCTTACTATTACGTTAAAGAAGTCAGGTTCTCCTACTGCATGCATTAAGGAGATGGAAGAAAGCAGAATCTTAATTTTGAGCACTTACTCTGTTGTCACTAAGAACAAAATGGATATAATAAAAACCTCTTAAATGTATGATAGAGAAAATTCTTACTGGTCAGACACACTTACTGAACATGGCTGTGTCCTGGTCAGTTTAAATACATATAACCATCCATTTGGGTACATTCTTAAAAATTGCGTATGGACTACTTGGGATGTTAAGATGCCTGTATTTGTACTGCAGTATGAAATACAAGATCATGTGCTGATAATGGGGAAACTTGTTGCTTTCTCTAAGTGCAATAATGAGAGTTTTAGGAAAACTGCCATAAGGAAAAAGATGCAAGATAATTCTTGCTGGTGGAAAGATGTGTTTCCTGCATTCCTCGAGCCTTTTGCTCTTTTTGGGAAACAAAAATTATTGATCTTATTTTGATGAAGCTTAAGTTCCCAAAGTGAATGGTATTCACAGTAGTGCCTGGTTAGTCACTTCTGAAGTTCGTTCTTTTGGTTAGTCCTTCTGAAGATCAGTTTTAATAAATAGAGTATTTCAGAAATCCCTGGTATCCAGTGACTACCCACTCTGTAAGACCAGTAAATTAACATGCAGAGCTTCTGTGTTATGTACAACCTGGTAGCTCAAGCAGTAGTCCCTATATTTGATGTATTGTCTGCCCTTCTGACCTGTCTTCATAGCAGGCACAGATTTTTCTCGCTTACTGTCTTTCATTAAAGTAAGTCGTAAGGTGTTTTGCAGTTCTGGAATACATTAAAAATGCCTCCTCAGTAAGTGCTGAGCTCAAGTTAGAGAAATGCTACAAGCTGCTGTTGCTTTGAACCAAAGTCATGTCAAAAATGCAACAGTAGTTACTTGCTGATACTGTGTCTGGCTCCAAGTATGTCACATCACCAACATTAAAAATAACCATATATCATGTTACAGATGTGAGTATTTTTCACTTGGGGCAAAAAACTTATGAGTAAATTGCTTAATTGTATCCCATTTTTCAGAAGTGCCTAAGTAATCTAAGCCCTACAAAGGAGACTTAAGGGTTGGGACTTAAGCTCCTAAGTGTCTTAGCCAACATTTTTAGAAGTCTGTAACATCCACTGATGTCTCTCTGGCAATTCCGAAAACACTGTGCTGCTTAGCAGTCCAGAGTACCATACATGTAATTAAAACAGGTCAAAGTTAGATTGCAGTTCCAGGTATTTGTTTTGTCAGAAAATGTCTGATGCAGTAGGCAGGCAGAGCAACACAGCAATCTGTATCAATCTCCTCAGGGCAGATTACTTTGTATAGTCCGTTGCTTCGATGAAAAGAAGAAAGGCAAAATTAGTTTAAAAATCTTTCTTAATTTTCCAGTCACTAGTTTCACTAAATTCAGTCCACTACATTCAGCTCTTTTCCATTTCTACTATAAAATCCTACCTTCTAAGCAACTGACTTCGATCTGTAGTATTTGATCTGTATTAATGGTTCATGTGTCCTGTATGTCTAAGTGTACTTTGTTACCAGGATGTTTGGCCTGATTTCTAAAAAGTGCTAAGCATCTTTGTGTCCTGTCTTGARTGAAGGAGTAGTGCACAAATTTGTTCAGTTTTACTTTTAAATTGATTGAAATTTCATTCCCACACAGGTTCCAGATTTCACTATTACAGACCTGTCTTCAGAATCAGATGATGTCCCAGACATTTTGGATTTGGATGAAGAGGATCAACAGGATTTTTCACGCACAAATGGCCCTTACACTGCAGGGCAAAGAGCTGAATAGAGAAGCAAAAAAAAAAGTCTTTTTGATACAGTGTACCTTTGCCATGTTTAATTTAGATTTCTTCTTTTTAAAAATGACCCTGCCTAGCTTAGGGATTATGGGGATATTTTTTTTTTAATCAGTACTGTTTCACTTAGCTACATCAAAAATCTGGGTTTTTCAATGTAAGGAATGCACGCTACATTAATTGGTTAGCATGGGTATCAGGCTCCCATTCTACAAGCCAGGTATAGCCTAACCAGTGTATCCAACCAATCTGATCTTTTTTGATAATTTGTTTTCCTGCTGGTAGCAGCCATGAGAACACCCCAGTGCTTTTCATAAAGGGCTGCCAACAAGAGGAGTTGATGAGGATTTGCCCGCAAAATTTCCCCTTTCAGTCTACGTAAAAAGCAGTGCTGCATCTACCTCTTTGCTGCTGGAAGGAGTAAGAAGACTTTGTCTATCTCAGATTTT
The DNA here is from genome assembly GCA_902810485.1 of Alauda arvensis. Lineage (NCBI taxonomy): Eukaryota > Metazoa > Chordata > Aves > Passeriformes > Alaudidae > Alauda > Alauda arvensis. The sequence goes on along the minus strand of CADDXX010000162.1, from coordinate 399,138 downwards.
CTCAGGTTCTTATGTTAGSCTCTGCACCTACAGGGCTTAGATGCTTAGAGCTTTCCTTTGGCRGGTGTGCTTTATGCACAAAAGGACTTCCTTTCTTTCCACATGCCTTCTGTGTGCAAGGATTTTTGGCTGTCATGATGCTATCAGTTGTGGCACCTGAGACTAAAAGGGAGTAAATGCTTCAATATTAAAGTGTTTTGGRAATAAGGATAGCATTTAAATAAGAAAGGGGAAGAGACTGTAAAAAGAAAGGAAAAATAGAGAGTAAAGAGATGAAGACTTCGGACAAAAAAAAAAACTTGCAAAAAAGAGGGAATTTAATGTAAGGAGAGTTCTGGTGACTGATTTAAAAAAAAAAAGTTTTAATAAAATCTCAATCAGTTATTTGCTAAGGACTGGTGAGTCTGCATTTGCTCGCACACGGTAACTTCTCTGGGAGTTGGGGAGAACGGGAAGGGGACTGGAGGCGAGCTCACTAACATTTCTTTCCGAGGGCCAGGCCGAAGGGCTGTCGTAGGGACCGCTCCGCGTCGTCGGTGTGCCTGCAGCGCCGTCACGGGAGCTGCGGCGGMGCTCCGCTGTGCTGCGGGTGCGGGGCCGCCGCTGCGCCCTCAGCCTGGGACACCCGCCCTTGCGAGGGCCTGCAAGTCTGGCCACTGAAATGCCTTGGACAGGGCAGCCCGCTTGCCAGGATTTGGTTGTTTGTTATGTGGTGGGGTTGTTTGTGTGTTTGTTTGTGGATTTTTTTCCCCACGCGTAAACTCTGCAATTCGATTACAAAAACCCTATTTAAATAGCAGGGCCCTTTGGAGGGATAGCGGCACCCGGACTACAGCTCCCGTGAGGCAGCGCGCCCGGCTCGTCTCGTCTTCGGGCGCCGGGAGGTCTCGCGAGGGAAGGGGCGTGGCGTGGGCGGGCCCGCGCGCGGGAGTTTTTGGCGGGCTCGGGAAGATGGCGCGGCTGTGAGGGGCGGGAGGGGCTCACTGCCGGCCGCCCGGTGCCGAGAGCTGCCATGGACACCAGCTGGGAGAGCGATCACCTCTGGCTCTGTTTGCTGGCCTTGGGCTTCCACTCGAAATGCCGCCACGGCATAACACTAGGGAGGTTAGTGCTGGGGAGATCTGGGGCAGGGCGGAGGCGGGGGGGTCTTACCCGAGGCCGCGGGTCTCACTCGGGGGCACGAGGCGGGAGGTTCTCCCCATGGCCGCCGAGGGGCCCGGTGCCCCTGGCCACATATGGTGCCCGGGAAATGCCCGCAGAGCCGCCGCAACCCACGTTATCCCAGACTTTCTGAAGAAATCAAACCCAGGCATGGTGAGAACTCTTGCTCCCCCGTACAGTCGTGTGAGGAAGGCGAGGTGAGGGGCTTCCTGGCCCGTGATTTGAAAACTTGCCTTAAAAGATCACGCTTTTGCCGGAATTGTTTCGTAGCATCGTAGATTGTTAGGGGGCTGGAATGGATCTTAAAACATCACACAGATCCCACCTCGCCCCCCCCGCCGTGAGTCGGGACATCTCCCGCTAGACCACGTTGCTCAAGGCCTTACCCAGCCTGGCCTTAAATACTGCCAGGGTCGGGCCATTCTCAACGTCCCTGGGCAACGTGTTTCAGTGCCTCACTACTGTCACAGTAAAGATTTTTTCCAAATTTAACCTAAATTTTCCCTGTTTCAACTTGTTCCCATTAGTCCTTGTTCTGTCACTACAATTCCTGAGGAAGAGTTCCTCTCCAGCTTCCCTGTAGGTCCCCTTCAGATACTGTAAAGGTTGCTATAAGGTCTCCGTGCAACCTTCTCTCCTCCAGGCTGAACAGCTCCAGCTCTCTCAGTCTTGGTGGGGGAAGTGCTCCTTTCTCACCTAGGGCTAAGGGACCCTCTACACTTCCATTTAATCAAATACTGTTACCCAAAAGCAAGCTTTTTAAACTTCGTGTTACAAAAAAGGAGCTTTTTAAACTTCGTGCCCTTTCTGTGGACTTGCTCCAACAGTCCCATGCCCTTATTATGTTGGGGGCACCAGAACTGAATGCAGCACTCCAGGTGTGGGGTCTCACAAGAGCAGAACTGAGGGGCAGAATCACCAGCTTTGACCTGCTGGCCACGTTTTCTGTTGCAGCCCTGTATTTCACCCGTTTTAAATAGGATGAAAGTGTATACTATTACATAGRAAATAAAACATCTGTAACGTAACATTATTTTGTAGTTTTTAGCAGCCAGTAAAAATGCTCTGTAATTTGTCTCCATAACTACTTCTGATGTGGCTGTTTATTTGTGTATTAGGGATATGTTTGATAGACCAAACAGCAGAGCGTTTTCTGCCATTGCCCGCTTCTTGTTTACTAAGCTGGATAAGCAGCGAGCAGAAGAAGTTTTCACGTAAGTGTTTGGCTTTTGATGTTACTGCTATGCCCTTTATTGAGAATATGTTTTATACAGTTGCTGGAGGGGAAGGAGGTTTCTTGGGGAATACTTTAGAAGAAGAGTATACACTCAGAGAGTTGGTTTCCTTTTGATCACCACTCAATCAATCAATTTGATCAGTCTGAAATCTTGCCTTAAGTTGTTTCTGTTACTATCAGTTACTTAGCAACTTTGGTATAAGTTTTAATAGGTGATAAATAATCTACCTGCCCCATTCTTTCTAACCAAACAGCAAATAACATTTGCCATTTGTGGATTGTTACCAGGACCTTCAACAGTGTTCTTTAATGATTTTCTTTGTGTAACAGAGCTGTTTCAGGTTATGCATTTGAATACATAGCAGAAGRAAGACCAATGTCAGGGTTCTGGTCTCTTTTGTTTTTTTCTTTCGTCCCTTGTCCCAAGTTAGAAAGATGTGCAGACAAACCTCTCTGAAATAATCTGTAATGAACTTTTGGGAAGAAAACATTTTCATTTGATAAACTTTCATCTATTCTTGGTCTAGGGTACATGGCCCTCATTTTCTGGCTTGGCATCAATAAAAAAATCTGTGTCTTACTCTTGTTTTTATAATGGTTAATTAGGTATCTGAATATTTGAATGTGTTTTGACATGGCTTTTTTTTTTTTTTTTCCCTACTTCGTCATCCTTTTTAAAAGGCTGTCTGGACTTGAGAATTCTTCAAGTTTTAAATTTAGGAAGCACTGCTGTCTGTGGTTAAGAGAACTTTCAGTGAGTATTATGAAAAGTGGAACTTGATGCTCTACTGGTTTGTGTGACCTTATTCTTTTTCTGAGGGAACTGTTTTATATCAGAGATTTAAATAAGGATTTTTTAAAATGAAAGAATTCAGTTTTGCCTTTTATATTCTTTCATATAGTTTATCTTGGACTTCCTTGAAGAAGGTATGTTGACATTGGGGAATTTAGAAGACAGAGACGTAGCTGGGTCCTGTCTTGGCAAACTGCCTTGGTTTGCTTTTGGGTAACAGTATTTGATTAAATGGAAGTGTAGAGGGTCCCTTAGCCCTAGGTGAGAACAACTTAATTTAGCTTGAGGGTTGTTTGTTTAAGTTGCCTGGGAAGGTGTTTATTATTGTGAAAGCTGATTCACATGCATGAAAATCTTAAATAATAGTATTGTCTTGTATATTGAGAAAGGGGCTAAAATGTAAGGCAAGCTTTTTAAAGACAGAGCAAAACTGAGTGCGTAAGGTATCGTTGGTTATTGGGTTGCTTTCTTATGCTGCCTTTGTTTTAATGATTGTTCTAAAAATCTTGTCTCCATATTCTTCAAGGCTTCCGTATTTTAGTAATAGTGGGAAAGATGAAAACCAATAATGCAGTAACTTTAAATATGATTAAAGTACATATTCATGACTTAAAGTACTCATAAAGTACTGATTCATGACTTCAGTAGAAAATCTGAAAGAAAACTTGAATGTGTTTTCAAAGATCGAGATTACCAGTTAGGAATGAGGAGGGCACCAATTTTTAACATTAATCCAACACTGATTCTAGTTTTTGCATTGAAACCGTCTTGTGTACAGAGCTAGGTGGGTCTTGAGAACATTGGAAAAACCTTTATTCTCTTCCGCTCACTATAGTAGGTGTCAACTGTGGTGGCAAAGTCATTTAGCTTTGCCTTAGGCTTGCTAGTGAGTTATCTGCAGTAATTTGGTATGTAGACAAGTCTTTGATAGCTGGTGTTTATGCTTTACTTCTTAGTTTAGTTTTACATTTAATGATTTAATTATTTTCTAGAAACAAAAGGACACAGGTCTTCCACAAATTACACCTTCCACACTGGTTTCTCCTGGTGGTGCCAGATTTGTTCACATGGTCTACTGTTTTGCAAGATACGTAATGATTGAGGAGATGAAAAAGCTCTGTGTAGGTAAGCTGTATGGAATAACAAAAAAGCTTAATTTGTTATGTTTGTACTTCTGTAAAGTCTAATATATGACAGGAGCTTTAGGTAGTTCTTAGTTGGCTGCTCAGGTCAAAGTCTTTCACAGGGTTCTGTGCATTTGCATGGAGTTATTGCTGATAGAACAATGCAGATGGTTTTGCTCTCTGTTGCTTTATGGGCCTTGTTCCAGGGTTCACCTGTGCAATGCAATGCTCTGTGCCATTACCCACACAAGCAATGATTTGGTCCAAAAGTCTTGGACGGCTACACTGTTTTCTTTCTTGGAACTTGAGGAATTCTGAAGTGTTAGATCTGTCTGTTTCAGGCATCTTGTATTATTGTAACCTAAAGAATGTAGAAAGGGAGTGATTAGTGAGGGAATGAAGATGTGTACAACAGAAATAAAGGCAAAAAAGGCGGTACTCTGCATGCTATATTTCAGTCCAGGTAAAAATTGGCATCTTGATTTGTGATTCTTGCAGTTTGATTTAGGTAAATTAGGAAGTTGTCCATATTTTAAAAGCAAATAATGTAATCCAAACGTTGACTTCTATTTAGGCACTGGTATACCTTTTGCTGAAGCTGTAGTGTGGACACCTGAGGATATGTACATAGCAGAAGCAAGACACAGAGTTGCATACCATAAACTGCTGCAAGTTCTTCAAAGGGAAGACTTTGTTGTTCAGGAATATAAGAAAAAAGCACAGTAAGTAATGCATTAAAAGAGAGTATTTTCATCAAAGCTGACTTTGATCATAGTCAAAAAACATAGGTGTTTTTAAAAGGATTTGAAAAGTCTATGCTTTACATCACAGAACTATTCTGTTGAACTTTTCCCATATTTCCCCCTTTACCTTCTTTCATCAGCTAGTTTTCTGCTTGTAGGTCTTCTGTGAAACATAGTAGTCTAAAGAAATGAATCATTTAGGAGATGCTGTGTGTTACTTGGGCATTAAAATGGTCAGGAAATTCTACACATAGAGCAGTAGGACCCTTCTTTTGAAGGGTCATATCCTAAAATACAGCATTCTCAGGATGGTTTTATTTAGTGACTGTGAGACATATTTTATTTACTTAAACCTTAATTATGTCACTAGAAGTACGCTATTCTTCACTCTTGTTTATGGCAGACACTCCCAGCTTGAGAAATGTCAAGAGCTGGAACTTCCTATGCAAGCATAGAGTTACGTATCAGCAGAATTCACAGAATTTATGTGGGACAGCTTACATGACTGGAGCACTGTCATGGACAGTTGTGAGTTGTTCAGTAAATGGCAGAAAAGGGCGAGGGGTGGCACTGTAGGTAAAAGAGTAGTGCCACTCCATGCAGTATAGATCCATACAAGAGGACTTGTCATGTTTCATGCCTTTGGATGAGGGTTTTGCATCCACAGAGACCTCATGGTGGGTTTCTGCTGGCTTTGATTCTTACAGAGGACTTCGGCTTACCCTGGTATTTGCTGGGGAAGTAGTTCAGTGGTGCATCAGCAGTGTAGGAAGTGGGAGTACCTAGAAGGTGACTTTGTAATGCAATCACTGAGTGTGTTGAGTAGGAGTGGTACTCTTTTCAACTAACTGCATGTAAATGAGAGAAACCTTTCTGGAGATGTTACAGGGCTCTTATGGTCACTACAGCCAAGACTGTAGAACTTTAAATCCAGAGGAACGTGAGGAAAACTGATGACACTGACCTTTTAACTTGGGTGTATTTCCAGTAGCCTAGGCAACTGTAGGAAGTATCTTGTGGAAAGCAGGAAATCTCATGAGTGACAGGATACTTTCAGAGATCCTTGCTGAAGCTTATGTGTGATCCATCTCCTTAAGCCAGAAGAGAAACAGGTGCAATAAGGAGCTAGCCTGATTAGGACAATGTAGCAACATATGGAATTTAGAAAAAGGAACTGACACCAAGACATAAATACAGAAATAATCCTCAGGAGTGCAGTGATGTAGCTAGGAAGGCAAAGTTCAGCTAAAGCTCCAAGAGCATAAGAGCTTTAAAATGAATCCTGTAGTATGTTATTAGGCAGTGGAAGTACATGGAGGATTTAGATCTGCTTCTGAACAAAATTGTAAGTTGCAAGTCTCATAGGTTGTAATACCCAATGTTGGAATACCTTGCCTCAGTATTGCCAAGAAGCAATGGTGACAGAGGCAACAGAACACTGACAGCAGAAGAGGGTAAAGCAGAAGTTTTGTTGCTTTTATTCAGGAGTACGGGGATACTTACCTGACATTGTTTCAGAACAGATCTGACATATTTGAAAAGACAAAAGGCTAGGTAAAGGGGTCATACCAAAAGGTGATAGTGCCTCAAAGTCCTAACTGTTCTATGAGTGGAGTTCCTATGAGACTGGTGCTGTGTCTTTTTAGGGAATATGGATGACAGGCTTGAATACGAACTTGCAGATGGTGCCAGACTGTGAGGAAGGAAGATACACAATGCAATGGGGAAGCATTTCACAGAGACCTTGCTAGGTCTGGAGACTTGCACAACGAAAATTTTGTGGGGTTTAACACAGACCAGTGTGAGGTCCTACACCTGAGAGAGAGAATAGTCCCCAACAGCAGCACCAGTTTGTGGGTGATTAGCTGGGGAGTAGCTCTGCTAAGAAGAATCAGAAGTGAGAGCATGAGTCAGCAGAGTGTCCTGATAATCAGGACCAGCAGCCTATCATGTTGTATGGGATTGAGCACTTATTAGTAGATGGTTGGCAGTTGTATTATGCATCACTCATTTTTCTTCAGGTTTACTCTTTTCTCTCTTTTTTTTTTTTTACACATGTTACAGTATTTTTATTTCTGTTAATAAACTGTTCTTGTCTCAGCCCATAAATTTTACAATTTTTCAGATTCTTCCTATTCTACTAGGGCTGGGAAGGTGGGAATTAAGTGAGCAGTTGAGTGGTACTTAGTTGCTGGCTGGGGCTGGCAATTCTAATGCCACATGTGGAATACTGTGTTCAGTTTTGGTCAGCCCACTTATGGTAGAGAGTGAAAGATGGGAGAGATACTAGCGCACAACTGCAGTGGATTAGAGGGTTGCAGAGTGAGAAATGTATGAGTAAAAGCTGTAGAAATTTGGTTTGTTTAACCTGAAAAAGGCAATGCTATGGGTTTAATCAGAGTTTCACTGTCTAAAAAGTAGTTGTAGAGAACACGGAGGTAGTCTTCACAGGATGTGTCCTGACAGGACAAGGCAACGGGCCCAAGGTATTTAGGGGGAAACTCCATCTGGATGTGAAATAATCTCTTGTGAGAACAGTTAAACTGAAAAAGGTTGCCCTCAGAAGTGGAATCTCAGTTCCTGGAAGTATTTAAGACTGTTCCTGTTCCTGGTAGTATTCAAGAGGTGGTTTGACAAGAGTATGAGTAGCATAACTAAAGGCTCTGCTTTCAATTAAAGGCTCAAAAATAAAATTTCTAGAAGTCAAAGTCTAAACTTCTCTAATTTCTGTAATTCTGTGTCTCCTGTGACCTTGTTTGGGAAATACTATTGCTGTTTACTATGTGAGTGATACCCTTCAGAAATGTAATTCTTTATAGTTTGTTTTTTTCATTCTTGACAATGCATCAGAACTGAAGATCCTTTTGAATGCAGCATGATTCAGGAACCCAGTGTTTCTGAAAATCAGAGTACTACATTTTTACATGCTTAAAATGTCAATAAAAGCACTTTGACAAAAGAGCGTCTGTGGTCCAGCTGCTTATACTCCAGTATTTTGTTCTCTGATCTTTTGAAAGTGAGGGATTTGGGTACTGTAAAATTGCTGAATATATTTGTAGTTCACATTGATAATAGATACTTTTAGTACCTTACTTATTGCTGCTGGGTATAAGAAACTTCAGTATGTAGATTTGGAAAGAATGGACATGACTGGGTAGTAACTATAAGCGATTCTGATAAGCCTGTACTAGCTGTTGAATTTTTTCCTAGGGTTTTAATGGGAGAAATAACGCAGACAATGTCTGAATATGCAGTTGTGCAGAACTTTTGCAGGTAAGCGTTTTTCCTTGTAACTAAGTTAGGATGTATGAAATAGATTAGATGTTAAGTTTTATGAAGTATGAACTATAATTTCGCTGTAGTCCACTTGAACTTTTGTTTTGCATATACATACAGGATGAAACAATTTGACCAAAACAAAAATGACACAACTGAAAGAATTAAGAAGGTGAGCATTTTGTTCCTGCTGTGGCAGCGTGTTGAATTCTAATGTTTCTGAAACACCTACTGTCAGATACTGTTATTTGTACTTGTCTACCTGTGATTATGCTGGCACTTTAATTTGCCTTCACTTGCCTTGCTGTTTTGATACTCTGTCTTTATAGGTATTACAGCAAACATTTAACAGAGTGGTTTTCTCCTTTCCTATTAAGGTCCGCAGTATGTGGACAGTTATAGTGGAAATGCTTGCGTCTCTGAAAAAGGAAAAGGAAATCGTGGATTCTGTACTTGAAGACTGTGTTATCCCATGTATTCTAGATGGAACTGATACTGTTTTGAGTGTTCCAGGGTTGTTGACCTACAGAGTTGAAAGCAGCATACATGCAGTAAGTGGTTTTTATCCTTCTTGCTAAATTGCTAAGCTGCTTAATTTAGTCCCCAGGGATGCAATTAAATACCTTAAAGCAATTAAACAGGTACTTCRGGGATTGTTAGACATGATTGCAGAAGGGTGCGCAAAATACGTACAAGTAATTTGCAAAGATTTCTTATTATAATGCTGTTTTGTATTTGTTATGTCTAACCCATTAACTTTATCAGTTCAGTAAATACATTGATAAGTCTGCCCAATTATACTTTACTTTTTTGTTGTTTGGACATTAGAATTATTTTGACTGATTTAACAGGTGCTTCATCTGATTTGCTTTTGTGTCCATTCTGTACCATATGGTGTTGTTCAGTTATGGCATCGGTTTTGTTTGTGCCGTATCTTTTGGGGCAGTGGTCAAACAGAATACCTCATTGGTTGAAGTTTTCTTGGCTCGTATTGTTTTAACCTAGAATGTGTTTTCTGAAAAATGAAACTATGATGACCTGAATCTAACTATAATGTATACAGTGTCCTGGTTCTGATTACAGAAGACATAACTTTCTGGTATTGGTACTGTTTACCAATTTTTTATTTTTTTTTTTTTTATTGCTTGCTCTACTTCAAGTTTTGTACAGGAAATTTATACGAAGATGGAAAACTGAATTTCCTAACAGTTATTCAGTTGTTAAATGAAGCCCTGGTGACATTGAGAGATGAAGATTGGCCCTGTGAATTAGAAGAACTGCGCAGAATTGAGGATGTGGTTATGTTCTACAAGAATACACTACAAGAGTTGAACAGAAAAAGGTAATTTTCTCTTAATTGCTTATTCTTAAATGGTAAGATCATGTCTATTAGAGTCTTTTCTAGAAAAAACATGTTGGTTCAGTCTTGTTCTTGGCCTCTGGGAAAATCAGTGTTTGTTTTAATTATTTATGTGACTTTTTATTGAGATTCTTCTTTAGTTAACTTCAGCTTTCTGCCTTTGTTTCGTGAATATTTTAGTCTTTGTTCCTGGGGACTTCATTTACTTGCTAATCTGATTTTTTGGTGTTTTTTTGTTTTGTTGCATCAATAAGTCCTGAGATTTTTAAAACTTTCTTCTGTAACTATCGTAGAGAAATTTTAAAGTGTTTATTGTGTATATGTTTTGGTGGAACTTCTCCAATTCTATAAAAAACATGAAGACTATCTAGCAGCAGCTTTTTTGGTTGTTTATGCACACACTAAGAATTTCAGTTCTTAGTGTGTGCATAAATGCATGAATAAACTGATACATATCAGAGRTTTGTCAGGATAAGGGAGAACATGTAGTATTTCCCCTCTTTATGTAGAATTGTTATCACTACCAACAGGTGTATTCATTTTCCATATTTATGTGTTACAGTCTAAGAAGAGAGCAACTGCATTGTGAGCCAAAGCGTCAGTCTATTTCTAGAAAACAGGAAATCTGGGAATCAAAGTGGAAAACATTTCTTGGCCAGTGTCCTTTTAATTTAATCTTTAAAGGTGATTCAGTAAGTAGTGTTCACTTTATCTGATTCTGGGAAAGAGAAGGTCACTTTCTTCCCTGTCAGGGTGAAGCTGAGAGAGGATGTAGGTCTAAACTGGTGTGTTCTGTTGCAACACTTCAGCTTTATATGTAAGGTTAGGGGATTCACATAGTGCAGTATATCTGATTCTGCTTTAAGAAGTAGTGTTTCTTAGAGAGAATGCATTTGACTTTATGGTACCTGATGTATTCACTGGAGATTCAAAATGGTAGATCAGCATAAGAGTGAGCAGATTGTTTGTTTTTTTTTCTGTCCATCCCCTTATGGAAGCTGAGCATTTGTTTGTTCAGTCTGAATATTTGCTGATTTTTGTTTTGCCCTTTTAAAGTGATGTACTTGATGAAAAAACAATTCCCATTTTGACTGTCACACTGACAGAAGGTTATATATCCTTGTGTAGTTACCCAGCAGAGAGAGGAGAAACCTCATGTTGAGTCTGACAGCTGGTTTGCAGAAAAGCTGTTTTAAATAACTGTTAGTTGCGGCTGATAAACTGACATTTTTGGCCTGCTTGTGTAACTTTTTTCTTTTCCTTCTGAAAGAAACCAGCTTCATCAGTCGAATCTTCTAGTTCTTCAGATGAAGATGAAGACAGTGTCTTTTGTCCATTGTTTTCAGGTGGGTGAACACAACCCCACCCCCACAAGTGTTAAAAGTTATGTGGAGTCAGAAAGGCTCCCATGTATTTGCAGATGATCTTTGATAGGCTGTGGTAATTGGTTTTGAATGACTCTGCCAAAATTGCCTTGCATTTTTCAACTTCGTAGTACCTTGGAGATGCTCTGAATCTTGGCAGAAACCCCATACTGAACTATTTTGTTGTTCTTGCACAGAGGATGTTGAGACAGTTGTTGATGTACAAAGGTTTAATTATGGATTCTAGAGAATGCATTCAGTCTAACAGTGAGGTTACTTCATGTTGGAGGAGTAATGAAGGGAGAAAAAAGGTAAAACTTTTCCCACTGACAATCTAGAAAAAGAAATTGAAGGTGTTGTCCCAGCTAACTGTCTTGCCCTGGTGCTTTCTGAAATGCTTTATTCCTTATTAACTGTGCCATTTGATCGGGACCTCACTTACCTGTGTTGGTTGCATTCAGTCATTAGGTTAACAGCGTTACTCAGAGCTCACTTTGACCAGGCATGGGTTTTGCACCTGCTAATCGGCTGGTGATCTGATGATATTTTACTGGATAGCCTCATTTTACTTATTGACCAAGTCCTGTCTGTCACTAGTACAGAGTTACAAGTTAAAAGCTACAAAGCAAGGGGGAAGACTGCTTGAAGCATGTTATTTGCAGTCCCTTTTAGGAAAAATGGCATAGCAGATGCAAAACAATGGCAGGAAGATCCTTTTGGTTACAAAGGTGAAAGTACTGCTCCAGCCATCTGAGTGCCTGTGGGTATAAGGCTAAAACCTGCAGAGAAAAGGCTGCAGAGTTGGATTTGGATCATACTTTACCTTAGATATTTAAAAAATTGAAGCACTCTATGATGATGCTGTCAGCTGGTAGAATCAGAAAGCTTGAGACAAATTTATGTCTGTGACATTCTCTCTACACTGTGGTTGAGATGTGTTATCAGAGAATTCAGCCACTAACAGAACTGAACTTCTGCCTGATAATATGATCAACTCCAAAAGCAAAATACTGACCTGACCTAACTACTGGAAGTGAGCTTGGACTTTTGATGTGTTGTTGAGTTGAATGTGACAGGAAATGGCATTTGTCCTTGCAGAAGCTGAAATTAGGATTAGTAGAGAACTACTGAGGTTAAACTTTGGCTGTGTTTTCAAGATGTGCCAGAGTTAGTACAATGCTCTATATAGTCCATGACTGAGGTATGTGTGCCTCCAATAATGTTCAAAACATTTACTTCTGTAACATTTGCTTATGCAAAACTTTGCCTTGCTTGGACTGAGGCAGCAAGAGGGATGAGTATATTCACAGAGACATTTATTGATTAATGCAGTGGGGGTAAAGGTGGGTGAAATTGTGGATTGTGGAATTGATGTGCTACACAACTGAGGTGTATGTGATCAGAGGGGATAGTGATGATGTGGCTGGGATTGTAGTTTGGAGGAAGGTGGAAAGTCTGATTGATATGTGCAGGACAGCAGATAGAATCATGCTTCTTGAACATAAGTTCAGGAACAACAGAAACGTGCTGGCTGCTAGTGGCATCTGTGGCTACAGGTACTGCCTGAGCAAAAGGATTGATAGTGCTATCCTGCTTATGTATTAATTTATTTTTCTTGAAGTGTTCATAAAATCCATCCAGTGAGTAGTCTACAGAAGTAGTGTCAGTGAGCTGTGTCACATGGGAAGCCTAAATGAAGAAAATGGAAGCAAAACTAAAACTTTTGGGTTGCTTTTCTAGGTCATTATGACTCTCGTCATGAAGAATGCAGTGGGAAAAATGATGTGGCTTTGGAAACCATGAAGGATACAGTGTTAGTACCCTTAAGGTGGTATGCTTAATGAGAATTTGGTAAAAAAACAATAGAAAAATTAAAAGTTTACTTACTGGACTTGAATATTTTGCATCTCTTGAGTCTTACTGAAATATTTCAGTAGCCCTCTCATTACATCACAACTACTTGATTTAGCAAAATAGTCCTAAACTAACTGCTGCTTTCTCCAGCTGATGACAGACTGATCAACTGGTTGCTGCTGAATAGGAGGAGTAGCAGTCAAATTGCAAGGTTTTTTTCTTGCTTTTTAGCTATATTCTAAGATTTAAGAGACAGATGGAGAAAACAGAAACTTCTGTTTCTCAGGCTAAACCTTCTCTACAAGACTTTTTTTCATTACTCTTCTTTAGAGTTACAGTCACATTGTTCTGTAGCTACTCTTCCTACAGTACCAGCAAAGGGTTAAACACAGAACAGTGATTTCGTGGAAGGCTTTTCCCTTGTGTAATTTGCTTAATCCAGGAGTATTTAATGACCTTTTAAATAATGCTGTCTTTCACAATGTCTCCTACAGATGCTTGAACCTTGCCTTCCAAGAGGCCGAGGGAGTTAGCAAGGGAATGCTGTCCATTCTTAGACATTAGTAGATGTAGTTGCATATAAGTCTCAGAGGATTTCAAAGTAGTTAATAATTAAATCCTGGGTTTCTTTCAGTGACTTCATACAGCGTGGAGGTTTCTCTGCTTCTGAGGCTACAGACAGGTAATATCAAAAACATTTTAAGGTGTAATTTCCCTAGCAAGTGAGGACTGTGCAGTTTTGAGTGCTGTTCAATTGGCACAAAACTTACCAGAGGTGACAAGGCTGAAGTTTTTGGTAGCCAGGTGATTGTTAAATATCAGCAGGTTTGTGGATGCCAGAAATGGTTTAGACAAAAGCTACACAGGATGTTGTAATGTTGTCAATTCTGCAGAAGACTTTTCAGTTAGCTTTTATAGCAAAATGCTGAAGACTTCTTTACATGTGCATTTAAAAATCCCTAAATTTTCAGTGTACCAGTCAATAGCAAAGTTAACTAATTTTCTATTTTTGGGAGGCTGATACACAACTAGGGCTAAAGCTGCTCTAATTGTCACACTGTTCTCCCTACAGTAAAATTGCTTTCTGATGACCGGGGCGAATTGAGGGAAATCGTAACGGACAGATACGGAGCACACAATATATAACAACCTTCTAAGATCTGCATTCCAATTGTTTAATTTGTCTCTAAAATTGTTGGTTTTTTTTTTTTTTTTTTTTGTTTAGTCACCTCTTCTCTCCTTTATTGAGGAGACCATCGTTGTCATTGGTGTCAGGAGCATCTGAAAACAGAGACCTGTTAATTGTAAATGTAACCTTCTATCCTTGAAATTACTTACATTTAAGACACATCCTTTTAATATTGGTTGAAACGTAGACTTTTTGAAAAAGGGCTTTGGGGTGATTTTTGGGGGCTTTGGTTTGTTTTGTGGGATTTCAGGGTGGTTTTTGTTTATTTGAGCGATATTTGAGGTAGTCTGGCAAAATTGTAAAAGCTAACTCAGTGACTTTGTTTTGCTTTAGGAAAGAACAGTAGGAAGTAGTTGCCCTTTTATCTGACTTTATAATACAATGTGACTGATTCCCTGTTTGCAGAAACAAACATCCCCTTTTTTGATGTGAGCAGTGGCCAGACGTTGTTTCTTTAAATTGTAAATGGAATTTAAGGCTTAAAATGTGTTGTAAAAGCAACTTGGATGTACAGTTGTCCATTGTACAACTGTTTACTGTGATCAAGGTAGTTGCAAATATGTCATCTGTGTTGTATGTAACACCTATCCTAGTCACTACTTATGTCCTACTTTGAATACATTTGTAAAAATATTTTGTATTTAGTTACAATTCAAGACTGAAATATTTTTCTTGGCTAAAACACATTGCAGTTCAGAATTTTTAGAGCAGTTTATGCTGATTTCCCTTCTTGATTTAAAAACTACTAATTCCTGTGTATTCCTGTAGGACTTGCATACTTGTGTGGAAAATAAAAAACCTGTGTCTCCAGAAATCTTAAAAAATGGAAAGGAAGAATTCCCCACTTCAGAAACAGAGGAGAATGCAGGTGAAAATGTTACCCAGCCTAAGTCTCCTGTGAAAAAAGACAACCTTCTTGAGAATGCCAGAGATAAACTGGCAGAAGAGGTTAGGATATAATTTTTTTAAATTTGTTTTTAAGTAAGTGATCACTAAGTTCAGAGAACAAATCAGTAATTTTAACAAAAAAATGTCTCTCGTAATCCACATACATCAAAAGTTACCTTTTTCTGCTAGATAGTTATCAGAGTCACAGAATTTTAGAGTTGACTGATAAAGTAAACACTGAAAGCATAGAGTTTGTGCCAGTATCATACTTGAAAATGAAGTTAATAGCATGTTCAGTAGAATCATGGTATGATTACACTTCAGTCTAAAGTACACTGCATATATTTGGAAACAAAAAGAACTTTCTGAATTTTTAAGGAAAACAGGTTAAGTGTTTGACAGGGAATTGGTAATTTTAAGCAGGAATGTAAATATTTCTTCATTTAGGTATTTTATTTAGTATTTGACTGAGGAATTCCTTCACAAGAGTTACTATGAAATGTGCCACATCTTATTTTGGGAGTAAATTGCATTTTTCACTGAAATGATAGTTGTTTTTTAATCTGCTAAAATTCTTTATTTATCTGAATATATCTTTAGTTTTCATTGTTATGCAGTTCTTGGCTAATGTCTTAAATATATTCTATCTGAGCAYACTTTCTTATTTGAAAGGTGGATTCATTGATAAAGAGTGAATCAAGAACTGAATTGATTTCAGTCCCTTCATTTTGTGTTTGTAAGATACTATGGTCGTTGTGAACCTAAGTAGTAAATAACTAAAAAGTTAGGATATTCCAAATTCTCCAGATGATTTGGAGAATGAGATTTATTTTGAACCATAACTGAGAGAAACAAAGAGGTTATAGTTTTGTTTTCTCAGAATTTGCTGTTCTCTAATATCCTACAGATTGCAGAGGCAGTGATGTCTGAGTCCCTTGACTATGGAGAAGAAGGAATATCGTCGGATGATCTCATTAGCTCCCTGTCTTTTAACCCATTTTTAACGAGGAAGCAGTTACCCCAAACTCCAGAAAATCTACGTGAGTTTGAAACTCTGTTTTCATAATGCTCATTCATAAACAAYGTGGTTGATTCATTGACATGTCACACTAGAAGAAAAACACAATTATTTCAGTGATGTTGCATGTTTTTCTAATGGTTCACTCTAACTCTACAACACAGTAGACCTAATAAGGTATACTAATACTGATAAGGAATACTGTTGAATTCAAGAGATTTTTTTTTTCTTATGTAGAATCCTCTTTGTGTTGAGGAAACATAAGCAATATAAAGCAGCTATACATATTCCCTCTTGGATTGCTTATGTCACTGAGGGGACATATAAATAATAAAATAATAATAAAAACAGGCTGATTGAAAGTACTAAAACCTTACCATGTTTGTTTCATTTAGTTACTGAAATTAGAAGTTCGTGGAGAAAAGCTATTAAGACTGAGGGCTCATTAGACCTTGAGCTGTCCTCAACTGAAGTGGTGACAGAAGAATCTTCAATGAATGCTACACCTGGTGTGCAGGAGGAGATAGACTCTACCTTTGTGTGCTGTGAGCCTGCATCTCCTCTATCTGACTTTGGCCCTCTTGTGCCAGAAAAGAGGTCTCAATTAAGTTCTACAGACTCCAGTTCTCAGGAGCAGGTGAACGTAAGTCACATATTTGAATCTTCAGATTCAAAAACATCTGGAATTCAGAAACGTGAGAGAACTGAATCAGAGGTATTAGATTCTTCTGCTTTGAGTGGAAGTTCTGTAGAAGATCTAAGCCAGACTTTGCAAAACTTAGAGAAGAGCATGAATATTCCAGATGCCTCTTTGGAAAGTGGCAGTAGAACAAATACGCTGGCTTCAGACCACTGTGGCAGTTTTCTAATGAAAGAGACACTATGCTGGAATGTATCTGCGCTAAATTCTCTTGGTCATGAAACTGCTGGCATGGGGATATTGGATGAGACACTTCCAGAATCTGATGATCTAGATCTCAGCACATCTGCAAGCTCAGACTCCTGTTTTTATACAATGGACTGTGACAATTTACTGGATGGCTCAGAAAATAATGAGGATAATAAAAAATTGGACCTAGATATACAGTCCCTGTCCAACACAGATGAAGACCTAAAAAAGACTGCATCTAAGAGTGAAGAGGAGCTGCATCAAACACATAATGGAGACAAATCTGTACGTTGCAGAGCTAAACTAAGCGTGATACCAGAAGAAGAAGAAGAGGAAGATTATGCTCCTTTCCTAGATGAAGTATTTATCAAGGTGGCATTGCCAAACTCTACTAATGAAAGCAAATATTCCCTGCTTGCTGGTATCCTGTCAGCAGATTGATTGTACAGGAAGTCCCATTAACTTACTACATAAATTGAAAGGTAAGGGTCTGTGTTCTGTATGCATCAAGATTTTGTCCATTTTGTTGCTGGCTATACTATCATGAATAACCTCTGAGCAGTTGAACTGTGCTGTGGAGGTGGAGGGAAACTATTTGTATGCTTATTCCTCATAAAGGATGAGACATTAAAAATAAAGGGAACATGCTTTCTCTAGTTCTAGAGTTCTATTAACATCTTTTAAGTATGAGAAAAGATGTTCATCTGACTTTATGCCACAATCTGGAGCTGTTAAAAAAAAAAAAAAAGCCTTAAGGTGCATTGACTGCAATCTGCAGTGAAATTTTGAATAATATGAAGTTAGATTTTGAGATGAGAATTCACAAAGGTAGTTWGAAGTTTTGTGTTAACTCTGAACAAATCTGCCTATTTAGAAAAGTGTCATATGTCATTAACACTTCTGTGAGTTCATTAAGATGTTGATAGAACTATCCTGCATTTCAGCCTGCCTATCTCCTTATCCCATTTCCAACAGAAGTGTCAACTGTTTAATCAGTATTGCAGTGTTTAGTTACAGGTGATGTTAAATTATTGAAATTGATAAAAATGAATTAGTAATGGTGGACTTCTGTGAAAACAGATGGTATGCTGGGATGTGATGAGGCAGGCCACTGCCCACTTGGAATGGAGTCTGGCAATCATATCAGTGATAAGTATATCAGCAGGAAAAGAAGATTAGGGAAAGTGTGGGGCCGTTGTTGAAGCAGACAGGTGTCCTGGTGATGGAARACACAGAAGGTGGAATTAGTGAATTCCTTTGTCTTAGTCTTTACTGCTGAGGAATCCCAGACCTCAAAGGTAAGAGAGGAAGGCTGGAGAAAAAAAGGCTTGCCCATGGTCATAGAGGGTTCAGTTAGAGGTCAGGTAGACAGACTTAACCCCCATAAATCCATGGGGTCCAAGGGGGTGCTCCCATGGCTACTGAGGGAGCTGGCAGATACTAAGTTGCTAAGCCATTCTACATTATCCTTGAGAAACGGAGAACAGGGGGTGCCTCRTAACTGGAGGAAAGCCAAATGTTAYGTCCATCTTCCAAAAGGGCAACAAGGAAGAACAAGGAAACTACTGGCCCATCAGCCTCACCATCATCCCTGGAAATGTGGTGGAACAGATCACTCTGAAGATCATCACCATGTAGAAGAAATGTAGGTCATGAGGAAGAGTCAGGATGGATTGACCAAATAGTCAGGATGGCCATTTGGAGTAGACAGGTGGAAATCATACTTCACCAGTAGCCATCTGAGATCACATGGCAGGATGGGTTGGCTAGGGGAGAGCAGTGGATGTTGTCTGCTGTTGAAGAAACTTCCCAGTCTGGCCACTCATGAGACTCTCTGGCAGTGACATTCCCAATGCCAGAGACTTTCATTGCTGGGAGTGAAGCTCCTTCACAGTGGGTGACTCCAATGAGTTGATGGGTGCCCTGCTTGACTCCTTACACAGCCCACACTCACATGCAGCCAGACCAGGTTTCCTTAGAGGTTCAACCCCATGTTTCCCATAGCAGTGTCTCAGATGTCAGGACATAAAGCCATTTATTCACAAGCACAGTAACACAGAAACAGCTCGAGCTGGCGCCTCTGAGCAGGACCCCCAGCAAAGGAACCCCAGATCTTTTACATCCTCAGTCTCCTTGCATGTAAGTCTTGCTCTTCCTTCTGAGTCTTCCACTTCTGTCCCCACTCTCTGTGTCSATACCCCGTGTTATCCTAAAGATTGGCAGTTCACAACCTCTTGTCTTAGGCTCCCACCCAGAATACAGATTATGTCTCAATCATCACCTTGGGTATCCTTCTATCTGGATCAGATGGTATCAGCACTACCTTAATTTCAGCAAGGGTTTTGATGTTGTCTCCCATAAAATCCTCATTGGTCAGCTCAGGAAATGTGGGTTAGAGGAATGGACAGTGAGGTGGACCAAGAACTGGCTGAAAGGCAGAGCTCAGAGGGTSATGATAAGTGCAGCAGTCCAGCAGGAGGCCTGCACTCAGTGGTACTCCCAAGGGATGAGTATTGGGACCAATCTACTCATCAGTAACCTGGAGGAAGGGATCAAATGTACTTTCATCAAGTTTGCTGGCGACACTAAACTGGGGGCAGTGTCTGATCCACCTGAAGGCTCTGCAGCCATTCCATGGGACCTTGATCAGCTGGAGGGCTGGGCAGAGGGAAACCTAATGAGGCTCAACAAGGGCAAGTGCCAGGTCCTGCACCTGGGGAGGAACAGCCCCAAGTGCCAGCACAGGCTGGGGCTGACCTACAGAGCAGCTCTGTGGGAAAGGACCTGGCACTCCTGGTGGATCACAAGTTGTCAATGAGCCATCAGTGCCCCTGTGGCCAGAAGGGCCAATGGAATGCTGGGGTGCACTGGGCAGAGTGTGGCCAGCAGGCTGAGGGAGGTTATCCTGCTCCTCAGCACAAGAGGGACAAGGAGCTACTGGAGAGGGTCCAGTGGAGWGCCACAGGGGTCAGGGGTCTGGAGCTTCTCTCTTAAGAGGAGAGACTGTGGGAGCTGGGCCTGTTTCATCTGGAGAAGACTGAGAGGGGATCTCATCAATACATACAAATATCTCAAAGGTGGATGTAACAACTGAGCTGGCTGAGATGGATAACACCTTAACCCAGGTAGCTCATGCAGAAACCATAAACCTGAGAACATGGGAGGTGGGATATGGAAATTAGGATGCTGTGGCATCATTCCAAAATAGGTCATGTCTCTGGTTCTGGTTCTCCGTTAGTTCGGGACCTTTGACACAGAAAGTCAAACCCCTATCCCCCATCCAGGATTGGACCCCTGCCCCCAGATAACCTTATATGTTGTTATGTTAGCCCCTGGGTCTCTGGATGCTGCCTCCCAAACCATGTGGTCACTGTGTTTGTGATCAGAGCACCATCGAAGTTCTACTTTTGGGCACTCCGTTGTTCCTATCTCATTTATTTTGCCACGCTCCACCCACCAGACCTGGAATCACAGTGCCTTCAGTGATTGGTGGATGTCAGGAGGTTGGTGCCAGTCTTTCCAGTGGTGGCCAAAGAAGAGATGAGGAGCCATGGCCATAAACTAAAACACAAGAAGTTCCACCATAACTTGAAGCAGAAATACTTTACCCTGAGGGTGGCAGAGCACTATAACAGCTGCTTGGGGAGGTTGTGGAATCTCTTTCTCCCACCTGGACACACTTCCGTGCTTTAGGTGACCCTTCCTTGGTGGGGGGCTTGGACTGGATGATCACCAGAGGTCCTTTCCAATGCTAAGTATTCTATGATTTAATGAAGGACTTGGAATTTAAGTTAAACTAGTCTCAAGGAGTAATGAAATTGATTTCTTCTTAAATTTATTATTAAACTGTAGCTGTATTGCTAGCAACTGATTGGAGGACTTACCAAATTAGATTACCATTTCATATATGCTTTATTAATACATGTAAAATAACTTCAGTACTTGTGTCCTAATAGTTGAATATTATAGAGTGTAAACTTACTTGTATGTTTTCCCTTTCAGGTAAAAACTGTTGAGTTAGAAGCTGGGCACAAAGGAACCTTCATCAGGATGGAATTTGTAAAGCAGCATCATAACCACAGCAGTGCATTTATGGTTCACTTGAGAGAAGTCCAAGCATTGTCTGGATTGGGAAGGTGCACTCCTTTTAGTGGAGACTCCATTCCAATCTACTTGTTGAAGAGCGTCACTTGCCTGCTCTGGCACTGCCAGTTTCATCCACGGTGGCTTTCTATGTACAGCCCATCTATATACAGAACTATATTTTCTAAGTGTATTTTAAACAGCAGGTGTTGGGAAAATGGCATAACCCTAGAAAATGGAAAAATGAAATGTCAGAGTAGAAATAGTGAAATCTGTTAATTTGCTTCTAATCCACATCTCATAGCCCATGCCAACTCTTGCATTAATCTCTCTAAATGAGACTTCTGGTCTATACTGCCATCAATTCTACTTGGTGATAAAGGTTGTTCTCTTTTTCTAAACTTCACTGGAGTGCACATTTCTTTAGTGTAAAGCATTTATTCAGTAATACAACTTAAGTTATAAAAATGTATTGCTTGTGGTAGTGTTAATATTACTTGATTTTAACAACTGCCATGCACTTACTATGTTATGGGGATTCCAAAAGGTAAACTTCTTGTAAAAATACTGACTCCCTAATGTGTTTAGAGGCATTGTTAAATAAAGTTGTTTTTCTGTTCTGCATTGTCTTCCTCCTTTCTTCTGAAGCAGTTGCCTTGGGTTTTAAGAAGCTTCACCTGCAGTTGGCATTTTCTTTATAAGCAGAATTTGACAGGCTCTATGAAAAGGCATGTGGGTGGTTGAGGAAGCTGTAATATGTGTAATGTGGCTGTGTACATTAGCAGATAAGAGGAAGAGCTGCTTAATAGCCAATTTACATGTTGGTCAGACAGTGAATCGGATGTTCTCCATGTCTGACAAGTGGCAGGTGGGCTTCAGTCTCATGTAACAAGTGACAGGGTAGAGGAAATGGCCTCAAGTTCTACTGAAGGAAAATTTCTTCATGGAAAGGGCTATAAAGTTGCTACAGGCTGGCCTGGGAATTGGTGAGATCACCATCCCTGGAGGTGTTGGAAAAAAGTGTGGATATGGCACTTCACATGGTTTAATGGTGAACGCAGTGGTGGTGCTAGGTTGTTTGTTGGACTTGATGATATTAAAGATAATTTCCAACCTAAGTTCTATGATCCTGTTACCACCTTAGCTACTGGCTGCCTGGAACAGGCCCAGCTGTGTTCTCTCCAGGCCTGGGCTCCAGAGCTTGGCACTGGCGACTTCACAAGCACTGCCCAGGTAGCTAGATGGGCTGTAGGCTAGCTACGTGTACAGATGTGGATAATAAAATTGTGGCATATCTTAAACTGCATTTTGTGTTGCTACTGCATTGACGGTTTGAGATTAAAAAAATTGATTAAAAAACGGCATCTAAAAATTTTGAGTTTCCTCTGAAGACCTGGCCTCATATTTTGAGTTATGTATAAAAGCAAACTGTCCTCCTTGCAGTTAAATGTAGCACTAAGATTTTTGTATTTTATGTAGTAGGTCTCCTGTCCACTGGTTTGTGTTGGATACTTAGGTCATTTTTAGTTAGGCTCGTATTGGAAATCCATCATAATTGATTTGAAATTCTAGGTAAAATTCTCATTTAGAGCACTAATTTACTGATGAGTAAGGGGAAGTTGAGAGCAGCAGGGTATTATGAGCAGCCAGAAATACAACTCTGTGTTTCTGTGACCTCTTTAAACCTAGGTATTTGCTGAAGATGAATACAGTATTCCTAATGTACAGTGTTAATATGTTAAGATACCTATTAGAAGTTAATTTAAGCCTGGGGAAATTCAGTTTCTCATGAACTTCTAATCGAAAGATTCCTTTGTTCAACTTCCTAAAGGTATGTGAAGTTAGGTGCACATACCGTTTGCTGAAATACAGTGCAAGGTATGGTACCTTGCTTTCCTCTCCAGGGGAGAGTATGCTGCAATTTTGTGCAGCATTGCAGAGCAGCCAGTATTTCACACTTCAGATTCAGCCTATTATTACCAGGTAAGCTCCAAAAGGATAGCTTTATGAACTTCTGTACTCCTTGGTCTCTTTTTTACTTCAGAAGATTATACTTAGATTTTCTTGCCGGAGCTTATATGCATTGCTCACAAAGGTTTGATGAAGTGTCTGGAATATCTTTCCTCCAGGTACTAAGTATTTATTATATCATGAGCAATGTCATACACAGAGAGAGTTGGGACTGTTCAGTCTCAAGAAGAGTCATCTGGGAAGGGACCTCATTGGTGTCTGTGTCTGAGGGGAGGGGTCAGAGGATGGATCCAGGCTCTGCTYGGTGGTGCTGAGCAAATAGCACAAGAGTCAATGGGCAGGAACCGATGTACAGTTAATTCTACCTGAACATGAGGGGGAACTTCTTCACTGTGCAGTGACAGAGCACTGAAAAGATTGCCCACACAGGCTGTGGAGTCTCCGTCACTGGAAATACTCAAAACCCATCTCTATGTGATACTGTGCAATGTGGTCTGTGATGACCCTGCCTCAGCAGGGAGGCTGGACCAGATGACCCACTGTGGTCACTTCCAGCCTGACCCATTCTGTGATTGTATCAAGTGCTACAGCATCTGGTAGTAGCATATCCAATAATCAATTTGTAGCTGTGACAAAACATATATTGGTATAAAGTTATTTACAGGATAACTTGTATTGCTTGTGGCTACTCCRTGGACCCGAGCATGCCTTTTGTTTAAGCACTTCCTAGCTTGTTTCTCTTCCTTGACCCAGTATTTTCCATCGATCCCAGGGACATGGGATTGCTGAAAGGTAGTCATACCAGTAAAGACGAGAGCTGAACTGGGAGTCCGAGGTCACACCTTCTCTCTTCAATGTAGTTTGTGTGCTCAGGGAGCATGAACAGCCAGTTCTTGCAAATCATCTAGAATGATAAAAGCATTGCTGTGAGCCAAGAATGATTCCTTGGGGGTTGACCAGCTATGCTGGCTTTCATTTTAGGCCGATTTTCTGCATAGGAAGGACAATCTGTGTGTTAATGCTGGTCAGCTTTTCTCACCACTTGTCTCTTCTCTCTCTGCTGCTTAAAAGGTTTAGATTTGGAAACCTGTATTATTCATCAGTTAATATTTCTTGCAACCATTGTTTTCCATTTGGTGGGAAGTGCTAGTGGTTAGAAAATCCTGACTTTATCAAGGACTTACAGTTTATTGCTGTGGCAATAATTTTTTAACTTAYTGCATAACCAGTGGGCGTAAATCAATATTTTTTACATGTTACTTCAAAATAGAGATTTTGAAAATATTTACTGAATAGAAAAATAAAAACTTACTTAATTGTAATGCAAGTGAATTAAGAAGGGATGCTGAAGACACTTTGTCCTTCTGAAAGTCCAGGTTATGTATGCTAAAGAGTCACTTAAAGGAGATTTATGAAATTGATCCTTAATCTCTGTAAGATCATTAAACTTGTTTCTCTCTAAGTAATTACCCCACAAGTAATATCACATTGTCTTTCTGTGGGATAAAAGTCCAAGATGATGGGATAAATTGTGTTTGCCGTTGTTTCACGACCTGAACTTTTCACCAGAAGATGGCAGCAGGCTGATGTTAGTCACAAATATTTCTACTGCTTATTGCTGGATAAACATGGAGATGCTGTGCTAGGTACCTGAAACTGAATAGCTTATCAGAGCTGACATCAAGAAACCTGGCATGGCAAAGTGTTGCATGTTTAGCCTGTTTGTGGGTTTCTGGCTCTGGCTGGCTGCTGGCCTGCAGGTGCTCTGCAAGTCCTGGCCATTGTTCAGTGATGTCCTTTCACCTGACAGTTTCTCAAGTTATTTTGGAAGAAAAATCAGAGCAGGTAGAACTGTTGCTTTAAGCAGTTTGAATTGTTGCATATTGAATTTCAGYTCAAGAAAATACTTCATTCTGTTCCTAGAACTGATTTTTCTGGCAATAAACTTCAGTTAAATGTGAATGCACCTTTTCTGTGACAGAAACAGCAAAAGTGGAGAAAGAACTGGAGCTGATATTGGATGGTGCAGAAAGAATTATTGTTTTCAGTGAAAAGCCTATGTAAATAATGATAAAATATGTAGAATTCAGCAGCTCTTGCAAATGTTTTCCGGTATCTTTAACAGAAAATAAGCTAGGTTAGCCAAAGAAACAAAGATGGGTTTTACCCTCTAGCCATAAATTAATCTTTGCCATATGTTTATATAATCAAAATGTCAGAGTTAGATACACTTATGAATATTGTATTTTCAATGCATTCAAATATTGCAGAATAAATTCACCATCACAAACCAATCCTGTTAAAGAATGTCAACACAGGAAAATTCAGGTCTTTTTTTAGGTCAGGAGTAAAACAGCAAATCCAACCAGTGTGATCCATTGCAAYATGGGCTGATGAAACTTACTTTATATTTCCCTGTGTACTGAAGGCTGAGTTGCACTGATGTGTTCAGAATGGGCAGACATGTAAGAAGTGGTAACCAGCCTAAGGTCCCTTGCTCTTACCCAGACCCACTTGCCCACTAACAAACTACAGAATGAGTCCAAGATGCCACAGGCTGAGTGTTGCACGCTGTTGCCATTTATTACTACATGCTGATTCCTAATCCATATCCAAAACAGTGGTGTGCCTGCAGTTGCCTTTAATGGCCTATTTACAGCAAAACAAGGTTGCAGTTCCAAAACACCCCCAAGAAAAGCAGAAGATCAAAATGCTTTTAAACTGTGGCTCTCATCTGTGGGAAATTTGATGTTTGTTGTGTAAATTAAATTAGACCATCCTCTATATTGACAGCAGGTCTGGACTGATCTGCTACAGATAATCTTAATTTCAGTATTTTTTGCTTCTAAAGGCTACATTTCACACCTTTGGTTCTGTTTTAGAAGGCCCAAGTTTTATGTATGGTTGTCCTGGGGTGACTTTATGATGCTGGTATCCCCATTGTCTGTTTTTCTGCTCAGAAATGGGTCCTGTAAATTTAAGCTAGGCCCAGAGAGAAGGGAGGGGAGGGAAGGGGATGGTGGAATTTCCGCTTGTGTCCAAAACATGGAGAGATAAGGAGTCCAGTGCTCCCTGAGTTCTTGGCTTTTGCAGAAAGAGAGACAGGCAGTTTTTTCTTTGCTTTTTCCACTGGTTGTCCTCATTAGCTATGGCAGGAAAGGTTTTCCCGTCACGGTGTCCTTTTTTCTGGATCTGTTTGGCTTCTGTGTGGGCCAGAACCCCAGGACAATCACCAGGACAGGCTTTCATGTCTGATGACCAAATTTCTGTAAGCCAAAAAGTAGGAATGAAGAATGTCAGACTTCAAATGCTTGTGTATATTTTTATTAGAAGTATTTTCATGCACACTACTTATCATTAAAAGGTTTCACACGGGTGTACTTCCAGTAGGTTCTATTTGTGTTTTTAAAGGGGACAAGTACCTCTGGCTAGAGAGCTGTCATGAATTCATGCTGCTGCAAGTAGGTGCAGTAATGTGAGGGTGCTTTAACAGGTCAAAGACACTGTGTATGGTTTGCCAGATTTTTCTACAATTAATGCAAGCTGCCTGGTCATGTAATCAAATTGATCACTAAAAGCAAATTCCAGCTTTTCCAAATGGTGTCTTCCTAGTGTTTTGAGGCCACTTTTCCCTGCTCACACACTTCGTCCTTCCTCCTTAACTCCTGGATGCCCCTCTGAGGGCTTTCCACAGTCCCCTCCAATATGTTCATCTCCTTACACTTTGCCTGTCCTCTTGTGTAAGGACAGACAGTGCCTTCAATGTCTTTCAGCATGGTTTCTCCCCAGCCTCCATCTAAGCATATTTGCTCCTTCTAGTTTCAGGAGTTCCTCTTCCCTGCTTACAGCCTGATTCCTGCAGAGATTGTTCTGATGGGAAACTTGAGGGAACTGTTTTAAAAGTGAATTTAAAAGGTATACCTTCTGAGATCCTTGTTGTCTTTCAAAAGAGCTGGAGGAGGTCCTAACTGGACTCTAAAATTATTTAAGTGTTTTCTGCTTCTTCAAAGCAGAAAAATCCTAGAGAAAAGGCCCTTCACATTTTCTAGTGTTTCCAGAAACATCTTTGAGAATATCTATGTGGTTTGTTAGTTACAGTGTGTGTCAACACTTCATATAAAGCACTGTGTMAGTGAGAGATATTATTCTACACTCTGGAGTTAGCCTAGGGATTTGATCAGAAATGCATATATACTGCACTAAGGTAGCAGTGACTGTGTAAGACTTTCTGAATCTAAATTTCCTGAACAATCTGAATTTTTCTGCATAGGAATGACTATATGGAAAGCAATGGCAGAGTTTAGAGAAAYGAAAATTGAACAAGTAAAATTCCAATCAACAGTGTATTTGGAAAGTTTTACAGATGTATGTAGGAATAAGAAAGAACACAGAACTGTATGGCCTCTTAAACACAAAGGGCAGGGAGCATGGCTTCACCTGTATAGGCACAATACAGCTGACACACCAGTTTTTATACAAAAATTATTGGTCATTTCTGCTAAAGAAAGCTGTAATGGAAGAATTGGATAGGCTGGCTGCCAGGACAGAACCACACTGCACAATGACAAAATCTAGGACTTCATTACCATGCAGGATAAACATGGATACAGGAAACAGTTCAACAGGAAATACAAATTCTTCCTAATGTATAGCTTACTTCATTTAATGTTTTTTCTCATCAAAAGGGGTTTTCATACCTTAAGAACGCCCATTCTTCAAAAGTTAAGTGACTGTCTTTCAACAGTTACCCAAAATTTGCATTCAATATGCTCCATGGATTCATAGAGCAACTTATAAAACAGTATAAACATAATCTTTCCATTATGTTTATATTGTCAGACTGCTCTGGACTTCTCCACAGCAGTTTTCTATCACAGTAAATTTGGAAGATCAAGCAATCAGGAAGTTCATTCTTTAGGCACTGATGACCACTATATATATATATACATATATATATATAYACACACAGGTGTCTTTCTCTTTTTCTAAACTTTTGCCCAAAATTTCAGTAAAGACTGCATGCCTGCTCTCAACAGTTACTTATTAATTTGGAGGTGACTACTTCATTCTAATATGTGGTGAGTGTATGTGCTGGTGAAAAAAGTAAAGTTTGGCATTCAGACTTCAGCCTTCTAATATGGCACAAAGAAAAAGGTTTCAGAGTTGCATGGGAATTACAGATAACCTTYCAAATCTTTCTGGTTAACCTGCTTTTGTACTGTTATGGTCACAAGGGCCTCAAACTTCTCTAAAGGGAGACCTTTCTCTTGTTGTACAGTCACTATTTATTTCAAATCCATCCACCATCTAAAAGCAGAACATTTTGCTTCTCATATGCTCCTTTTTTTAACCATATTAAATATTTGTATATTATATACTTTGATACTTTGCACATGGATCATCTTCTTGCCTTTGCAAGCATCTCATTTGTCATCTATTCTTCTGTAACTCAGGTAGCTGGGCCTCTATCTCCATGGCTTGGAAGAGAAGGTATTTACAAAAATGAAGACTCATCTTCAGTGMTTTTCTTTGCAACCTAACTGTGGGCAAATCAGTTCTTGTTATTAGAGACTACCCCAATTCTTCACCACATTTTTCTCATCCCTGTCTTGTTTTGCACAGCATCATCATCATGCCATCTAAACAAGATATTTCTATGCTGTTGTTTCAATTTGGCCATTCACAGAAATTAGAGATTATACAAGGAGTAGATCAYGGGGTTAAGGAGATTGCTTTTCCCTAGGAGGGTTCATTTTAGCAAGGGAGAGCTACATTCTCATTAATGACMGTTCAGCCATTTGTGGGCTGCAGTTTCTTCTCTCAAGCAGCAATACTATGGCACCCATGACCTCTGTGGACAGTAATTAACAGTGATAAGCCACATAGCAAATATCCTGAATTCTGGTCCTGAGCTGTGGCTCCAGGGTGTCCTCCCTGGTTTAACCAAGTGTTTAATGTAAGCTGATAAATTACTAATAAATTTCAACTCAGCTTCTCTTTAGACAAATGAAGAAGACCTGTTTTCTTTTTACCCTCAGAGGGTCTGCTATTCTTCCACAATTCTTAGTAAGCCTTCCCATCCTTACATACTCACTTGTTTTATTTTATTAGCAGTATTGGTGGGACTAATTTGATAGACCTCAGTCAAGAAAAGCGTAATTTGGAAAATCAGAAGAATTAACAAAAAATCCCAACCCCATATCTAAGCAGACAGGCATAGCAGATGCCAAAATTTAGGTATCATTAGTTTTTAGAAAAAAAGGGGACAATTTGATAACTGCAACACCAAAAGGCTTATACAGAAAGCTTTCATCCTATCATATGTTAGTGCTGAATTATTACTGATGATCCTCTGCTGCTTGTTGTCTATAATACAGTAAGTACTGCTGTAAAATCTGAGGGCATACATCATGATTCAGGACAAATTTCACAAAATTCACTCTCAAATTCACTGAATAAAGCAGAATTACGTACAAGAGGAAAGGAGGGATACTTGATATGTAAACCCAATTGTGTTGCCAGGTCACGCTGAAAACTTCATCATTTAGCAAAAAGCATAGTAGTTTGGGGTACTGCCATCTGCAGGCAATCCTGGCCCTTTTTTTCCAATCCTGGGCTGTTGAGAAATYCCCTAGCATTCATGATGCTGGGAATGTCTGTAAGGGGGAAAATGCAGGTTCTGCCAGCTGTTCCCTGCCTGCTCCTGTCAGGTGTTCAGAGAGGTACCTGCACTGCACACCCTTGTCCTGCTGATCTGCAGCACCCCTCACCCTGCCTGTTGCCAAGTGCTAGGGGGCAGGTGCAGGATGCTGCCTTGCAAACATCCATCAGGATGCAGGGTAATGAGTCTGCAGAGGAGAGCCTCTGTGGGACTGCAGGAAGCTGCACAAAGCCTCTGTTTCAAACCATTTGGGAAACCAGGTTCTTCCAAACCCTGTCCTTTTAAACCCCATGCATGCAGCCAAGTTGTAATGGAATTACTGACTGAGGCATTAGTAAAGTGCCATTAATTTGCTCCTCATCAGCCATTTCTTATTTGCAAAATGCTGCTGCTGGCACCTGGCTGCGCCATATACAGGTCCAGGATGAGCTAGGCAGCATGGCTATTTTCCCCWCAAAGGTCTGAGTGCACTTTGACCATAAAAAGCTGACATAAGGGCCTCTTCAACACACTCCAGAACCAAGATAAAGACTGGCCTGCTGCATCATGGACCTTAAGAGAGCAGGGGGGCTAAAGTGGTGTGAAGTCAGCAGATTTGGAGCAGAAAGAATAAGCAGATCATTTTCTGTTGAAGAATGACAAATAATTCCAAAGAA
The DNA here is from genome assembly GCA_902810485.1 of Alauda arvensis. Taxonomy (NCBI): domain Eukaryota; kingdom Metazoa; phylum Chordata; class Aves; order Passeriformes; family Alaudidae; genus Alauda; species Alauda arvensis. The sequence goes on along the minus strand of CADDXX010000162.1, from coordinate 368,871 downwards.
TGCTGGAAGACCACAAGTGTGACCAGAGAGTGTCAGGGCTCTGTTGGAAGATTTTTGYCAAAAAATCCATTCCAAAAAGGTCACATGGACTAGCAAGAGTCAGCACATTCATTGTTTTTTATGTCTTCCTCTTTGTCTCTCCTTCAGTTTCCTGATGCATGATTAATAGCTTCACTAAGGTGAGGTTCATTCCAATAGGAGTGAGTGACATATTTATATACAATATATTTATGATATATTGTACAATTGGACTTAATTAACTGGTGAGATACAACTGGTGCTAAATACAGAAAGTCACACCCTACAGTTTTGCCAAAATTACAAATACAAAAATTGGAGTGATTCTTACTAAGCAAAGTGATATTATCCCTATCTATTTCTTGGAAACACAGGCAGTTCTCAAACACACACACACACACACACACACACACTTGGCCAATATATACAAGTACAGTCTTTTGACTAGTATTTGGATTATTTTCAAATGGGCAAACTCCTTTTTCAATATCTTGAGTATCTATGGCGCTACTTTCACAAATGAACTGTTCCTTGATTCTAGATTTACAGTCTGCCATTTCTCATCTACTCTACATGCCCATGTTCTGTGTTCTGAAGGACAAAGCACTGATTTCTCATGATTCAACCCTAATGCTATAATAGGGTAAATAGCATGAACTGTAGCATTGCAAATAGTGAGCACAAAAGCAGTAGCTAAGTTAGCAACTGGATCATAGGTGAAATTTACTAGGGTCTGTTAAGACCGAAATTCACTTTCAAAATCAGTGACATTATCCCAGACAGCTTTATGGATCTCTATTGAAAATGATCTTTCACTTCTTTCCCTTATAATTAAGGCAGCTATTGATTGTAACCATAATTGTGCCTGTATACAGCTGAAACCTAAAGATACATTATTTTGAGCCACACCAAGTGCATTGATAATCAGGCTATGGTCTTGGTCTCCTGCTTTTTCCCATTTTGGCAACACTTTTAAAACTTCTCATTGACTGGTGCCTAATGCTAATAAGGATGGCTGTAAAGGTTGCTTTAGTTTTGTCAAATCACTTGTTGCAGTAGTCAGCTTATTCATTAGTATTTCTGAGCCAATTCCATTCAAAAYTCCCAATCCTGTTCTCGGTATTCTAGTCAAATCCCTCTGTATCCTGCTYCTTGAGTTTATTTGCTTTTGTRAGCATGTTGTCCAACTCTCAAAAGATGTTTTTATGAAACAGGAATAGGCCGGTTGAACCTCAGAAATATTGGTTTGCATTAAAAATTCAACATGTTCAAGAGACCATCCTGGATTAAACAGCATTTGTTGTTGGCCTRTGTTCCTCACTACGTATGATCTTAATTAATAAATTTCTGGTTCAAGCTTAGGTGCCAGGATTTGGGTTTGGGCTGGAGTCATGGCATTTATTTTAACTTGAATGAGAGTCCGCTAGTACCATGGGCCCAAAGACAAACCACCTCAGCAGTCTGTGTTAATATAAAGTTATACCAGCAGTCTAATTCACTTAAATGATCACAAACCTCCTGGTGTTTGTCTGTGGGTTTAGTTGAAACAGTAATTTGGATTGCTTTCTTAGGAGTGGTTCCATTAATTATCYGACATCCTACTCTAATTTCTTCTCCTGTGGTCCCTTGAAGTGACCATAACTTTTGTTTTTGCCATTCCTGCCTTTCATATACTTGGTTTTGTGTATGACTGCAGTTGATAGGTTTAAATCTTTTATATCAGAATATTCTCCCATGGATCCAGTGTGCCCAGTAAAGGCTTGGGACCAAGGCCACTCAGCATACCCCTGGCTACAGGCATTTTCTAATTCTTGAATTGTAATGAACAAAACAATTTTCACAATCAGATTCTTGCAACCTAAATTACTAAACATACCCAACTTCTCAATTGTAATGCACTTATTTTGTTTGAGTGAGTTTTAATTTTAGTTCACTATCACCTGGTGTTACTTTCCAAGGGACATCAGGGGCTTTCTTCACTTGGGAATGGTGAATCCAGGCATTCTGCTCTTGGATCCTAATTGCAGTAAAGGTAGTGAGAAGCACTTGGAACAGTCCTTCCCACTGTGGCTCCAAGGTCTTTTCTGCAAGACACTCGGCATATGCATTATCCCCAGGCTGTCTGTCATGCACTGGCCCATCTAGCCCTTTGCTCTGAGTTCCAGCCACATGTTTTTAAATTTCTCTGAGTTGTTTACCTAAGGTCATCATATAAGCAGTCAGCCTTTCTTCCCCAATTTGGGTGGATATCCCCTTCTGCATACCATATGGTCTCCCGTAAAGCATTTCAAAGGGGCTCAGCTTTTCTTTTGTTGTGGGCTTAGTTCGTATTTGCAGTAGTGCTAATAGGAAGGACTGGGGCCAAGGCAAATTAGCCTCTTGCCCTAGTCTTACAATTTGTTGCTTAACCAAATGATTCATTTTTTCAACTTGGCCACTTGACTGGGGATGGTATGGCATGTGGATTTTTCAGTCTATGCCCAGATGTTGACTGATTTGTTGGACTATTTTTGGAATAAAATTTGGTCCTCTGCCTGAAGATATTGTGGCTGGAACTCCAAAGGGTGGTATTATTTCTTGCAACAGCACCTTGGTCACCTCCTGGGCTTTTGCAGTTCTGGTGGGGAAAGCCTCTGGCCACCCTGAAAATGTATCTGTTAATACTAACAAATATTGATCTCCCTTTTTCTTGGTAATTCTGAGAAGCCAATTTGCCACCGCTGGCCAGGCCCATGGTCCTTTCCAATTCAACGAAGTCTTGGTTTGGGAGTTGTTATGGGTTGGTATGGCATGTGGATTAGTTTTAGTTAAAGAGGAACCAGTTCCCTGTAAGAACCTAGAAAGTACAGCCACCTATCAGGAGCGAATTCTAAATATTGRCACCTTCAGCCAATGAGAAAGTAAAGTTTGGCTTTGTGAATTATCCATATCAAACTGAGTACCCTGGGAACCACCTCTTTTCCCTCCCTGCCTCTGAAGAGGTAAGAGGCAGCCTGGCTCCCTCCTCCCTGGGGGGAGCCGGGACCTGCTGGGCCCTGCCTAGCCCAGGCCTTTCCTGGGATGCCGGCTGGGCTCAGTGGTTCCTGGGCAGGGAGGGGGGAGGAAGATATGCCCTGTCCTGGCCAGATCAAATTTCTGGTGGCTGCTGGCAGGGAAGGGGAACCCACACCTTTTAACACCCAGCTGATTCCCCAGGCCTCCCTGGAGCAGCCCTGAGCCTGGGTTGAGCCATCCAGAATGAGACTGAGAGACCAAGGGGTGAAGACGGAGGGAGGCATCCACCAGCTCAGCTACCGATTTTGGCTGCCGATCCTCCCTCCCCCACGTGGCTTTTGAATTTTTGAGCTGCCGCTGGTGCCTGGCCAAGATCACAGGATCTTCTGCAAACCCAAGCTGGATTTAACCCTTTCTTTGACAAAGTGAAGCTTTTAGAACATTGATCTTCTCTAGAGTGAAAAGAAAGTCAKAGTGGAGACATTTATTGAGGCCGCATGAAGATACTAAAGTCTGTGAAAGAGATGTTATATTTTAAGAGATGAGGAGATGAGAAGATGCCGTGGGCTGAAAATCTTTCGTGCATTGTGATAACAAACTGCAATATGCTAGAATATATCTTTAAATAATGGAAAATATGAACTGGAGAAATGATTGTTCAGATTGGTGGTTTTGAACAAAYGTATTTGTAATGGACTAAGTGAATATTGATATAGCAGTGATCTTGTGGTCTCCTGAGGTATTTGAACAGAGTGGGAGAATGTAATGAAATCCTCTGCGCCAGTGCTTTTATGTGCTGAAGTCCTTTCAGCCAGTGAAGAAGTGAGAGACATCTCTACCCTTGAATGGGATGAAGAACATCCTTTGCACCTGAACTRTTCATTTTAAAATGACATCCCAGAATGCACAGAGTCCATGATCCAAGTKCAGGTGATGGGAAAAGCTGTGTGTTATGGGAGAATCACAGAGACAGGTACCCAGGCAGTTGTTTGTGTGAGAGCTAAGAGCCGCAAGCAGACTGTTTCTTTCTTGTGGAGAGTTACCATAACCAGAAGAGACTTCKCTCTCTAAAGAGACTGATGAAAGAATATTTTGCAAGGGGTACAGACCTTGGGTTCTGAGTTTTGCCTCTATAAAATGTCTGTGAGAAAGTAAAGAAGCTGGTGGGAGACAGGGAAGTGTTTTGAAAGTTTCATTTTAATTCCTTTGTTCCCCCTTTTTAGTGTGTGCAAATAAAACTATCTTTATATCTTTTAAGTTTGAGCTTGCTTTGCTTCTCCTAATCCTATCTCACAGCAGAAAAAAAAGACACTAAAACCACTACAGGAGTATTCTTGGTATTAGTCTGAAGGCAAGGTCATGCTGCTGGGCCACTTGAGTAACAGTGGCATATAAATTCCTGGCAACAATCCTGTCTATAAGGTAATTACACAAAATGTCAATTCCCCAATGTGTTTTCTGATGCTCTTCCCTAGCTAATGGCCGTAATAGATGTGAGGGGACAATTAATTTCTTTTCTGGAGGAAAAGCCCATCCCTCTTAGTTATGTGCTCCTTTTAGGTCTTTAATTAACTTCCTGTCTTTCTTATCATATACTGGCTTATCTTCTAAAGAGATCTGACCATCAGGGATGAGGGCTCCTTCCACTGTCACCTCACCTTTTGCTGCTTCTTTTGCCTCTCTGTCTGCCAGCTCATTTGCTTCCTCCAATTCTGAGCTCACCTTCTGGTGTGCCTTGATATGCATGATTACCACYTTCTCAGGCAGTTGAACTCCTTCTAGTAATTGCAGTAGTTCTTGTGCATGCTTAATATTTTTTCCTTTTGAGTTTAACAGTCCTCTTTCTTTCCAGATAGCTCGATGAGCATGCACCCCCCCGAATGCATACCTTGAATCTGTGTAGATGTTTATCTTCTTTCCCTTTGATAATTCTAACTCTTGGGTTTAGGGCAATTATCTCTGCCTTCTGTGCAGAGGTACCAGCAGTAATGGTCCTGATTCAGTTAAATCTCTGGATATGGTAACTGCATATCCAGCATGTTGCTTTCCATTGATGACATGACTGCTTCCATTGGTGAACCAGGTTTCTGCCTCCTCCAAAGGGGTGTCCTTCAAATCTGAGCAGCTGGAATAGGTGACTTCAATGGTTTCCRGGCAATCGTGATGAATTGACTCTCCTTTGTTTCAGCTAAGAAAAGAAGCTGGGTTGACAATATTAATTACCACTATCTCTACATCATCTTGTTCTACTGAGTTAGCTTGGTATTTCAGGAAGCGTTGTGGGGAAAGCCAATGGCCTCCCTTTTTTTCCAGTACTGCGGATACTGTATGGGACACCAGCACAGTCATATTCTGGCCCAGGATGAACTTGYAGGCCTTGTGAATGTTCAGTACAACTGCAGCCACTGCTCTGAGGCAACCTGGCCATCCTTTAGCTGCCACATCCAGCTGCTTAGAAAAGTAAGCAACTGCCCTTCTATATGGGCCCTTATCCCCAGGTCCTGTGCCAGTATCCCCAGCACAATTCCCTGTTTCTCATGARAAAAGAGAAAGAATGGTTTACTCAGTYTGGAAGTCCTAGAGCTAGAGCTGACATGAGGGCCTTTTTCAGTTTACCAAAGCCCTGTGTGGCTTCCTTCACCCACTGGAGATCACTGCTCCCATTTGCAATGAGCAAATATAAAGGTTTCACGAGTAACACATAATTATAAATCAATAATCTGAGTCATCCTGCCATGTCCAGGAAGGTTCTCAGTTATTTTATTGTCTCGGGTTTTGGGGTTTGGCATATTGGTTCTATGCGCTCCTTTCCGAAGTCTGTTGCCCAGCACTGACCTCATAACCAGGTACATCACTTTTTGTTTTACCACCTGAGCCTTTTTCTTTGACACTCTGTACCCCTGAAGCCCCAAAAAGCTTAGCAGGCTTACTGTCCAGGCCACACATCCCTCCTCTGTCAGGGTGGCTATTAGGATATTACCCACATAATGTAACAGTTTTCCTTCCCCTGTTGGAGCTTCCCAAGACTCCAAATCCTTTGCAAAATATTCTCCAGACAGGGTGGGGGAGTTCTTGTAACCCTGGGGAAGGACTGCCTGTGTGAGCTGAACTTTGCCTCCACTTTTAGAATTTTCCCATTTGAATGCAAACATTTTCTGGCTGGCTTCGTGGAGAGGGAGACAAAATAAAGCATCCTTCAAATCTAGAATGGTAAAACAAGTTAGCTCTGGTGGTAAGCAGGTTAGCAGGGTGTACGTGTTGGCCCCTACAGGGTAAAAGTCCTCAGTTATCTTATTAACAGCTTGTAAATCTTGTACAACTCAATATGACCCATCAGGTTTCCAGACAGGCAGGATAAGAGCACTGAAATCGGATGGCACTCCTTCAGTAACCCCAGWTGTAAGAAATTTTCAATTTTCAGGCTAATTACTTCTTCATCTTYCTTCCTTAAAGGATCCTGTTTAATTCTAACTGATTGCTTTCCTTCATTAAGCCTAATTTGTATTTCCATTTTTTGCTCTCCCTGGTACATGGGAAGCTCATACTCCCAGAAATACTAGSTTCAATATCTCTTCATCAATCTCCCCTTTAGCCTCAATTGCTGGTAATATTAAACTCAGTATTTCTACATATTTTTGATGATTTACCTCCAAAGTAATTTCTCCATTTCTGAATGAAATGGTTGCTTGCAGTTTCTCCAATAGGTCTCACCCCAGAAGTGACTCCTGGGAGTTGGGCATATATAGAAACTTATGGATGCCCCATTGCTTTCCATATTAATACTTTAGTGGTTTGCAAAAATATCCCATTTCCGTTTAGCCAGTTGTCCCCCTCAGCCAAACAATCGTTCCCCACTGGTACCAAAACTTTATTTAAAACTGAAAATGTTACTCCTGTATACACCATAAGCTACACATCCTTCCCTTCTGTCCCCAGCTTTATTTTTATAACCAGTGGATCTCCTGGGGTAAGATCCTCCTGTCCCCCTCAGTCCTTTTTCACATGAGCAAACAGTGCCTCCCTTCCCCGGTTCCCTTTCCCATTTCCTCTTTGCTCGGGGCACTCATTCTTCTAGTGTCCAAATTTCCTGCAAGTTGCRCATTGATTCTTGTCCAGTCGGGGTGAAGCCTGCCCAGATGATTCTTGTCCATGTTTTCCTTTCCCCTCTTCCTTCACTAYTGCCACGAATTTCTTCACTCCTTGTTCATACCCTTCTTCTCAATTACTAAAAACCCTCCATGCTTCATCTAGCAAAGCCTCTAAATTCCTTCCTTCTGGCCCCTAAAGCTTCTGAAGTTTTCTCCTGATGTCCCCCGTGGACTGCCCTAAAAACAGGTTTACTAGCCGTTGTATCCCTGTCTCAGATCCAGGATCTAATGGTGTGTGGCAGTGCATCGCATCCCTTAGTCGATCTAAAATTCAGATGGAGTCCCAGAGGGGTCTGCTTAATTGCATATAGGGCTGATCAAATTATAATTTTGGGGATGGCATGTTCCAACCTCTTCACAACCCATTCTTGATAATTCTGTAATTTTGCTGCTCTGGCTCATTTGGATTCCAGTTTGGATCTTGGAGGGGAAAGACATCCTTAACATCTTCCTGTATTGTCCTATAAACACTCTCAGCTAGTTCCCCTGCCGTTTTCAAGACTAGTTGTCTCTCTGTCTCYGTTAATGCTTCCAGCAATAACTGAATGTCTGACTAACCTGCTATATGTTGCCTAATCATATACCTTAGCCTTCTAGCTGTCCCTATCAGATCACTCCTATAGTTCTTGGCAATTCTTTCCCAGCCCTCTTAAGCTGATTGTGGAAAGGGGACTTCAATTAACATTTTTCCTCTCCTAGGTCCCACTGCTTCCCCATAGAGGGGCTTGCACTATTTCCTTTGTTTGTTTTCTAGTTCAGGATGCTATGGGACAACTTGTGCTAGTAGGAAATCCTTCATCATCACTGTCACTATTGGGCAGTGGGGGATACAGTGTTGTTTGTAACTCGGGAGTGATGGGGCGGGGGGCAGATGGCCCAGCTTGTCTCCTTCCTGAGGAGGTTGAATCTATCTGTGCCTGGGGGGGAAAGTGGCACGATTAAGTCCAGTAATTCTTGTTTTTGTGTTTCTGCTTGATAAATCTTGTTCTGATGTGTGCAACATTTGTTTATTGAGCATGAGCTACAACATTGTCTAGGTCTTTCTCTGCTGGCCTTATTTTCAGGGGATGGGAAGGGGCTCTAACCCCACAATCTCTCTGCCATTCAGGGTGATTTCGTAGGAGAAGAACATATCTGCACATGAAACTTCAGACCATTTTCCTTCACGTCTGAGGAATAACATAATTTGCAATAAAGTATTATAGTCCACACTTCCAATCGGGGCCACTTTAATCTGCTTTCCAATTGATACAATGGCCAYCACTGGGTGCAGTATTTTATGAGAGTGCACTTAGACTCTGTACCCCCTGACCTGCAGTCTCCTTCCAGTGGGCTAAAATGCAGCCCAGAGGGCTTGCCTTGGGAGTTTCCTTACTTGCCCCTGATCCCATTATTTTTTCTCTTGTTGTGTTTCCACCCAAACCTCTTCTCACACTCTCACAYAGTCTTCTTCTAATCCTTCTCTCTTACACTCCAAATTTCAGGGACTAAGTGTGATCTCCCACACAAATGCTCTAAAATTTCTGGTTCAGGGCTTTCTCGATCTCCTACCTGACACTGAGAGCACACAACCTGCCTTCTGCCCAAGGAACAGTACCAGTGCTTGCCACAAGTCCTGCACTTAATTACAACCTAGGCAAGATATCACCCTTGCCCACAAAAAACAGGATGTTTCTCTTCTTCTACTCATCAAAACATCTAAATCTTGTGGCACTGTTTGTTCCCAGTCCACAGCCACCAGTTTTCCCTCAGAGGTCCTATGTAGCCCTCTAGATAAAGYCGTTCATTCTTCCTTACCACCCAGTTACTCTTGGGGGTTACGAACTCCCAAGAATCAAGTTTGAACCATTGAGAGAGAGGGACCCCCTGCACTCATCTTGCCACAGTTGTGGCAACTGCCACCAAGGCACTATTTGCAGGGAGACGCACTAAATCAGCCTTAAACAATGCTCACAACAAAGCTCACTTGRACAAGTAACACTGACCACAAAGCAGCACTTCACAGAATAACCCCTAMGGCAAGGGCAAGAGCATTAAAACAAGATGGCATTAACCTAAGACAGCACTTATCAAGCAAAAGCTTAACAACAACATGCAATAAAAGGAAATACACAAAGTAGAACGCAAGGAATGKCAATTTTCTGCAATTATGACTTCTGACATAAGATGGCAGAATTACCTTAAAAAATACACCACAGTGCCCAAAATCACAGCCGCTTCACACAGCTCTCGGGCACACACACAACCAGATACAATGCGCATCCAAACTATTAAAACTCACATATACAATCAAATAGYGACAAYAATACAGGAATTCACTCAATTCACCTCTGGAACCGCTAGTGGCCACCTCATTGGTCAGCGAACCCCCCCCTTTCCCTTCCCTCCATCTTTTGGTCAGTGGTCCCCCACTGCTGGCCATGTGACCAATGGTTGCTTGCAAGCCCAAAACCTGTTGGAGTCAGGAACACCCCGTTGGGTGAMTTGGGGCCCTCACAAGAAGTCCGAGGGTCTTGGAACAAAGCCAAAGATACCAGTGCCTTTGATCTAAGTCCCTGGAAAAAGCTGCTGACATTGAAAGAAAAATGCAAGCCACCAGAGCGTAATTAGAATAATAATGAATATATCACAGGGTGAAAAGTAGATTTTTTAGTTTTTAATATAGAGGTGAAGAGGACAAAGATGGAGAAATTTGGGGGTGTCAATGTTCTTTTCCTGCTTCTTTCTGTCCTCCATCTTCTGCTGGGGTGATGGTCTGTTTGGATTGGGCTGTAGTGGATTTTCACTGTCTAATATAGGTCGTAAGTACTGGTGATTAAAAGAAAACATTGTTCATGTAGTTGTTAGTATAAAAGGTAACATGCCTTTGTGGGAGGGACAGATCTGGCTTCTCTGACCTCCTGCACACACCTTGCTGGGCAGAAAGAAAATGTAGAGATAACAGAAGAATAAACAATCTTCAAAGACAGAGACACAGACTACGGCTCTCTTTCTTGATATGGGGGCTGGGAAAAGAGACCTTTTTTCTTACTCTCAGGGTTCCACAAGACATTTAAACCTGAGAAAAACCCATCAAGATTTTACCTGTGCATTAGATGTCTCTGAACGGCTTGCCAGTCTCCAGGGGGGCCTTTTTATTTTAAAAGAGATACATACCATTTCTCTGCACTCTCAGGGGTCATTGTCTGTCCCCACAGTGAGCAACCAAGCAGAGTCCCTTACAGGGAAAATCCCAGGGGTTTCCTTAGGAAGTCTGCTGCTCAGCTGCCCCTGCAGCTAGCAGAGAATGTCCCATCTGGGTCGCCAAACTGAGTAGTGGAAGGACTCTAAAATCTAAAGACCAGCCAGGTTATAGAGTAGTTACATTTTATTCTGCCCAGGGCTGCATGGGGGATAACTCCTCTGAAGACAYGTGCACCTGCTCGCTCACCTGCTTTTTCTTTTATCCATCAGCATGTTACATAGGCACTGAGTTTTGCAACATAGTCATGCATATTCACTCTCAAGCTCCACCCTGTCCCTCTTCGTATGCTGATTGTTTTATCAGCCTTTTGCGCTTGTGCACTCGTCTCTGGGGTTCTAGAGATGAAGCACATTGTCTTCCTCAGAGYTGAACTTCTCCCCCTATCTCTCTGCACATGCTCACTGATCCACTGATCACAATGCAGGGTGGAAGGATCTCCTAATTARGTAGTAGGAGTCTGAGGAGTCTTGTTATCTCAGTCTCCTTGGGTGCTTAGGGTAGCTGTGTCTTTCCCTGGTGGTCATCCTTCTCCTTATCCCCCATCCTTGCAWTCCTTCCTGTTGTTTCCAATGTACACCCTGTCTTTTCCCACAAACAGTTAACACAGTCAAATGCAGCTAATATTGAGCAGTCTTATTTTAATGCTTATTTCTAATCAAAATCCTCTATATTATGCAATATCATCCAAATGCTTATTTCTAATCAATATCCCCTAACGTCTAACCCCATATTTCASTGGGGCCCCAGAGCTGATGCAGACCTGCAGGTGGGGTCTCACCAGATTTATCTGTCTCACCAGAGCAGAGAAGAGCCCTGGGAGCATTTGTAGAGATGAGCCCTGGGAGCCCAGAGAGCTGCTGCTTCAAATGTTGCAAAAGGAAAAATCAGTCAATCAGTCTGTCCTTCTCTGGTCTACCCTTGTTTATGGTATGTCAGGCCAATTATTGATTCAGTGCTCAAAATACCAACAGTGCCCTCAACAGTGTCCATAAACTGTTTCAATCAACAGAAGGYGTTCAGTTCTTCAGGAGACAACTATCTTCAGAAACCGTAATGGATAATAAAGTCCAGAAAAAACAAAATCTAACTCACTGATTACTTTTGCCCCACTGTTCATCAGCAGAGCCTTCAGCCCTGGCACACCTGCCAAGCAGGCAGTTTTCATCCCACTTCATGACCAAACACAATTCTAGAGGGAGATGAACATCTGCTGAAGATTTGCAGCCTTTTTGGCATTATAACTGTAAACCTTCTGCACTGTTTAGGCACCAATTTTGTTGGTTGGAAGATCTGTCTGAACCATTCACAAGGGCTCAATCCCTCTCCTCAGTAATTTMCCATAGAATTATAGAATGGCTTGGGCTGGAAGGGACTTTAAAAGTCACCCTGCCATARGCAGGGACACCTCTCACTGGACCAGGTTGCTCAGAGCAACATCCAGCCTGGCACTGAACACCTCCAAGGTTGGAGAATCCACAGTTTCTCTGAACAACCTGTTCCAGTGCCTTGCCACTTTCCCAGTAAAGATTTTCTTCCTAATATCTAATCTAAATGTACCCTCTATCAGTTTGAAGCCATTCCTCTTTGTCCTGTTGCTCCAGACTCTCATAAAAGTCTCTCTCCATTAATCTTGTAGGTTTCCTTTAGCTACTGTAATGACAACTGGGTCGCCCCCAAGCCTTTTCTTTTCCAGTCCCAATTCACTCAGCCTGCTGTGCATGGTGCTTTGGATGCAGCATCACTTTTTCTSCTTTCTTTTCTGTTCTCTTCTGTTCTGTAMGACCAACTTCAGARGTTGGTGAGCAATGAAGATATTGCTACACAGCTCTGAAGTATGCAGAAAGATCCATATAATCCTYTTGAAATGGAAAAAATAGCAATTTCCTTTTTCCCTTCCTCTCTCAAATGGTTTTCAGTCTTAATGGTGGAGGTGGAGARATTTTTCTCTCCACAGCTCTTTATTATTGTTGGACTTCTGCAGCATTATAGAAAGAGGTATTTATACTTGACAAGAAACATTGCTTCTCAAGAGAAGGGAAGAGCTGGTGGAGGCGAAGTGCTGGGCAAGGAGRGCACCATCACCACCCTCAGCAAGGATTATAGGGTGTAAGAGCAGCACACAGGAATTTAATAAAAATTAGTCTCATGAAAGAACTGCAGCCCAATAGTTTTCATCCTCAAACATGACTCAGTTGAAAACAGGCTGGTTTTCTTTTCTGCATCCCAGTTGCAAAAAAACATTTGGCTCTCAGTTACCCTTCAGTAAATGCAGAATGAGAAGACTGAGAAATGAATTATGACATGACATTATCAGTAAATGCAGAATGAAAAGACTGAGGACTGAATTATGACATGACATTATTTGTTTCACACTCTGAAAAAGGCTGAACCTGCTGGGTACATTTCTAGTCCATTCTTACTTTTGACAATCTTTTGCTTTTGAGTTGCAGCTYTGGGAACATCAGCAAATAGATTTTTGTGAATACATCTTTAACTACTGTAGGCTGTCTGAGGAGCTACCATCACTCAAGCAAATCAATGCCTTCAATTCACCCACCTACCTGCTGTCTGTCTCAGGGCTTTTGCCACTGTCTTCTGTAGCACTGCTATTGACAAATTGGTAAAGCATGGATTAAGTGGGTGTGAGAGGTGTCTGAACAAAAAGGGCTAAAAACTCTGTGATTAACAGCAAAGCCTGTCCAAAAGGCAGTAACTGGTGATGTGCCCTGAGGCTAATAYTAAGGCCAGTCCTGTTCAATGCCTTCATCAGTGGTGTGGATGATGGGATAAGTGCACCCTCAGCACGTTCACACTGTGAGGAGTGGCTCGACACAACAGGGCTTGTGTCACTACTCAAAGGGTCCTCAGTGGGCTGGGGAAATGGGCTGACAAGAAACCCTGGGCAAAGGGAATAGCAAAATCCTGCAGTTCCTGTACCAGCACAGGCTGGAGTCCAATCGACTGGAAAGCAGAGAAGGAGCTGGGGACAAGGTGTACACAGCAATGGCCCATGCAGCAAAGGCCAGCAGCTCAACTGGGCAGGACATTACCAGCAGGTCAGGGGAGGGGCTCTTTCCCCTCTGCTCAGCCTGGTGAGACACATCTGGGATGCTACAAAACACGGTGGGCTCCCCAGCAGAAATAACACAGATGTACYGAAGGGAGCACCATCAAGGATCAAAGATGATGAAGGAAGTCTATTAGGAAGARATCACACATGCTGTTTCAGATGTGATGGAAATAGAATCAGCAGCAGGTGGCTAGAGGAGTTCAGCTGGAGACTGGAAAAGATACACATGCAGACACTTGTTCAGTAAAAATCCATGCACTCTTATCAGAACAGTTTTCAAGCTGGGAACTTACAGTCATGAAAATTYCACCCAAGGTATATTTAGCTCAACACCTGAAAATTCATTCAAAATTATCCAAAGCTTTGCAAAGCCAGGTTTTTTTTTTTTTTGTGGGTGAACACAGATGAAATTTCAAGAAAAGAAATGTTGTACAGCAATTTTAAGTTCATTTCGCATTTAAAAAATGAGGACAAGCATCCAGTTGTTGAAAATCTTACAAATTGCTGTTCAGTTTTATTCAGCTTCTTCATCAAATGAGAATGACTTAGTAGTTGAGGTGGAAATCATGTTCGGCACATCATTTTAGGACTGTGTTCAGATGTCACAGATAGCAATTTCATATGAATCATGGTTTGAATTGCATGTGTTAATAAATAACATCCAGCGCCGTGTAACACATAGCATATAGAAGCTATTCAAGAGTGAAGAGCAATAGTGAATGATAGCACAGCTCATCAGTCACCACGCAGTACCCCTCCAGTATTTGTGGAGGGGAAATGTAGGCACAGAAAGGAAATTAGACAGGATATCAGAGCTAACTCCATAATGTCAGACAGGTTCAAACAAATAGACACAGGTCAGGGTTTTAATTGATAAATATTATGATTTAAATAATTAATTTAATTATCAACTTTTCAGTAAGAACTACAAGTTTGCTACATCTTTTCTATGAAAGGAAAATGATWGCTATGACACTATTAATTTTTAATCTAATAAGATGTCACTCATTCTATAATCCACATTTTATAAATGAATTCTGTTCTTCTCATAGTTGRAAAAAGTATCTTCAGTGAAGTATCATTTTACTCATTAAAAAGATTCTGAACAGCTAGTTCTGAACTGCCCAGACCTTCTGAGTTCAGCTGTTATTTTGCAAGCTAGGTACCATTGACCTTTGAAATAATATATTATTTCTTATAGAAATAAGCCGTTTTGGTCAAAAAATGGCTCAGAGCCTAGATCATCAAAGATAAGTGTTCCCAAAGTAGTCAATTCAGAGGCAAATTATTCCTTATTCACAAGCTCATCCAGTGGTGACATAAGGGGAAAGTGGTGAATGCTTCACAGGGACAGTGAAATACTGCAYACATTTTTATGTCATTTTACCAGCCACCAGTGACAAGCACTGCTTTGGAGMTTCCCATGGACATTTTGCTTGACCATAAGCCTATCACTGTGCTTTTGGGATCCACCTGGAGGGATCACAGCTTAGGACTACACAGGCAAGCAGATCCAAAGAGCACCAGGATTCACAACAAGATCTGTGACACCTGGAACCTCTTACTATTTTCCAGAACTCCAAGTTACTTTGTACCTATTTCCTTCCTTCCTTCCTTCCTTCCTTCCTTCCTTCCTTCCTTCCTTCCTTCCTTCCTTCCTTCCTTCCTTCCTTCCTTCCTT
>CADDXX010000162.1:235172-353661 GCA_902810485.1 Alauda arvensis | reverse complement strand
CAACTAATGGTCCCTGGGGAAGAGAGGAAGGCTCTGGATTTGATACTTGTGCACACCATGGTTGGGATGCACCTTTTCCAGCATGAGTCTGGAGCACCCCATCTTCTACTGCAGTTTTCTCTGCTGATCAAATCCTCAGGCACACAGAAGTACTGGCTCAGGAAGACCTTCAAACCCAGGATCACATCATAAGCCCCTTTTTCATAGCCAGCCCTCATCCAGCTGTAAACTGGACCTGCAAGTTCCTGGCAGACAGCTTAGGGGATGTCCTAAGAACATTTGCAGCTGAAGCTTTACAGTCATCATATCAACCATTACTGTAAGAGAAGCCAGATATTTTCTCTGCTGTAGCAAATTCTGGGAGTCTTGCTGTTCTGATCCACTCTGCAGCCGGATGGAACGGCAGCTGCTCAGGTTTTCAAAATTCCTATGATTTCAGATGCATATTTTAGAGCTGTCAAAAGGCAACAGAGAAGCATGTCCTGTAACAGATCTCTATGGATCTTTTATTTCCTTCCCATTTTGGATATTTAAGATGGCAACCAGCCATCTGACCCAAAAGTATCTCAGTGGTTATGCTAACAGAAATCTGACATCAAAGACATTTCAAAGCTGTTGTTGAGCATGTTTTTCACATGCCTTGAGGTTGAAATTTCAGAAAGACAAAGGTTAGGGCTATGGCTTATGCTAGCTTGATTCTCTAATCTAGTACAACCACAGTCCTCATACAGCTTCCCTTCAGCAGACAAGCTGGGCTAGATAAGGCAAAAGACATCTGTGAAATTTTTGTTTTGTCCTGTGTGATGTTTTGATCACAAAAATGACCACTATGTCAAACACAAACGCATTCAGAATTCATCATAAAAATAAAAGGGAAATGYCAACCAAAAGCTTTTACTCCTGTAGAAAGATATTCCTGCCATTAAATATCTTTATTGGTGATCTAGAAGAAAACAGAAAATCAATGCAGAGAATATTTTCAGATGAGACAAAAATTGGCAAGACMRTAAATGARGARGATTGGTTAGATGGGGTGAACTGGGTCACTTGCTGAAGTCGGTGGAATTTAAAWATCTACTTTCAAAAAGAGAGGAAAGGAAAAGGAAAAGGAAAGATGAGAGCTCATATATGAGAGGGGGCTGTATGCTGAAGTTCATGACACATGGAAATAGCATCATAGTAATCGTAAACTACTATCTGACTGTATGTTTATAATGTAATGGAAAACGTAATAACTAAAATTAGAGGCYGAAAAAGTAACAGAATACCAATGTTGTGTGCAATGACAAATTCARATTTGCAAGTTTGTGCATCTTCACTTTGAAATTACCTTTTTAAGCATTAAACAAAAGCAGAAAAAATAAAGTCTATGGAATAAGCATGAAGAAATTCAGTGTATTTCTCATTTAAGGGAATAGAAAGGTGATTTGACCAWAGTTTGCAAGCACTTCTCTGTGAAATAGATTTCTAATGGAAGCTGCACCTATTCTGGCCTGAAAAGAACAAACACAGTTCTGAGTTTGGAAACAGAGAGTACAAAAATTGCAGCTAGCATAAAGTGGAAAGCTTGAAAAATCAGCCATAGAATGGACAGTCAGTCACAGAATGCTCTGGGTTGGAGGAAATGTRATCATCTTGTTTCAACACCCTGCCATGGACAGGGACACCTTCCACTAGACCAGGTTACTCAGAGTCCCATCCAATCTGGCTTTGACAGATGCTCCATCCCTTTGATCATYCTGGTCTCCTCTRGGCTCACTCCARCAGSTCCCTGTCCCTCCYRTGCTGKRACCCCAGCTCTGGATGCAGAGCTCCAGGTGGGTYTCACCAGAGCAGAGCAGAGGGRCAGAATCCYCTCCCTGYCCTGCTGCCCACRGKGCTCTGGATGCAGCCCAGGACACGTTTGGCTCTCTGGGYTGGGAGTGCCATGGCTGGGCCATGTGCAGCCTCTCACCCACAGCAMCCCCAAGCCCTTCTGGGCAGGGCTGCTCTGGGTCTGTTCATGCCCAGCCTGTGMTGATASCAGGGGCTGTCCCTACCCAGGTGCAGCACCTTGCACACAGCCTTGAACTTCATGATGTTCCCATGGACCCACTCCTCGAGTGGGAACCTTGTCCAGGTCCCGTGGGATGGCCTCCTGTCAAACCACTTCAGCTTGGTGTCATTTGAAATCTTGCTGAGGGTGCATTTTCTATGTCAATAATGAGGATACAACACTGGTCCCAGTAAGGACCTCTGGGTGCCCCACTTGTCAGTGATGTCCTTTGGGGCTCAAAGGTGTTGACCCCTACCCTCTGAATGTTACTATTCAACCACTTTCATATCCATCTAACAGACCACTCCTCAAATAACCTTTCTCCCTAAATGAAACAAGGCATCTGAGCAGCTCAGCTCATGAGCATGCAAATGAGTTGCTTTCACCAGGACACAACCTCCACACAGCTCAAACTAAGAACATAGTTTTCCTTTTATCAGCACAAGTACTGTTAAGAACACAACAGTTCTTTTATTAGCAACCTTAATTCACTAAWCTAGGGCTAAATATTTACAGTCATTCTCTGAGTAAATAAAGATAATGAAAGAGAAGAAACCTGTTGGCCTTGTAGCTCTAATTTACAGTGGGTCTGGCACTTCATGTACTGCATATCTTCATCTCAGCAGGCAGCTCTCATTCAAGAGGGACAGGTGCCATGGGCTGTTACAGAAAACACACAGTGTTCTTCCTTCAGAGATTCATTTTATTGCTGTTGCTAAGAAAGGTCTTTAGGTTTAAGCACCTAAGAGCCCCATGTGTATRTGGGATATATATGTGTATTTATAAATAGTGGGAGTCAGACATAGCCTTTAAATCTGCAAAGTCAATTCAGCACCAGCTTCTCACAGCCATTAAAATACATCCAGGGAAACCAACAGCTTTCAGTTCTGAGCTCAGCAGATTTCCAGTATGAAACCAGCACAACATATCTGGCCACCAGATAATAAATAGCTTTTCTGGGTAACTCCTTCTTCCTCAGTGGGTTGATTATATGTTTAAAGAAAAATCCCAGGCAGATAATCTATGGTAAAGACATTATGCTGTTTGTGYTGCATCATTATCACTATATACTGGAAAATTCTGTCAAGAGGAAAGACAGGAAAGGGTCTCCTCCAACATCCTGCACAAAACTGCAGTGAAGGCACTCACTCATCCAAATGTGAACTCCAAGAAAGTGGCAGCTGGTAGACCAACTGTTCAACAGAGTTTCAGTCCTATGAAGAACACTGATCAACACCCCTCAAAAGGAACATTTCATTTCAGAAATAWTAGAACTATCAATTTTGACATTGCTCATAATTACTCACAAAACCTGAATTAATGCAAAAAAGGTTTCAAATACTCCAATACTCTACTTTTCAGAAACTAAACTTTCTAGTTTGTTCCCTCTGCTGCTTCCCATTTACACAGACAAACACATTCTTCACCAAGGGTAAGGGGGACTGCCTGTATTGGATGRAAAATTTCAACTCCAGTTTTGGTCACCTTCCTGTAGTTTCAGACCTAATGATGGTCATGGCCATGTCACTCACAGCATCAGAATAAAAGCTCCCTGAACAAAGTTCCCAATGTGTTAGTGGCACTTTTTACCTCCTCACATGCTTGTTTCAACAACAGTCAGTGAACCTTGAGACATGGGTTGCTCAAACGATTCATTGAGCTTGTCAGAGAATGTTTTTGTGCTCCCAAGCTCACTACTCTTTGGGATACCATGAGTGCAACAAGGCATGAAAGACACATTTCCCATTTGGAGGTGACCGCAGGTCAGGCGGACTGATGCTGAGTGGGTGTTGGAAAGGCAAAGGAGCAGCAGATCCAAAGCCCCAGCACCCTCTCACGGGCCAGCACTGCCTGCTCCCAGCAGGGTCCTCACATAAAGGGGCTGAGGACCTCCCTGGTCAATCAGACCACCCTTGTGGGAGGGCAGAGGGTGCCAGCAGGAAGCTTCAGGCAAAATCTGAAGTTTGCTGATCATGTAGCAACAATAATTACAAGACGTGTTCTTGCTCCTATTAACAGCAGGACCTGGCAGCTGCAACATCCCCTCTGCYCCTTTGCCTAACACAAAGAGAGGCATGAACATAAATGAAGTGACTCAGGAGCAACAGGGAACTGTCAGCTTCCAGGTGACACACAGGGAGCACTTGCTGACAAGAGGGACATCTGCTGAAAGCAAACTCTGCCTCATGCTGGAGTCTATGACTGCTTATGGCTTCCCCTCAGTTTAGATGTAAAGCAGAACTTAACCTTACAGGGCTCTGAAGCTGAGAYCAGCTGGGCTCAACATCTCATCAGATGGGCAGGAGAGTGAAATCAGTAATTTCTACATCCACAGCTGCTAGAGAGAAAAAAATCTCACTTGTCTTCCAGTCCATGTGGTACTGCAGTGATTTGTAATACCTACCAGGGCCAGGGTGTGTCCCATGAAGGCTGGGACTAGAGACAGAGTCACTGAAAAGAATTTGCAAAAGATTCATTAGCTTTCAGATAGGCATTGCAGCACAGGACAGTAATTTTATCAGCCAGCTCTGTTTGTTATGAGTCTGATTCATGCTCCCATATGTTATAACCCAACAATATTTTTACTTCCAGAGCCAAACAACAAGGAAATATACTTCCAAGTGAACACAGTGGTAGTTAAAAGTCAAGCTTCTTTAGTTCAACTCTAATATGAAACAGATAACAGATATAGGAGAATAAACAGGAAACATACTATCTCCATGACTGCCATCTGTATAAATAAGCATGTGGGGAGCTTGCAGATTCACTGCACTTCTGTTCACAGTGAGTCCTGATGGGCTTGCAATAAAACATTCCCTCTCTGATAGTCCATTGATCAGTTTTCCTCACCCTGGAGTTCTCCTTAGGGCAGTTTCCCATTAATGCCATATTTTCCATCACTCAAGTAGACCAATGTTCCAAGTGGGAGCTTTCCTGAACACCAGCACCACAGTAAACTGSAGTGCCCTTTGCCCAGACTGGTGGGTGAGAGGCWGCACATGSCCCRGCCATGGCACTCCCAGCCCAGAGAGCCAAAYGTGTCCTGGGCTGCATCCAGAGCCCCGTGGGCAGCAGGGCAGGGAGGGGATTCTGCCCCTCTKCTCTGCTCTGTCTGGGGTCCCAGCACAGGAAGGACAGGGACCTGTTGGAGTGAGCCCAGAGGAGACCAGGATGATCAAAGGGATGGAACATCTGTCAAAGCCAGATTGGATGGACTCCRAGTAACCTGGTCTAGTGGAAGGTGTCCCTGTCCATRGCAGGGTGTTGAAACAAGATAATTTTTTAGGTTTTTCCAACCCAAATCATCCTGTGATTCAGCCCCTTGGCTGTGAGAAAAGGCTGAGAAAGCTGGGATTGTCCAGCCTGGAAAAGGACTTGGGGTRGGACCTAACTGYRGCCTTCCAGTACCTGAAGGGAGCTGACAARAACARTGGAGAGAGAATATTTGTAAAAGCAYCTAGTGACAGGACAAGGTGGAATGGCATCAAACTGATAAAGGGTCAATTTAGATTAGATATCAGGAAGAAATTCTTCCCTGTGAGGGTGGTGAGGCCCTGRCAAAGATTGTCCAGAGAAGCTGTGGATGCCCCATCCCTGGAAGTGTTCAAGGCCAGGCTGCATGGGGCAGCTTTGAGCAACCTGATCTAGTGGAAGGTGTTTCTGGCCATAGCAGGGTGTTGAAAATAGATCATCTTTTATGGTTTTTCATGGTTTCCTCCAACCCAAACCATCCTGTGATTCTACAATTCATTCTCTGGTGTCTCAGGCCCCAGCCAAAGCCACTGAATCGCTGAATCCAGASCATCTCACCTGCTTGTAACATGACAGAGATAGAGGTAACTCCAGAGATCTAACAAGATTTCTTTCCAAAACATCCAATCCCTCCAGGAAACTATTTTCCTCTGTCCCAAATCTTTACCTTYGATCTAGCAAATGATAATTTGATGATTCATAATGGCAACTGTTAATTAGGAGAAGCCTTCAAGAATCTTGGTATTTTCATTAGATTTTGATACCAAGTTGGCATTGAGAGATGCCCAGGCTTTTTAGCAGCTTCTTGGTTTCCAGAGATTCCTTTAAAAACCCTGACACCACAGCTTACAGATTGTGATTGGCCACTCTGAGGGTCCTCTGGTTATTTGTCATTCCCTGGTTCTTACTGCTGTCACCACTGCATCTGTAGGAGAGATTTGTACTCGTTTGTTGACACGTCCCAGGTTTTGTTCCTGTGAGTGTGCYGGAGACATCTGCATCTGTTCACTGAGAGAAAAGAGGAGGTTGGGATCAATCAGTGACAGAAATAAGCAGTATCCTGATGCGAGTTCCCATATTCTACTGACAGAATAAGGGCTAGGGAGGCTGCAGTGCTGGGCAGCAGCAATAAGCCACGTTYCTTATTAATCACCATTCTGAAACACAGTCAGATCAGTCAATTCAAGGAAGAGAGAGAGTCTGGCACCAAATCCTGTTCTCCAGGGAACATTAGAACCCTCTGAAAACAAGGATAGGCCATTCAGCAGGGCTAAAATTTCTTCCTCTTAAGTCTGCAAAATATTGTTTCTATATCCACGAAATTWAACTATCAGTTCTGCTGCATCAAGTACCCCTGTCTTGATAACCCCCACCTGAAATCCCTTTCTCACCRTGCTGGTTTAAGTTTGAGCTGATTCTGGCAGCCAACAAGTAGTTCCTTTGGTGGGTGCCTGTGGCAGGACATCTATCCCCACCTCTTCCCTACCACGGAAAGTTGGTACATAGAGATTACCTGGGCTGAAAGGCTCAGCAAGGGGGCATCTCTGGTGCCAAAGGGGCTCAGACCTCAGCTAAGAATCAACATCTTAGTCTGGAGAGCTGATGCGGGAAGAGACAAAAGAAATATTCTTAACTAAGAGACCCTGTTTTACAAGCTGTAAAAGACACATGAGTTATCACAGAGGCAGAAGCCTTCTGCACACATGCCCTGAAAGTGTGGGAGACCTCTCCCTGGAGTTTGGACAGAGGTAATGTGGTTACTTCCCTCGGGACTGAGGGAAAGGATTTCAATGCCTGTGTGCCCCACCAACAACTGGATGATAAGATACATTGAATCCTAAGTGATATAATTCCTTCTCTYTCTGTAACATTAATAGGTGTCTTTAACATCGTGCTGTATTTACCTACTAGTAATCTCTCTATGCCCATATTCTTGTGYAGTAGTAGCTTAAGTCTTATGTCTGTTAGTTTTCTGTCTATTGAATAACTAATTCATTCTATAATAGACTGAATCATTATTATAGAACATTATTATAGAACTTGTGAATGAGAGTGGGTTTTGGGGTGCTGGCCACCTCAATAAAGCTACTGCCTGCTGCCTGGGTAAAAGGCAAGGACTTATCTAAACCCCCACATCCATTTGTAAGTGCTGCATGCTTGGCTGAGCCAAGGGGGTGCTACAAGGACCTGCTCATCAGGCTGTGTTGAGCAGTGGGTCATCCATGAATGCATAATGGGACTTGGCAAAGTAGAGAGAGCTTCCACTCACTTCTCAGATCAGACTTCTCAATCCTTGCCCTTAGAGCACTTGTGCAGGGTGCTGCCCCTGYGGGCTGGACTTTCTAAAGTAAGAAGGAGCAATTTCTTGCAATGGATGCATGGGGTGGAGTTTGGTGACAGAGTGAGAACTGGTGGTGCTCTCTGCCCAAGCCTAACTGCGTTCCTGGGCAGCACGTCAAGGATCAGGGTTGGTCTGATCAGGTTTCTGGGCATAAGCACCAGCAGGAATGGCAAAACTTGAGTGTTGAGAAGATTCAGGCTGGGGGCAAGGGGCGGGGTAATGTTATATACAGTATTACAAATATTGTACACAGCAAATATACAAATATTATATACAACATGGTAATATATACAATATACAAGTCTTCAATAGACACAACAGACTGCCAACACTCACTGCCAACAAAYTAAGACAGATCTGCTTAGACTAGAAATGGTTTCTTCTATTTCACAGGAAGTAATGAAGTCTTTTAGTGCATATTTTAACTTATCACCATGCCCTATTCTTGTACTTTTTCAAGCACCAAAACAACTAACTGAAGGGGGACCTTGGCATATGAAATACATTTTTAAAGCTTTTGTTTTTTCCTGGAAATTCCACTGTATGAATCTTTGTGTACTGGAAACACAAAAAACCAGAGACATCAAACATATGCAATGCCATTTATTGAAGCTTGAAACAAATATGTCATCATAGTTTGCTTTTTAAACCTTGAAATGTTAGAACAAGCTGTGAATGTGATAATTACACATTTTTTCCTGAGCTATCTGTTGAAGTTGATGCATCTCGGGCTAATATGATAATATAATGATAATACACCTCTGCACTTAGTATTCATTTCAGTTTTGAGACTAATGACCRTCTGGGTTCAGTTCATAAATCCACCTTTACTTAAGAACAGTTGTGTCATAACAGCAGCATGTTAAAATGRTTCATGTTGTCACAGTACTTTCCCTAAAGTTTTAAGCTGAGAAACAGTAACGACTGCGTTTCCCTGGGTAGAAAGATTATTCTGACTAATGTCCATAATATAATTCATTCACTTTTTTATTAATTTCAAATGAAATAACAGCACCCTGAAGAAAGCAATCAAGGCAGAAATGGTTTAACTCCATACTAGCCCTAAGGAGCACTGGAAAGGACAACTACAGGCATTTTCCTCCAACCTGCACCATATCCACTCAGTCAGCTCCTTTCTCATTTGCCCACATATCTGGTGGCCTCCTTCTGCTGACCTCTGTGGGTAAAATGTTATGCAGGCACCTCTAAGCACAGAGTTATTTCATCTGGAACTCTGTCCTGCCCAAATCCTGCAGAATGCTTCTGGGAATGTGAGGAGCACCTGCACTGCCCACCAGTCCAAGTTGTTTGGCTGTCAGGGAACTGCTCTACACCTTGCAAGCCTGAGCCCAAGCCCTGCCCAAATCCCTCCTGACTCAGGCAGGACACCTCTGTTCCTGCACATGATTCAATGGATGTGCAGAGGACTCCTGTGCCCAGAGGAGAAAGAACTGCCCAGATTTCTATTGCTCAAAGGGTCCCCAGAAGGAGAGAAGCAAACTGTGTAATTTAAAAAACATCATGTCTGGCATTGGCCAGCAACACCAGACACACATTATTTTAAGAGTATGTGCATGCACACACATGCACCATTGCAAGTCATCCCCATGTCTGTTAACCTAGCACCACATTTTTAACAGTGGATTTTGTTTTATCAGCACCTAAAACTGGGATTATATTGCCATCACAGAGGTTAATAAATCTAACCTTACTATGCTGCATATTTTGAACTCCCAGAGACTTCAAGTGAAGAAGTAAGTCCTTAGCCAAAGGACACAAACCTTTGAAAAATGATAATTCAACTTGTGGCCATCATTAGGTTAATACATTATAGCCAGGCTGAAATACTTCTATTAACTTTCATAGAGGTCTGTCTAGAAAAAATGCTACTGTCCTAGTTCTGTAACCACAGTGACACTTGGATTCATGACCATACTGTATAAAATGTGCATTTCCCTGTACTGCAATCTGAAATTATAAGGTAAGTAGGGTGCAAATCTGAGATTTTCTAAAAATCTAGAAGAACCAAGTGTCCGAATCCTACTGAATTCCAAAGGAATCTAAATGTCTGCTCTTGTCCACCCCTTTTCAAAATGCCCAGCTTTGTTCAAAGGGTTCAGTCTTGGATCCCTGAAGTTTGTTTTGGCATTTTCTTCACTAGCAAAATAAATATGCTGTTTGGCTATGAGCTATGCTACTCTGGACCCGAAATTTTCATCCCAGGAGCCCTCAGTTCCACTATGATTATGGATTTACACTGTGGGAAAAGTCTGCTGCGAGTAAGGTGGTAGAGTGCTCTTGTGAATTAGGTCTTATGCTCTACTGGGAGATACTGGATGAAATGATGGCTCTGTCACTGAATATCTGTGTGAATTATAGATTTTCCAGTTGCTAGTTGGCCTTTATGCTGATGGTGTAAAATTCATTTGAAAACGTAGTATGGGAAACTTCCAGCTGAAATGCCTGCATGCCACATGCTGCAGGAAAGGTTTAAGTCTGCTAAGTTGAATTCTATCATGTAAAAGTTAACATGAAATTAGCAAAACTGTTTAGCTGGGCCAGCTCATTGCTCCTTCCTTCCTTTTTAATTTGTCAAAGAACAGAAAGATTTCAGTTTTTAAATGCAAAAGAGTCAACTTCAATTGCCTATACTTGCTTAGAAGTCTTTTGCTTTCTCACTATGTGACTCCTTTACTCTTCGTGCTGTAAGAGTGGAAACCATTACAGAGAAGGTTCCTGGTTCCTCTGTTCAGCAGCTGTAACATTCTTGAATTAAMTGGAGCTTACCACTAACATAAAACTGGTGGAAGTGAGAAGTCATGAGAGAGAGAACACCACCCTTTCCAAAGGATAAGCGTTGAGGTTAAACTTTTGCTGCAGAACAAGCGGATACAACCTCTATGCTCCATCAGTTTCCTGACAGCTTTTTATGTCCTGCTGACATGTATCATTTCTATCTGAATAGCAGCAGCTATAGAGACTGGCCATAGTCTTGAATTGGCTACCTTATCTAATTTCAAATGGCCTTGGATGGTTAATTTTAGATGGAGAGGGATTACAGATGATATTTAAGAATGTTATTGCTTGTCTAGAAGAAGATCTGCAAAACCAAATTCTTCTTTATACTATTACAGATAGAATAAAGAAATTATTCTATCAGCTGGAATGCATAAAACTGCCTAAAAGATATTCCTGTTTTCTCCCCTAAATGTGCAAAAAAGACACGTACATATGGCCCTTAGAGGTGTGGTTCAGTGCTGGACTTGGCAGCACTGGGTTAGAGGTTGGATTTGTTGATCTTAAAAGTCTTTTCCAACCTAAATGATTCTGTGACTATTAAGGCGGTAGATAAAAATGGCCTGGCTTTTGTGGTAACAAGAAGTGCTGCTTAAAACATATTTGGGAACCTAATATCCCATATTTTATGGGGTTTTCAGGTTACAGCAAGACATTTGCAGCAGAAGAAAACTGTCAAGAACAGGTTATGGCTGAGGCATCCTTTAGAGGATCTTTGCTACTAAGCAAAGATTTTTTTTCTCCTGAAAAAAATGTTTAAATTCATCCTGCCTATCATAAGCAGATATTAAAAAACTCTGCTTTTAAATTTATGATGTGAGCAATGAATTTAGAGAAACACCGCCGCTTCACCTTGATTCCRAAAAAAGAAAGGCAAGTGAGCATAAAGGGAACTGGCTCATGGCACAGGTATGTCTGTTGCCCCAAGGGCCTCCTTCACTAAGCACTTGAGTAAGCAGTGCTGATGTTTCAAGTGGGTTTTGGAAAAGAGATGGAAGAACAAGTTAAACATTCATTACAAAAAACCCCAGAAAATTCTTGCAAGCCTGTTTCTAGTGTCTACACATGCCTAAAAAATACTAGCTGCTGGTACACTGAAAATTATGTTACAAATTTTGCACAGTTACAGAGAAAAAACTGAAGCAGTAARTTATCACTGATAACCCTAGGTGATGCATTTTCCCAGTTTTGATCACAGATTTCCATTGATGCTGGATGGTTCACAAAAAATAAGGAACGTAAAACCTGTAAACAGAAGCTTCATTCAAAAGGAATCAAGAAAAAAACCAGCTAGTGCCAAGCTGCTTGGTTGTTGTTTTCTTGGTTATGAGGTGGTTTTCTTCTAGATTTAGTGTAATTTTGTTGCTTGAAGCCTCGCTGATCCCCATGTCTTGCTTTGTTACGAATTCGGGGCTGACTACACGTGAAGCAGCACTGAGTCTGTATTGATGGCAGCAAGCACTTGCCAATGCTTTTCAGCCTCTGGCAGAAGTGAACTGACAGCTGGTCTTTGCTGCAGGGCAGCCCTGTAGTGAAGAAGATGACAAGAATTAGCTGTACTTTGCTGACACACTGCCTGTATTTCTAGAATTTTGAACTGCTTTATGCCAGATGGTCACATCTATTAACAGTGTTATTTATGGTGGCTTTCTCTTGCCTTGTATCACAGGTCAGCTTGACCTCCCTCTGAAATTCTARGATCTTTTAGTGAACATATGACCTTCTGTTTTGGAAAACACAGCACTCATGACTGTTCAGTGAGACTTTACTTTCATGGCCAGACACAGCTGATCCATGTTTTCCACTTTGACTTTYCTGCTGATAAGGACTGCCAGAGAAAGCCTGGCAACAATTATTTGAATTTGGTACTTCTGCATTCTAGTAATTGCCCCTAAGACAAACAGCATGGGCTGGCAGGGTGCTGCACAGCTGGCCAGGGCAGCCAGGACAGAGCAGACAATGCACATGCAACTGCATGTTCAGCATGGCTATACTTTAATTCCTACAGCATCAGAATATGGCAGGGACTGCTGCTGTCTGATCTGTGGTAGTTCTTATGAACTGAGATGGGCCAGATCTAGCAGATATTAGAAACTGGCGGTCCTCAGCTGCAAGAAGACAAGRTGTGCAAAACAAGGAAGATGGTATATTAGCAAGGCTGTTCTTCAGCAAATCCCTCAACATTGCAACTGGGGAAACTCAAAACTTGTATAACGTTTAAAACAGATGAAAGCCATTTTTTTTCACACCAGGCTGTGAACCTCTAGAATGGCTGTCCTCAGGATATCCAGTTCCCAGAGCTGGAAGTTAGGGATGGGAAGCAGAACAAAGCTTTCATAATCCTGGAGGAGATGGTTAGGGACATGCTTTGCCAATTAAGACACTCACAAGCCTATGGGCCCAGATGGGATACATCCCAGGGTAATGAGGAAACTGGTAAGAGAACTTGCCAAACCATTCTCAATCACCTACCAGAAGTCTTGGTTAACTGGAGAAGCTCCAGCTGACTGGAAATTAGCAAGTGTAATGCAATCTACAGGATAAGCATGACCAAGGGGACTACAGGCCTGTACAGCTACCTGAAAGGAGGTTGTAGTGAGGTGAGGGTCAGCCTACTTTACTGCACCTACAGTGAGAAGACAAGAGGAAAGGGCCTTAAGCGGGGGGTTGTTCAGATTAGCTTTAGAAAACATTTTTTCACTGTTAGGGTGGTCAGGCATTGAACAGGCTGCTCAGGGAGGTGGTGGMGTCACCATCCCTGGAGGTGCTCAAGAGGATCTGAGCATCACTGGGTGATGTGGTTTAGGGTTCAGGGGTTATAGTGGCAGTGCTGCATGGATGGGTGGGCTGGATAGTCTGGAGGGTCTCTTCCAACCTTGACRATTCCAKGATGCTGTGAACYTGCTGTCACAGAAGAGGGTGGAACCAGACAGCATCACAGYATCAAACAGAGTTGCAACATATTAATGGATGTTTAAATTAAAAAGCACTACATGGAGAACCTTGAGTAGTCCTAATGTATGTCACTTGGGAATGTTGGAGGACTCTTGGAAATGAATCTCAGGAAAGCACCCACCTTTTGCTTTCCTGCTAAGTAGCATTTTTTAATGCCATTGTTGGAGACATAAGATTGGCTGCATGGACCAGTGCTTACCCAGTAGGGCATTTCTTAGGTTTTACAAGCCACYTGAGCTTTTATTCACAGAAGTAACTATTACTAATATGTGTAGGCAGTCTTTATCTGAGTCTGTCTTKCTGAACATGAGAGGGACAGGGAATAAGCAGACCAATCCACCTCAAGGAAAAACATGTGCTAAAACACTTTGAAAAGCAGCAGGAGTGATGCATCACTCTCAAGAGCATGTCAGAWCTGCACTGCCTTCAGGATACAAACCATTGTCCCACTGTCAAATTAGACTCCCAGCACATAAGCAAGATTATCCTTCAAAAGGCTTTTGAAAGTTTTTCTAGAACTTTTTCTAAAACTTYGGAAGTTTTTCTAGAATTGGGAGCTGTTGCTGTTCTTATCTGAGGGTACCYGCTGGACACAGCAACACATAAAGATGTGTATCCTTCTGTAAGCTTCTCCCATACCCTAAGGCCTCTTTTTTTTGGCTATTAACCATGTACACAGCTGGGCTCCTGGGCTTTTGAAGRACAGAGTTACAGGACAGCCTGACCCAGAAGAGTACTTCCCTCCACCTGTTGATTTTGGACAGTCACCCTGTGGGACATTGATTTATTTTACAGTGTCTGTAAGAATTTGCTTGCTTGCACTCCCAGTCCTGAATTCACAGCTTCCATAGAGGGATCTATCTTAAGAAATGGATCTGTTTGGACTCACTATGTGTATCCTCACTGCAGCCTGGATCACCTAAAACAGGCCAGTACAAGCAGACCTACTAATTTAGTTGTGTCATAATAAATTAGGGATGCATGCTCAGAGACTGCACTCCCCATYAGGGCATCACAAGGCCAGAAGTGCTGGAAGAGACAACAGTGTGGTTCTGCCAACAGAGCAGCTGAGCAGTACCAGGCCAGGGTGACCTGGTGTAATTACTTAGCCCACACCACTTAAAAGAAGTTGATCGATTGAGTCAGCTTCCAGCTTTTGCAGAATCTCAGCACAAATGGAGAAAACTGTTTCATGCAGGTGTATTACTCTACCTGTATTTTTCCTGCACTCTTGCAGATTGCATTTCTGRTATTTTGTGGGCTTGGCTTTATCCATGCACATACTGTCATCTTCAGTTTCATTAGTTTCTGTATTCACGCATTTCACAATCCTTTGCTGAATGCCTCCTCCACAAGAAACAGCACACTGAAAAAGTAATTTTGACATGCATAATTTTTTTTTTTACGTAGAAATTTTGTAATATGACAATATTTGAGCTGTGATGTGACAGGAAGCTAGAACTGCCATGTGATCCAGAAACAATGACCTTACACTGCTCTGTGTACTATAAGCTCTATCCAGACACCTCCATGGTGCACTGTGGCCAGATTTGGCAGGATACAGTAAAGGGTAAATAATATAAATACAGCATCTTGGAATGTTCAAACAGAGGGAGAGGACTGTTTTCTGCAGAGGAGGAAAACGATGATTTGCAATGCCAGTCCTACAATATAAGAGATCATAAACCAAATTGATACAAATTAGGACGGTTTTGCTTCCTGTGCTTTCTGACTATCTAAGTTAAACATGAATAATCAATTGCAATGTTAGGTCTAAAACTAACAAAGCTAAGATTTTTTAAAAAGCCCAATACAGTTTTGTTTCTTTCTTATTTTTTTAAACAGAGGTTACACTTACTTTATGACCACAAAAGAACTKCCAGCTGCTTGTTCTGGCTGCACACAGAGGCCATAAAACTCAAACACTTTTAAAATATCTTCCTGTACCATTCTTGTGACTTCCCAGAGCGTCTGAGAACCCCAATTACTTTAAATTTTCTCTACAGATAAATAGYGCCAGCAGATAAACAAAATAAAGAATTCAGCACAGAGAGAATGTCAGCTAACAAAGTACAAGAGATGAAGTCAGGAGTGGAACCTCTGTCATTTTTTCTGCAAATTATCCCCTCTCTAATGTGTATCTCTGTACTTGAAGCACAATTRCATTGGCTTGAGGTACACTGAAAGATCTTAGGTATTCTTACAATAACTTTATATTGATGTTTAAAATATTTATATAAAGTAAAATTATTATTGAATACATCAGTATGGGATTAATARATAAGTAAAATAGTTGCTATAATATTTGGTATTCTGTTACTTATTTTATGTGCTTCACTTCCATATTTAAGTGTTACAGTAACTCTACGTTACATTATAGATGTCCCAACTAATGGCTTTCTGTCAAAATCAACTCATWGAAATTTCTGTGTTAAATGAGAATCCAGTGTTTCCTGATTTGTGGCTCCTGCTTTTAGCATTCCTTCAATATTCCATTCTGTTGTGAGGAGAACTTGTAATGTATGCAATGTTTATTAAGGAAACTGAAGGGAAAGGTTTATTTGATATACTAGCTTCATTATAGATAAATACGTATAGCACATGCTGGAAGGTTACCCTAAGATACACCTCATATTTGCCAATMAGATTTCCAGGTACTAAGTAGGAGGCTACTGGTCAAAATTCAGAATTTCTATTTGTGTGGGCAAGTACAATATTCCCCAAAGTTGTTTTGAGGATCACTCAATCCCCTCCAACACTGGAAACAGTGGAAAATTTCCAACATGCACTGGAAAAATGCTAAGGGTAAAAACTCCTTTGTTCTTAGACAAGATAAAAAATCCCACACTTCCAATGACATCTAATACAGCAACAAAAAGTAGAAGATACAGTATCTATCACCTGGAGGAACAGACACGGACTGGCTATGAAATGTTAATAATGTTATTTTCATGAGTTGTTTTCTTGCAGCTTCAGCTGTGCATAAGAAACTGCACAGGTTCTGAGGTTCAGAGACACGCAGATAACATGACCAAATATGGCCAACTCATGACAAAAAGTAAGACAGAAATGAACAGAATCCTACCGGGCTCCAGGCCTGGTGAATCCACTGTGTGCAAGGCTGCCTCTTACACGATGCAATGGCATCAGGCCTTTTGCTCCCRTCACAGTGCCCTTCCCGTGGGCAGGAGACGTGCCGCTTCTGCTGGCCCCCGCCACACGTCCTGGAACACTGGCGGAAGAGGGGCACAGTCACAGGTGGGAAAGGATGAGAAACAGACCACAAAGACGGCTGGACCTGTTCATTTAGAAATGTGGGGCCACATTTCATAACAGGATAACAAAACCCAGGGTCACAGGCCCATGGGTTCAGAAAGACGTACAGGTTAGCCTGCATATCAAGTCCTAAAGTTCAAGCATGAAGAAAAGCTCTGCACTGAGACACTTATTCCATATGTTTGGAAGGACATTGAGAAGAAGCTGTTATATGGGGAAAAGCTGCTCCTGGCACATACTACTGAAGGATTAAAGGGCACAGTAGAAGTGGCTACACAGAACAGGCAACACAGAGCTGCTCATCAGCATCACCAACTCCAGTAGTATCTTCTAACAAGAATTAGATTAGATGTCATATGTCTGCAGGATTAATCTGTATTATTAACTGAAGACAGAACAAGTTCCTAAGATGCAGCATCTCATTTTTATGAGGTGGTTGGGGACATTAAAATTCAATCTAAACAATAACTGAACTCTTTGGCAGTAAGTGACATACGAAGATAGTGACCCAAGTTATTTTTTTAAACATTCTTCTGTCCACATTCTGGAATTATTTATCCACTGATTTTTTTACTATTTTTTACATTCATACTCTGATGTGAAATAAGGTATCAAATATCCTTTGAATAATGCATTGTTACTGTCCTACAAAGAATTGCACCCCTATGCACAGAGCAATATATCTGACATCTGATAAATGAACCTTTTCAAACCATTGCTATCCAGTGTCCTTAGCACGAGGACAACTGCCAGGGTTGGACTAGTGTTTATATGAAGCATTTTTATTAGTAAACAAATGCAATCATTTTTATTTTTCCAACCCCTGCTGATTGCTCTGACAGCATACCCTGGTCTCCTCCAGGTGTAATTTGTTAATGCCCTGTGAAGAAAATCTGATCAACTCCCTCAAAATCCCAAAGCATTAGGTCCACAGGGCTGCAAACATTGTGACACTTTTTCCAGAACTGCTTTCAGTGGGGTTGAATTCTAAAATATAATCAGGCTTTAGCTGACATAAATATGTGCCTGGCTCCCTCTGAGTTTGCTTGCACAGATTTATAGGGACCCAAAAGTCAGATTTATCTTAYGTCTAGTCTAAGCTTTTGCTCTATAAAATTTCAGTCCAAAAATGTAAAGGAAAATTCCAAATTCGCCATAATGATAAGGCAATATTATAACAGCAGCAAAAAGGACTCATTTAAATGAATCACATTTACTGATCCAATAGGATATCTGTAACAAATTTTCTTCTAGGCCATCTGCTTCTCCCTTTCAGGATATGGTAATTTACAACTCCAGCTGTAAATCACATGCAATCATAAGGATGATTCTGTGAAGCCTTACAACCACTTGTGCTAGTTTTTGCTGTAGCCATACACAAGAACTCACCAGCTGYGTGTCTTCCTTGGAGCAGAATTGTACCTGACAGCAGCTGCTGTTACCTGAAAGGGAATTGCTGATTCACAAGCTTCTTGTAAAGAACAGTACCTCACTCCAGGGCTCCACGTGCCATTGCAAGCAAGGTTCTGTGTTACAGCTAGTGTTGGACTGTGGTTTGTAGCCCAGTAACTGGCAGTGGAAAGGCCTGAGCAGCCGTTTCTCCTGAACRTCAACGCAGTGAACATCTCGGGTCTTGAAGCCTCCACTGCAGTTCACAGAGCACTGTACACAAAACAGAGAGGGGCATGTCTCCACATGATGCTGCTCTGAGGGGCTGTGCTTTCCCCAGTCACAGAGCAGGACGACAGCCTGAGCTTTGAGCATCTTGAACAGAAGGAATTTCCAGTTTACTGTAACACCTAGCTGTCGAGAGGGTTAAACACTGGCTTTCCTCACAGCAGCCTGGAACATGYCACATAAGCACTTCTCCTGCTACACTGCTATGGCCATTAATAATATGGATACATATTTAAATGGAAATCTTGCCAGCTATTTCAAAAAATGTCATAGTGAAAGAGTCATAATGCAATAAATATAGAAAAATKGATTAATGCAGGGATATTGTAGGTTCCTTGGTTGCTTCAGAGAGAGAAGGAGTGAATAGCAGTTCCCAGCTTMACCTTCCTTGCACCTCCATAGCACCAGGAGATTCCATACCCCATGAGCAGCCTTTGAGAGGGTGGGAGGGAAGAGAAAGGCACCCTGCACCTCGCTCACAGCCTGTGAAATCACTGCTCAGCTTAGAGCGCTGCTGAGGAGCTAAGTGAACCCTTCCAGCCTCCTTTTGCTAGCCAGAGCTTCTTCCAAGCCTCATGCAGCATCACCAGGTCCTGTCTCCAGGCACCAAAATTCAGGACCTTTCCTGCTCTTGAAGAACTGAATTTGTTGCCCCAGGGATAAGGAAAAATACAAGTTTTGTCTTCAAGCAGAATTAAAGCCAATTCCAACTGCACCACTCAGATCATCTTTCACCTTTACCACCATGATGMTGTTCTCCTTTGCATACATAAGGAGAAGCATCCTTTATCCAAATAAGCATCCTTTAGTGATCAAGGAATCTGCATGTAACACTTCCCCTAGGAGATGAAGAATGGATGGAAAGGGAAYCCTTACTCTTGTCCACAGGACAGGTTTCTGTCTCTCTGGACAGAAACAGTGGACAGAAATGACAGCGTAAGAAACTGAGTACAACAGTCTCAAAATATATGYAAATTATATCTGGCATTAAACACAGACTCTAAGACTTAGTCTGWAGCACCTTCCTTTTGGGGAGAGTAAAAATTAAATGAGAGTAGAACAGAAAAAGCTCTACTGCACTAGCAGGGAACACAAGACATCTTGCTGTGACAACGTGTCATAAAAATGTTTGAAATTAGTAACAAAAAAACAATTGCCACTTGTAAAGCAAGCAAAATTTAACCATTGTTATATAAAAAACTGTAATTAGGTTTGTATAGTTCACCTGATGGAAAATAAGGAGGGTAATGTAAGTCTGATAGGAGAAGCCTCTTGCCTCAAACCTGTTTCATAACTGGTCTGACATKTTATAAATTTGCTTCCTGTTACATTTTATCATTAAACCCGATTGCTAGCTATTTTTTGTGACATGACCATCATTCACTTGTTGCAAGAGCAATGACATTCATGAAGAAAAAGTGAAGGTGAAATTGCCCTACTGCAGCTGGGAGGGCAGGATAAAATTAATTTCAAAGGCTTAAATGTAGTTATGTAAAGCCTTGGCCTTTCCTGAACTTTCTAAAGAAGCATGTAATTCCTGTACAAATCAATTTTATGTCTAAGAGCTCAATAATAACACAGGTTTTTTAACCATAACCTTTTATTTGGATCAATCTGCCCTCTATCCCAATGGCAACAACATTGTCCACAGAAATTATCTGTACTGGAAAAGTTTGAGACACCTATCTTTTTCCTTATTAAATCAACAGTTTTTGAAACAGAATTTTGTAGTTTATCTCTTTTTAGTCTTGAAAAATAACCTGTGGTTTGAAACTCAATTTTYAGACTGCATGAAGACAAAATGTAGTAAGCTTCAGGAAGTCACCAAAGTCCTTCCAGGTGCTCTTTACACAACTTAAAATACCAAAATGGGACTCAAGCACAATTCTTTGGGTTCCACTTAGCACCCTAGACATTCTTCTTGACCAGGCCATGGGTACAAAACTAGGACCGACAGAATCCTATACATAGCAGGCATTCTCTCCAGTAAAATTTTCTTTTTTTTCTTTTTTTTTTAGAGACTTGCAGGACACAAGAACGGGTAACAGACCATGTCGTGTAAGAGACAGTACATGGTGACAAAGGTGAATAGCAACATGATAATTCCCTCTCTCAAATTCCCACTGTTTCTTAAAATTAGGATATRGCCCTGGAGGCAGAGATTAAAAAGATGCAACAAGCAACTACAACTTTTCCCTGCCATCTCCATAGAACATGAGCAGTGAGTCCTGCTTTGGCTCTAGATACAAGAGTTAATGAGCACAACCCACCACAGGAAGAATAAAATTCACAGCAGATGTGTTTCCAGATATAACTTGGTCAGGAAATCAGTAAATTAGTGCTGAATGGTCAACTGGGAATCATGTATGCATTCACTGAGTAAATAATTGTTTTAAAAATGAAGTATTTAGAATTTTATACCCACTGAAATTTGCAAGCTTACTGTTCACACACAGCTCTGAATGAAGTTACCTTGCTCCAATTTCCTGTTTTCCAGCTAGCACAGGGACGGAGATAACATCTCCTTGCAGGATCAGGCTTTTTCATGTCCTGACAGTGAGAAATGTTCCTGCTGCTGCACTCCACATGCCTCCAGAAAGCCCCCATTCCACAGGTCGTAGAGCACTGCACAAGGGCAAGAGGAAAGCCCAGGGGCAAACTCAACATTAGTACATCATTCTGGAAACAATCCCAGAAGCTAAATATAAACATCTAGAGCCATTTTARATGACATATGTTATCAGAAAGCAGATTGGATATTCACCTAAATTTTACTTAATATTCTGAACTTTTTTGTTTCTTAAGACAATACCAATCCTGATTTATAATCTGCACTTCTTTTCTTTGGCAAACTCCTGCTTACCAAGACATTCTAAATCTGTACCAGCTGTTCCACTGTTTTCTTCTGTTATCTTTGGGGATCCACAGTAAAATGTAATAGCAACCAATCTTCAGCGTTGTTCCCTCTCTGYCCCTAACACTGCTGATGAGACAGTCATTTAACAGAGTGCATGATGCTGAAAATCTTAAATAAAGATGTGAGAATCTTAGGAAAACTGTACAGGAAACTGTTTCTCTAAATTATTAATTCATGAAGTGGCTGWGTGTTTTCCACATCTGGGAGGATTTTTGTGTCTGAGGAAAGAGCGTATTGATTATTCCAGTCCATATCCCRACAGTGCACACTCCTCACAAAAAAACCCYAACAYTGTAATTGTGTTCTGAAGCAGGAGRGGTTGAAAAGTGGTTGGAGACACCCATTTACCTTTTTYTGCCTTAGAAAGGGTGGGTCAGTGAACTATACATGWAGAGCCAAATTCAACACACACTARGCAGCCTGTAGCTGGCATAAGAAACAGCATAAATAGTCTTGGGTTAAGTCAGCAAAATGATGAAGAGAGCAAATGCTATTGTGTGGTTTAACCTCCCTGCATGGAAGTGGGAAAGTTAAATATGGAATGCTGAGTAAGTGTCCTTGAAAAAAATAAGGAAACTTAAGCTGAAGCTAAGGCAGGAAAAAAATCAACCACTGGAGATTTTTGACCTCATGGTGGTTCCTGGCATGTGTGTCCAAGTGGTCACAAAGGTCCTGTTAAAGGAAACTGCATCCCACTGTTCAGTTTTGCCTAGTGACATGCCTATCCARGACATGAGAGGACAGACTGCTCGTCTTGCTTTCTGATGGCTTGATGCCTTCCCCAGCTTTGCCATATCAGTCTGACACCAAGACTTTACTGAAGGGATGCTTAGTCTTTGACTAAAGCCCCATTCTGAGCACATGTGAGAAGAGCAAAGATGGCTCCATGGATGATGCTGGGCAGGTCACACTGGAATATTTATGTTCTTGTCTGAGGAAGGTGAAACAGCAGGATTCTTTCAAACCCTGTTGTGTGCAGGCACAGGGTCAAGAGAGAAAGGAAYGATACTTCAAGTGGTTTCAGGATAAAGCCTTAGCTTTCTTGACTGTTCTTTGTTGCTAAGTAAGTTTCTGACAACATACTGCTTTTTCCTTTGTCATTTGGGAACCAAGATTTCCTCTTGGTACAGTAGATGTCAGTCACAGAGGGACAAAGTGCAGGTGACTTCACATGACCAGTAGCAAAGGRGCTGTTAGAATGAGCTGATCTGGAGTATCTTTGCTACCCAGAAAGCTCTTAGAAAGGGAAACATGACAGCCCAGAAARGCCCAGGAAAGCAGTAGGAAAGGAAGTAAAAKTTACAGACAAGCACTGGTGGAATTKGGCACTGTTTTGCCCTACTCAAATTARTGCTCTTTCCTAAGGGGCCAAGTGCCAGCCCTGTTATGGGATATGTCACACCTTTCCTTCCACCTCTGTTCCTGGCACTATTTCTTTACTATGGACATCTCCCTGCAGAGCAAAGCAAYGTCAACATATTGGCAGCTACTAAAGGAGAAAGGGCACAGCATTCATCAGGGTAGGTGCAGTGGTCTGAAATGTCTTGGAGAGATGTCATCTAAAAACAGATTTAAAGTTTTACTAATGTTGGGCAAACAGAAAGAGCAAAAATAAAGTCAGAAAACTATAAACTGAAAATTAATTACAGGTAATGAACAAAAAGAAAAGGTTATGAGAATGTCAGCCTCCATCTGTGTATGTGAAATAGATAACTTTTATTAAATGCAAAAGAGAATAGCTGACTTAATTAATAGAAGCATGGAACAACGAAATTGGAGAAGACCTTTGCTCAAGGGCCACCTACAGGCAGTTGCCCAGAAATATCTCCAAAGATGGAGACTCCAAAAATTTATTTCTCATCACTTCTTCAAATTTGAAAAATTAAGTTCAATGTGCCACACTTCCCATAAAGTTTATCTTAACAAGAAACAACAGCTTGAATGAGAGTAGCAAAACATTACTACGTTACTAAACAAAAACAAAGTTAGATGCATTAAGTATCTTCAAATTGACTTACTTCATCTGTTCTGTGAACGCAAGTGTACTAACCTTATCTCTATGTTCATTCAGTAATCTTTAAACTGTGGAGTTCAATTGTTAAATTAATTTTTATAATAGATTGGAAAAGTCCCAGAGGATTAGATAGGAACATCTTTCAATTTATCTCTAGGAAAATAAAAAGTCTTATCTCTGGTCTAACGGAATGCTTCACCCAAACTGACTTCACAAGAAGATAAAAACCAAATTATTAAACAATCAAGATCAAAATGGTAAATACTAACAAAGATGATACAGCAATAGAAAAGCCCACAGGGACCTGTCTAGAAGAAATATTTCAACTGAATCTAATATCCTTTTCTGACAGGGGAACATGGCTTAATGAAAATAAGGAGCTGGCTGGTGTGATGCATTTTTACATGACTGTGCAAAGCGTTCTTTTAGCAACTGGAAATACAGTTTAGGTGAAACAATTACAAGATTGGTGTTCAACTAACTGAAAAACTGTAATTAAGTGGTTCTCAATGGTTCAATGTCAAAATGAACAGACATTTCAAGCATGGTTCTGCAAGGCTCTGTCCAAAGCCAAGCTCTCTTCAGCACTTTCATCAACTAAAGGAATGAGGAGAGGCAGCATGCATTTAAGACATTTGAAGATGATGACAAGCTGGGAGAGTAGCACAAATGTTGAAATCTGAATTCACTGACACCTTACCATAATAAAAACTATAAAAAAGCAGTAGCCTGAAATAAATAAAATAGATGCGAAATACTAAATTTAGGGAAAACTTTTAATGCATACATACACACACACACACACATAGATCCCAAAGATAATTGAGAAATTCTGCTGGTCTAGAAATAATGTAGTAGGGATCCAGGGTTTACAATGGACCACAAATTGAATACATCAAAGCAAGATGGTTAAAAACAAGACAAATCTCATTTCTACRTTCACAAAGAGGATAATAAATAAAATTATAGTAATTACTAGATTTTATATGCCGTGTGTCCACTGGGGCAACAATGAACATCTCTGATAAAAAAATACGTGAGGAAACTGAAGCAAGACCAGACAAGAACAATGAAATCCCCAGATATTAAGAAAACACAAGGAAAATCTCGAAAGAATTTAGATGTCAGACCCCAAAATAGTTACTAAGAAGTTAATGTTCCTCCACAATCTGCATATGAAAAAAGAGAATCCTCATTATCAGTATGGAAGATGTTGTCTATGTATAAGGAAAATATTTCAAGGTGGATAATGAATGACTGTAGCATCTCTGCATGACAGGCCTTTGCTCAGGCTGTGGGGGCTTGGGGCTGCAACCATTCCCTTGATGTTCTCTCGTAGGGTCTTGCACCCAAGCAGATCTAGAAGCAGGTCTTCTCCTAAAGGGGCATGGGCAGGAGGGAATGCTTCACCTGTCCTACCGGAACACGGGAAGCTAAGGCCATTCTCACCTGGCCACAGGAAGGCACAAGATGGAAGTTCAGACTTGCCATCAGGAGTGCATGTCCTGAACAAGTGCTGGCGCACTGGGGACAGAGCAGGGGTCTTACCCACTGTCTGCATACAACACAATCTTGGGAGTCTAGATATGCCTCCACTGACAAGGGGTACACTTAGTCACCTCATGCTGTCCTTTTTGGCCCTGAATTTCTGCATTTCTGTGACTGTGAATCATTCAAGCAGACCCAAGGGCAAATAGGTACACAGAAACAGACCTGTGATAGCATTCTCCACCAATACTGAGACACAGAGGCAGATCAGTGCTAGGAGGTTTCCAGATCTGACCCTCTTTAGCTTGGTAAAAAAGGCCATCAAAAAATGAGATGATTAGACGCCAACATCTCTCACTTTAGGGATCTTGARTTCAAGATTATAAAATCCATTAGCATAAAAGGAACTCTGTTTACAAAAAAAGAAAACTTTACAGTGGGAGGGGAATTGCATGRAAGTTTGTAAAATATGGCCAGACCCCGTGATGACTATCTCTGTAAGCAACTAATCTCAGATATCCCAAGTTACCACTTTTTTTTGTGGTAAGTATTTCATATGTATGATACTGATTTCAGAAAATTGTGACAAACTAAGAAGCTTAATTTCCTCAGCAGTGTATCAGACAGCTCTTCTTGTGAGCAAAAAAAAAAAACTTACCTCACTCCAGTTGCCTACTATCCAGTAGGCATCACTGGGAAAGCTGTTGGATGTCACTAYGTGACTGTGGCCTGTGACATTCATTAAAACACCCTCAGATGCTGAATTTTGGTTGTTCATAACATGCTTGGGAGCTGAGGATTGTGTGCTGGTAGTTATGGTGTCAGRCAGCTTTATTTCTTCTCTGCTGTCAGTCTGGTCTCCTGGTGCACGGCCAAGCTCTGTGGGTATTYCTGTAACCAGTGCTTGTGGGGTAGTTACCTCTACCACAGGCACATCCACTTGCAGATTGACATAGTTTGCTGCTGTTGGAAATGCCAGCCCTTGTGCTGCTCTGCTAACAGGATCAAGCACRGAAGGRTCTTGGTGATGAAATGMTGGGGSGGACTGAGAAGTCACACTCTCATTCTGAACGACAGGGGAGGCAGTGTCCAAGGTTGTGCTTCTTGTCCTGATTTCAGGATTGAATTCTGTGCTGTAAAAGAGATCAATGGTTTTCTTGCTGACTCCAAGTGGCCCATCAGTGTTGTCAGATTCCTCAGTTAAGTAATCATAGCTGGAAGTTATTTCTGGATTGCTGGTAAAAGAGGTAACAGGAGTGTCCCCACTTCTTTGCATGTCACTCTCTGCAGTAGAAACTGGCTCACTTTTAGAAGTGTTTTCAGCATGCCTTTTAATTTCAGTGGTTAAGCTGTTATGAAAAGGCCATGAAGTRCTATTTTGATATGAGCTATTTTCAGTAGAAACAATCGGGTAATTGTAAATGTCACTTGATTCAGCAAAATTTTTTTGTRATGTCCTGTTGGCTGCTCCCTCTTTTCCTGAGACATTGACCAAACCAGAGGATGTAGGCAAACAGGGAGTTACACTTTCATGCTTGGGTATTTTTGTTGTTGTATGGAACCTTGGATTTGGTCTGGGTATTCTGCGAGGAAGACTCCGTTCAGGATCAGCAGCTGTTTTTCTGATTATGATCTTGCCTCTTCTGGGTGCTTGTGGGGGCATCAGAAATCTTCCAGCAGAAGGGCATTGCTGAAGACCACAAAGAGCCTTAGAGTTTGGTCTCTTGGAACTATCACATGGCTCATCATTATTTTTGGCACAAGTGACGTTACGAGTTCTTATTCCACCACCACAAGTGACTGTGCACTGCAAATGAAACAGAATTATTGTATCTCTCTTCTTCACTCCACTGCACAGAAGTATCAGATGGCATTTGTTTATAATAAAGAAGCATCATGACAAATAATCAATTACAAAGCTTTTCCTGAAGAACCAGCCTTTCCTTCTAGTGATGTTCAGCTAGCATGCAGTACTTACCAGATTTTTTGACAGTAAATGTCATGTCAGGGAAATAGTAGTGAAAAAAGACTGCATGATAAAGACAAAATATCAAAGTAATATGATCAGATTTGATTTCTTCATTGACTCACAAAGTCAGCTAGCTAACACCTTCTCCACCAGATTTATAAAAAAAAAAAAACAGACTAAAAATCTGGACTAAAACCCACACCTGACTGGCTCAGTGCTGCTCACAGTGCCACAAACCTGCTGTGGTTCCTGATCCATGCAGCTCACAGACCCCCTYTGACTTTATGAAATGGATCTTTCATTCAGTCTTAATGCAACCATGAACTGCTGCCACAGCTACCAGCATGTCTCTCCTCAATGAGAGACTACTGAATGTAATTAGCAACCTGGCTTCTATTTAAATGAGAGCACTGCTGTGTATAAAGGGTGCTGGGAGCTAAGGAGACCGAGCTTTTCTGTGATGTTTTCCACCCTCAGGCCCACAGGTACAGCCATGCCTTCAGCAGCTGTCAGTCCACTAAGGATTTTGTAAAATCACACTTCTCAGGTTTGAGATACTATGGCTGGATGACTGGTTCAGTAGGAATGGAGGACAAAAAACCTACTGGAAGAATTCTTCCTCGGATGCAAGGAAGTCTAACCAGGTGCTCAATATGAAGTGATGAACTCTCCTTTTGCCAGGACTTTATTGTCCCTGGCACATCTAACTCATTTTAGAGGTAGTCTGGGTCACCGGGCAGTAGAAGCAGCAGTGACTTTGTGTTGCTGGGGCACCCTGTTGTTCACAGCTGTAAAATAACATCAGCTCTGCAGCAAAAATAGCAGGAAAGCAACCAGACTAGCCTCACAGCAGATAGGTTCATCAGCTCCTGTCATTWATGCAGGTGAAACAGTCTGTGCTACACTCTCTCTCCAGTTTCTGCAGGTGTAAAAATGTATTTTTGTCAGTAAGTTGTAAATATAATGCAACAGCACATGAGCACTGGCAGTGTGCCATTCCTATATAATTGTACTACCAGTCATGTAAACTCAATCTATTTTTTCACAGGTATTTAAAACAGGGGGGTTACTCAATTCACAAAACAATCAACATTCTGTGATGATGGTGTGTGAGCAAAATAAACCAATCCAATACAGTCACAAGATTTTTTTAGTTCACTATGTGACTGTTCTCAGAGCAGTGAGTCTAATGGAAAAAAAAAAAAAGACTGAAGAGAAAGATGAGAGAGCAGTTTTCAAAAAAKAAAGGAAGATAGCAGCTGGAAGGGACCCTCAACAATCATGTGATCCAATTGCCTGAGCACTTCATGGCTGACCAAAAGTAAAAGCATACTGCCAATGGCATTGTCCAAATGCTCTCTTAAACACTGACAGGGTTGGGATATCAAACACCTCTCCAGGCAGCCTGTTCCAGGATTTGACCACCCTCACAGCAGAGAAATGCTTCCYAACGTCCAACCTGAAGCTCTCCTGCTGCAGCTTTGAACAATTCCCATATGTTCCCAAAGCTATGGGAAAAAAGGCAGAGTCTAGGATGCAAGAGACATGAATGTAAAGAATTTTAAAATGTTTTGCTGACCTACAGAGATGACAGCAGTCATCCCCCACAACAGTCTGGCCCACAGCACCTATTGCTCTCATTCATATTCTTTAGCACTAAGCACACGATGTTCTGCAGTCCCAAAAGCTCAGCAAGGTAACATGCAACACTTCCTAAAGTCTTCAGAAATCAGGGCTGCTTTTTTTTTTTCCTGCACAAAGGATTTGTGAACTCATTAAACAATAAAAAAGCATTTTAGAAAAAAAATTTAAAAGGCAAAGCAGCAGGTCGTTAGTCCTCTCTGCTGACTGTAATAGCTCATTTGGAGAAAAGGTTCAGTGTTTCAGCTGACAGGAATTTACCTCAGTCCAGTTGCTCACTGTCCAGTCAGACGGGCACAAGATATCTCTGTTGCATGACAGATGGGTCTTTGGTTTAAGCAGGTGCTGGCACTCCCTGACATCCAGTGC
Organism: Alauda arvensis; assembly: GCA_902810485.1. Lineage (NCBI taxonomy): Eukaryota > Metazoa > Chordata > Aves > Passeriformes > Alaudidae > Alauda > Alauda arvensis. The sequence continues at coordinate 324,931 of CADDXX010000162.1, read as the reverse complement.
CTGTTCATCAGATCCCACTGTCTGGATGCAAAGTACAGTTCTCTTCTTCTGGCCTGTTGGGCCRCAGGTGGTCGAACATTTCTGCCATTCCCCTGCCCACCACCTGGGAACCAGCAGGGTGAGAAACATYAGAAAACAACCCACCACAAGCACATCAAGGAAAAAAAAAATCAGAAAGTCAGAGGCTGCAAGAAAAAGAGCCAGCAATTTAAAATCTGGGCTTAGATATATGCCCTTCACATTGTTTGGATCACTCAAGCTCTCCCATCCACCCTGTGCTCTAGTACCAGCCAGTCAGTGAAAGAGAGAAGACAGAAGTAGGCAGGATCTCCAGACAGAAAGAGGCCCTAAGCATTATGCYTCAATGAAGTGTAAAAATCTACTGAACAGGTAGTCCTTCAAATCCAAATGTGAGGAACTGCTAGCAAATCTACTTAAGCAAGTAATCTATTTATTCTATCCTATTGTTTATGTGTTTATTGCTACCTCAGTACAGAAGAGGAAACAAATAAGAATCACTGGGGAGTCTGTMATGACAGCACAGAGGTGGAAAAGGTCCCTTTAACTGTGTCTAAGCAGCCAGTACTGCACAAATACTCAAACTGGCTCTCCATAAGGCTACCTCCACAAGGCCTGCTCCATTAGGGAAAGCAGTGAAGCACACAGCCCCAAAAGCAGGTAGGTCAGAGCTATGGTGCATGGGATCAGTGCCCTGCACCACTGCCCCTCTGGACATGGTGTCCAGGTCTGCACTAGGCTGGACTTTTCTGTACTTCATCCCTTCACTAAGTAGAAAAAAGTTCCTTATGTGTCTCTGTCATGATTGAAATCAGTCTTTCATACTGAGGTACAAAATTTCCCACCAAATTAAGGATAAGTCCTTCCTCTAGAACAGTATTTTCCAATGCAAAACACTTTATCAACAAGAGCTGTTCCCTGTACATTTGGTTCACCATAGCTTTACTCCAGCATCATCCAACTATCTTTTCCTCACGCTGACACAGAGCAGATTGTGCACCTGTGTATCTGCCTTCCATGATAAGAAAGGGGAGCAAAAATTTGTGTTTGWACAGTCTGAAAAGCATTGGCACCAACTCTGACATTTACCTAAAGATTTATCTTTACAGATTTAAAAAAAGAAGGAAAAATATTGAACCAAGAAAAACCTTTTTCCTTCAGTTAAGCATGCCCTAAAAACAAGAACTTCAAGCTGCTGCATAAAAAATGTGGCCCAGCTCTGAACTCTAAGCCACAAGAGCTCCTAAACAATATTGCTTGTTCCAGAGTTTTCAAGGAGGTTTATAATGAAAACAAAGCAGGAATATTTTTTAAAAACACCTTTCTAGAAAAAGGCAGGAGAATTTTCTTCTGGCTTACAACCAACAGCATTCTATTGGTTTTGGTTCTTTTTTCCTTTTAAGATTCATGAACTTACAGACAATATTATCTTATTCTGATAAATATATCAAAGTTCAGCATCCAGATTTATAACAGTTTCTATGCTTTGTCCTTGCTGATCATCCCTCTCCCTTCCCCACTGTAGTTTCCAYGCTCCTTAATTCATTTTCACTTCCATTGCAAATGAGCTGCCACTGATGTGGAAGGCAACCAAGACTCAGAGCCACCAAGCTATGATACAGCTTATTTGTGGAGCCATCTGGTCCTCTCTGTGGTACTTACACCTATTTTCTTCCTGTTTGGTAATCTATACTTACAGCATTTCCTTTTAAGTCACCCTGAAGCCCTTTGTGACACTGACTGCTTTGCTCCAGAATGCAGTCCACCAGTGGTGGTAAGGTCCCTGGACTAAATTAAACTAAAAAACCACCCAAAATATCTTTCTCCTCCTCCTGCCTTCCTTCAGATTGTTTCTTGTTCTTCTGGGTTTGGAAAAAACAAAGGAATTCTAACAAGTTAATAGAAAAAGTAAGTACACCTCAGCAGAATGCAGCAATAAAAAAAAAAAAGAATAAATTATAACCATCTGAATCAAGCCCTTTCAGGGTTGTTATCATCTCTTGCATCTTCTTTACAATTTTATCTCTTCTATAATCTTGTAAATTGCTGACATTTCGGCACAAATGGAACATAAATATGTGAATTGCTCTATTAATTTTAATGGGACCAGATTACATATTTCAAGGCACAGATATGCTGAACTGACACCTCTTCCCCCTCAGCCATTTTCAAATGGCTCTGACTGAGAGTTTAACAATTGGCATGTTGAAATGCCAAACTCCATGCAATAAATCATCAGAGCTTATCACAGTGCCTACCTTGAGCAGCAGTAATGGTGTGTGATTAACTGTTGCACACAGAACAGTGTTTTAAAGCTGTGGAAGTAGTCAAAAAGTCAGGTGCCCCACAGTTAGAAAGTCCCAGAATTAATATTTTATCCTATTCCACCTTCACAATCAAAATAAAACTACAGTCAGCCACTTGCTCTAACTGGAAGTTGACTCTTATCATTAACTGGAATTTTTGATGATGTGTTTTCCTATTTTCATCCTAGGGTATGTACCTTGAACATCCAAGAGCCAAAAMCCTGACATGGAATCACCCGTGCTCCTGTCTCTTTGTGGTTTCTACTTGAGGATCTGAGCTGTGGYATGTCAACCAAAGGGGAACAAAAGCAAAGCAAGGATGGCAAAACAGCCAACATCCATTTGTCTGTTCTGGTACAGGATGCCCCAGAGCTGGCTCTGGACCACAGAGAAGACAGCAGCGCCTGAGTGACTGCTTTGCCAAACTCTGCTTATCTTGGAGCTTTTGCTGTCTCCTCACTCTGCAGAGGCATAACCAAAACTGGACGTGACTGCCATACACACACCCAGAATTAACAGAGCAATCTGAGCTCTAAATATGCAACTTCTGAGATGGAATGAACAAGCATCTCCCAGCCAAGCTGAAGACTGTGGTGAGAGACTGGGACAAGCTGGTGGAAACGAAAGCCTCATGGGAGGCACCACTCAGTACTTGTTCCTACCTCTGGCATTTACTGCTACAGCAACTGAGTGCTTCTTAAGTATTAATGCATCAACAAATCCCTCCAAAGTGAAATGACTGTCTTATCTCCATGGGCAGGCACGGCATGGAAAGATTGTGGTAGCAAAYAAACAAATAAACAAGCAAAATGCACGATTTAGATAATTAATTTGCATGAGCACTAATTTTCCTCAGACTCTCAAAATAGAGAGCAGCCTGTCTGGTGAAAACATAACCTCAGGTAGTTTTGAGCTGCAGGTGTRAGTGCTCAGCTTTTCTGCAATCAAGCCTGGGACAGAGATAGGAAGAAAATCTCATTCTTTCAGGTGGCATTCAGCTGCCTTAAACGAGACTTATCTTTTCCTCACAAACTGGGTCTCTAATGCTTGCAACAAATTAGGTGGAGCCCCAAAGCCCATAACATAGTCCTCATCTACACGTAGAAGATGTATGGTGAATGATGTGTGAATCATGCTGGAAAAGCAGCAGCATGGGATTCTGGGGCTATAAGGCTGAATGTTCCCTCCTTCCCATCATGGAATGTCACACCCAAAGAGAGATTGTTGGCTTTCATTATGTATTCATCCAGCACCAGGCACAGCAAATACCAACAGGGCACAGATTCTCACTCTGTGCACTGGAACAGAAACCAGATTGCCTGCTCTTACTCCTGTTGGAAGTGCACTAAGCAGTCTGGAAGAAGGACAAAACAGTAATGACAGATAAAAAGCAGGAGATTCAAAGTACTTGTAAAATAATCTATTTATGGTTACTCTGTTCATGTGGGAGGCCAAGTTAAAAAGGCTCCAGACAATTTTCTTTACAGGGGAAAGCAAAACTTAATTCACAATGCTATAAGTAGTTAAAATCTCACTCTTTTTCAGGTAGTATCCATTGATTTTAACAATAACACCTACGGGACTAAATTCCTGCCTACCAAAGAAACACTCAATTAGAAACCACATTCCATAGCAAAATGTGGAAAAAGGCATGCATTTATGCTACAGTCTCAATGCACTGCACCTAAGAAATATCACTGAAGTAGTACATGGGTGGCTGCATGAGATTTTAACTCTCAKCTGTCCAGCCACTTTTATTTTGTTCTGAATCAAAACATGGCATACATGTATTGTGATACTTTTAATATGTTTTTCATTTTCTTCTGAATTATTTTAGGAGAAAGTGTAATAATAAGCATAAATAAATACAGAGCAAATCAGCTGACAAACAAGAATGTTACTTAGACTTCTCAGAAGTCTGTAATTTAAACAGTTTACAACTGACTTCCTGAAATGGATTGATGAAGTAAGATCTGATTTGTGAGAGCCACAACTCTTTTATTCTTTGTCTGTAGCTTCTGTTTGATGACTTATCTATTTCTTATTTAGTGGTCTAGTAGYGTGTTTTTCATCAGCGGGATTCAGTAGAGAACAACTGTAATTTTTTTGATAGAATACTACCCAAAAGATACTATAAAGCACCTGGTTCACTGTTGATAATGCAACAGTTCTGTGGCTGCAGCACTAAGCAAAGGTCTCCTGCAGTGTCGTGTTTAACAGCACTGTCCCCATAATCCAGCCACCTCTCTACGGAACTCTGTCCTCAGCAGCTTCACGTGGACTCTGTTATCCCACTTAATGCCAGTTACACCTGCCTCCAGCACTCAGACTTTTTCTAGAACCAACAAACTGCACTAAATTGTCTTGGGTTTCAARGGAAGATTAGTAACCATCTGTCTAGAGGTGCCACAGATGCCATGGAAAAGAGAACACCAACTACTCCCCATGCTGGGGCTACAGCCTGGAACAGAGAGCAGATTTACAAAAGGAAGGGCTTGGGAAGAGTGAGTAACAATCTGTTCTTTGCTGCCATCTCTTCCAACACAAGACCTCAGGGCCACCAACAGAAGATAGTGAGAGCCAGATTCAAAACAGTTAAAATGTGGTGGTGCCTCACTGAAGCCGTGGTAGTTCTTGCAGAGGAAATTGCATATAATAGAAGTTTTTCAAGGCTGCAGAGGGAGGCTGGATGAGTGAGGCTCAYTGGAGGTTACTGATTAGACAAGCCATAAAAACCTTTGCCTTGAATTAAAACCAGTTGGAAGCTGGAAGACCATTACAAGGAAATCTGATTTTACTTATTTCTCCGTAGGCATGTAGGCCCTGCTGAGAGCCAGAACAGGGACTCAAACCCTTGGTCAAGCTCCTACAGTCACTTTTGTGTTACTAAGAGAAAAATAAATATGCCACATGATTCTAGAATTAAATACATATGGTTTTCCTCCACTGCACTTTGTCATGATTTTGCTGTGCTCAAAAGGATGACTTGTGATTTCCCCTGCAGCACAGAATGAGCTCAAGAAGCATCACAGGCTGTCAGCACATGAGAGCTTTTCTGCCTGGTCTGCAGAGGAGTTTGGTTTGTGTATGACATTTTGCAATCTGCTCAACTAGGGACAAATTCCCTTCCCTCACTTTCAAAAGCAGGTCTGAATAATGTTGTCACTTAGAAAAAATGGCATAAATTGAGTCAATGAGGAATTTTYAAATTGATAGTACAGTTTATATGTGCCATAAAAACACCTCAATGTGAATGGGTAACCTCAGCTTTTAACTAGTCAAGTAATTAAAAAGTTTGGTTTACTGTCAATTGATTTACTGGTAAAAAGAATTATGACATGCTGGTAGCCTATACTGCAAGCAAAAAGATGTAACTCCCACAGAAGCATCATATACTGTTRTGAAGATACTTGGGAACAACCAACAACCATGCAGAACTTTTAACATCAAAGTGGCACAAAATTCACTGCTGGCAAAGGCAACACAAGGAACTCCAAGGACTCACTGCTTCAATTTGATTCTGATTGAACTAGGTCTACCAGGGAAAGACTGGTGTACCTTTGTGAACAGCACGATAAACAACTTTCAAAGACAATAGATGATAAAACCGAAGTACCTAAAGCATGAAACAAAAACCAATTTTGATCTCTTCCAGCAGATCTGTGCCTGCTGTACAAGCCCACAGTTCTGCAGGCACCTGGAATGTTTAGTCTTTCTTACCCTACTCGCTAAAATGGTAGCASAAAAAAAGCAGAGGTGAATATAAATTAAGACAATGTTATGAGAAAGGAAAGAATTATTCCCATGTGGTCACAGAACGAAAACTGCACTTCACTCAAAGTTAAAAATAAGAAGGTACATAATAAAAAATGCCAAATACTGTGTAATAAAGAAAGTATAAAAATAAAAGTTTTAGATGTAGGCATTTTCACTCATCACCCCTCCAAAAAGGACAAAGATGTATTAAAAAAATACTGAGAAACAGCATCTAAAGGCTCTGCTACTTGTTTTTGGAACACACAGTAATTCTTCTTGCTCACTTGACCTAAGCCAAGAATACAGTTTTAAAATAAGAACCTATGGGGTCTTCAGGCACACCTGCACAAAAATAGTATTTACATACATGAGAAAACARAATCTCTGCCATTTCCAGCACAGACTACTCAGTAACTTGCCTTAGAAACCTCTCAGGATGGCTCACTTCTGATCTGTTTATTGTGGGGTTTCTGGCACCTTGCTCTGAAACGTGTGGCAGCCCTCACCAGGGAAGGCTGTGGATGCCAYGCCAACCCGGCACCAGGAACACCTTCCCTTGAGGAAGGATGCTGTTTCCCAGCCCCAGAGCCCCCCAGAAGCCGTTACCTGGGCGGGCAGTCCTGCTCGTGGCACTTCTTCTGCCGTGCGCTGGGCTGCGTGGCCGGGTCACAGAAGGAGTTCCTGGTGGCACCGCTTCCCCTCCACACGCAGTGGGCGACCTGCCGCCGCACCCCTTCCAGAGAGAGACACACAGAAAGTGTTCATCCCCTGCGGGCTGGGGATGAGCTGCAGAYACCCCCACCTACCCTTCATCCTTCAGTCAAGCTGAACAGGTTAAGCAGAGCTCTCCTGGATCAGATCAGAGCTCAAGTGACATATTAGAAAGCGTTTTCCTTAATGTATTYGTTAGCCTCATGAAGGGCTCTTGCAGGCCCTCAAGCAGGTTTAAATGGCTRCGAAGGGTTCTTGAGTCACCCACAAGAGGAAATGCAGCAGCATCAGGCCACTCACAGCAAGCCTGGTTTTGCTGATCTTTCCTTGGTTCGTTGAGAGGACTGTTTAAGCAGAACACAAAGCAGAGTTACAGAATAGCCCTGTGACTCAAAAAATAGAGATGTTTTGGTACATATTTTGACTGAAATTGATGATGAAAAAAGTCTTATATTTTCTAAGTAAATAATACACAACATTCAGCACAAGAGGCAAAGCACAGTGATGAAGAGACATGCAGAAACAATCCATAAAAATAAACTGGGTTATTTCCTAACACTTCCATTTATAAAAAATCCCACTTATTTAACAGACAGAAACATGAACCAAAATACTACATTGCCCTAGTGTGAATCTAAAGAAAGCCAGTTTCCAGAGGCCTGCTTCCCACAGAGTTCTGCAATAATCTGAGGCAGATCTCTTGCTACAACCCAATGTAAACAAAAGTATTGCCATACTACAGTTTGAAAGGTTGCCATGAGACCAATATGGAGGCACTAAAATAGTTCAAACAAATCTTAAGGACTAAAAAGACTGAAAAAACATTTATTAACTCCCACTAAATTACTGTACTATTAATKCACAGCAATTAATATACACATGGTAGATCACTGCATCTCTAGGACTCTTATCCTTCTCCTGRGATGCACAGGGCCCAACAGCACTGTTATCATGGCACCAAGGATAAACATCAGGCTCTTTTGCAGCATGCTTAGGAAACAAGCTTTTTCTTTCCTCAGGCCTTCTAATAACTAGTGAGGGAAACTATGTGGAATRTAAGAACAGCAATCCATAGAAAATAATTGGGAAATAGTAATAGACTCATAGGATCATWAAAATGTTAGCTTGGAAAAGCCCTATTGGATCAACAAATCCAATGATYAATCCTGCACTGGCTCAACAACACAGGAGAGAGTTATGCATGCATATTTGGGTCATTTCATAGAAACCAATGGAAATCTATATCCTTTTTTTACCACCTGAGAACATCAGGTATGTGATGAAATGCTTTCATTTTTTGATTACTTTCAGACTTCYGAATACATATAAAACAATTACTGACTACAGCACAAGATTTGATTACTGACTTTGTTCCAGTCAGATATGAAGGCTGAGACATTCAAACTCCAKGGTCCATGGTGTGGAAGCTGCTACAATAAGTCTGGACATGGTGCTCTCTTATTTGTAGGTGATTTCAAACAGRAGAAAGCTTTTTGGCTTAGCATAGGACTCCCAGGGAGCAGTGCTCTCTTTTAWGCTCTGGTATAAATGTGACTAGAAAATTTAGCAACCTTTCTGCTAGCTGAAAACAAAGCAGTTCCCAGAAATGTTTCTGTTCCTTTCAAAATCATGATATGTTGCTGTTCCAAATAAAAACAACAAGAATTCTTGTCTTTGATAAATTTTTAGTGTCATTTCAGCTGCTGCAATTCACACTAAAGGCCCTATAAACCTTTGCAAAGGTTTTTCTTTGAAGCTGTACATTCTCATAAAATGATCAGCTGACATAAATGAACTAGTTTATTCTAACAAACAACTTCTTTATGAAAGTTATGTGAACTCCCATTGTWGTTTCAAAATCTTTGGCAGTTCAGCTCCAAAGCTGGAAGGAATCCTATATGTATATGTCAATATATACACATAAATGTAGATTTACATGTTACAACATATTGAAATATTTGGTTTTATCAGCTTGAGCAAGTTGAACTAGAAAACTCTGCAGAAGTAGACAACTAGTCACTACTGACCCTGCCCTAGCAAGTATTTACAATTATGTAAATTAAGCAGGTAGTATCCTATTTAAGCCACAGACTAAAAATTCTAAGTATACTAAAATCTCAGTAATGTGTGAAACCCAAACTTTATTTCTAGAGGGTTTTGAGAAGTAGCTGTTTTCCGTTCACTGATTTTACTTCTCTCTGRTCTCAGTGGTGATTGGTTCACCTGATGTGTACTATCTTAGCTCTGTGAACAAAACCTACCAGCATTTCTAGAAAAGATAGGAGAAACAGAGAAAGATAATTGTCAGATCAGAGAATAATCTTCATTTTACTAATTCTGCTCAGAGATTCCTTCTACTTCCCTGTGACACTTCACCCCTAATGCAGGACTCTTCAGAAGTTAAGCTGACCCACAGAGATCTTGATTTCTCACTGGGTCTGCAAAGARAGGTACCAGTTCAATGTCATCTGAGTGTGAAAGGCTTTGAAAGAGAGATTAGAAATCTTTATGCTGCAGAGCTCTCAGTTTGAGCTGTAAACAACAGAAATGAAGGATCATAAGCAAGTGGATAAAAGGTGTATGAGCAAAAAACACATTTGATTTTAGAGCTCATTTCAACATRTAATTGTCTGAGTTGTGTATTTAGATAATCTGCAAGGAGTTCACTTTGAATGAACAAATTATATTCTGTGCATGAACAAATTATGCACAGAATATAAGTGCCAATCTTTATATTCTCAGTGCTGTAAAAGTCAGACCTGCAACAGTGAATGGAAACAGAGTGGCCTTTGCATTCCAAAATCAACACTGCAGGTTTAGGAACACTTGGAGATAATTCTGAAAAGCAGCCTTTATAAAAGTTGTGAAGGATTTAGAGGCCATGTAACAGTTAACCCCCAAAAAGATCTTAGAGTTAAGTCCTTTTGCAGAGCTTTGAAAATCTGCCAATTACCAATGCTATCTACGGAGAAACAAATTTTTAATATTGGCTAATATTCTCCCTTCGCTGCAGCTGTGCTGTGCTGTCCTTTTTGTAACATTTAATGCCACTCAAAGCTGGTTCTAAGAAACAAGATTAAAGCCTTTAGATAAGGAGGAAGGATTTATATTTGTAATTTCAACATTATCCATTCCATGATTACTTACAGAAGGAATAATAGGTTGGTCTAGAAAAGAACCTCAGTGACACATTTAAATTAATCTGGATGTAAAAAAGCTTAAAAGGCTCTACCTGCTGTCTTGACAGCAGGCTCTGGTGGGACAGCTCTTGTCCAGAGGGTGCAGCAGTTTGCAGGACACCAGCATGGACACATTCCGACTGCAAAGCAATTTCTTTCAGCATAAAGCACATGGCAGGAAGAGATTCAACCTGTCCTGCACTGAGGACAGAGAAAGATTTATGACTACAAATTGTCCCCTTTGTTTCTTGTTTGCCATGAACTGGATTCCAATGTAATCACTTATCTATTTTCTACATTGCAAATGAATACCAGGTATTGCAATGTGTTCTCCTTTTCCCTGCATGCAGTGTTAGGTATACTTGCCACAGAAAACATTAGTTTTCCAGTGAGTTCTTTCCCCCCCATTCAGTGGTGTTACAGTAGACTGGACAGAGCCTTCTCTGACACTACAGTAGATGAGAGCACATGAAGGAACTGAGGGAACCCACAAGCACATTTGAATCTTCTGTTTCTCCACTGCAGTGGAGCTGCAAGGGGATATGCATCAAGGCATGGTATGGTGCTACCTTGAGACCAAGAATCTGGGGGAAAATATGTCCAGGGAGCTGCCCTAGGTTCATTCTGGGAAGAGACAGCTTCACTCTACAAAGTCTTTCTTCATAACTGAAACTTTTCCCAGGTACATTTCCTATGGATAAGGAGGTGCACAATAGGGCTAATATATTTTTTCTCTTAGGACTGATGAAGCTTTCCTGCATCAGTCCACTGCCCTGCCTGTAGCCCAATTTGTGATTCCCCAATGTAAATTTTCTTTCTCGGTTCCAGAAAGCATTTGTTTGTATTGTCTTGATTTCTGTGGCTACCAAAGGCTGAAGTTGTGTTTTTTACCACTGGTGATGAAACGACCTGTGCTAGATCTTTTTGGTCAGGTTTGCCAAGAGAACAGAAGTCTAGRTAAGGATCAATTTCTCCCACTGGCTGCAGCTGTCAAAGTTAGTTCAAGAGTTCATCTTTCTTGGTCTTCCTGTTTTATCCTAAAAATGTCAGTTTATTKTTTACCAAATGGTAATTGCAATAATCCTTAAAAGCTATTTACTACTAATGTTAAGCTAAATAAACAAAGCTTTTCTTATTTATCTCTCTTTAGGCTTGTCTTCAGTAAGAATTGTCGTGCAGCACACCCCTAGCAGATTATCTTGTCTACTTCAGTGCACTTTTATCTTATAAACTTTTCAGAACACTTCAAATGCCAGTGATTTTGTACAACAAATACCTTACTGCCAACAGCAGTAAGTTCAGAATCTAAACAGAGTGAACATTCACATAAAATCAATTGCATCCTTCACAGCCATATGGAAGTTTTGTGGAAGTCAGTTGGAAATCAGGGAGAACTGGTCCACATCCCGATGGCCCAGAGCACAACCAAATACAATGTGTACCTGCAGAGWACTGCAGGCAGATTGGCATATCAGATTTCCCTGCTCCAGGTAATGCATTGGAGCCAGGATTTCTCTATTTTAATGGTCAGGGAGTGAGAGACAATGCCCTGACTGCGTGTAGTGGTTTTGGTTCAYCAATTTCTGTTTCCCGGCCAACGCATCAAAACCTGCGCACTGAATCGCTGCAAACTGCTTCCTTCTTTAGACCTGTCCAGTTACTTTTYTAAACATTTGTATCTCAGAGGAAAGAGGGCTACAGGTTTATCAGTTTCTTTTCTTCTGTCCATGGAGGAATGCAGAGAACTGGTGAGGTGTCTGTGCCCTTCATGAACTGRGATGCACCTCTGGGTTCCCCTTCCAATTGATGCCACCAAGTCCATAATCTTGTCTAAAACACATGATTTCTACTTATACAAAGGCAATAAGCTCAAAAAACATCTATTAAGACCACAAATGCAGCAAACAGAGGAAGTCAATTAGTTTAAAAAAAATGGAAAATGCTCACATACTACATTTCTCTATCTAGGTAACCCATGTGAAACTAGAAATCAAAGCCACATTATACAGTTTGTTAGCCAGAAGAGAGTACACAGGACTACAATTTACCTAGTGAGAAACAATTCTGGGAAAACTGCAGCTAATGTCAAAAAAGAAYCTCAAAACAGCATAATAAACAGTCTACTAACACATTCCCCTTCTCTCCCTTTTTTATCACAACGATTTGTACATTAAACATGACTCACAACTAGGCAGGTATCAGAACTAAACTTACAGCATACAATTAAGCAAAACACTTGTTTTGTGCACCTATTTAAAGACAATGGTGGGTGTCTCCCCATCAGAAAGCACACGGAGTTTTGTGCTGAGAGACTCTTCTCAAAAAGAAAAAAAAAATCAGGGAAACAAATCACAATATCTATCTACTCAAACATACATATATATGAATGAACACACATATGTATAGTATGTTGATGATATATATAAATATTTTAAAAATAATATGYGGATGGTATTGAGACGGGCTATTTTACACTAGGCTTCTAAAAGTCCTTCTTTTAATCTTATAAATTTAGGTCATAAAATGCCTTTTGTCCAAAYCACTGCATTATTTTAGTGTCTTCCTTCACAGGAGAGATTTAAAAATGTTAATCATCACCACTTTTAGAATCACAACTGGATTTGTTACAACACTTGTTTATCTATTCTTCCACAAAGCAGTTACAGAAGCGTTAATGACCAAAAATCACTAACASTACTCTAGTATTAGAAAAGGCCTTTTTCATGTTATTGGTCTGGTTGTAACATTGATCTTCTACTCTTCTGTACAGTTTTTGTACTGTACAGAATGTTCAAAGAACAAGGTTGTGGTTGTATCTCCAGATACAACTTTCCTTTTACTTTCCTGTGAAAAACAAGAGCTAATTTAGACAGAAAGCTACAATTCCTCTCCCCRAAGTTCAGACTTCCCTTCATATACAACCTTTTCCTCACATTTTCAAAATTATTCCCACAACAGATGGATCAAAAAAAAAAATTACTAACGTAAATATTTGGTTTCTTTATCCTTATTGTTCATTTACTACAAATATTAACTTTATTTCATTGTTGTTAGCTACTTCAGAGGACGTTCTCCTGCTACCATTTTGTGTGAGTTATCAGAAGCCAACTTCTTGACGTGTTGTTAAATCCTACTTCACAGTCATCATTCTGCTTGTCTGGTTTAATGTGCTGCACAGAACTACAATGTAACTGCAGTGATAAAACTCAAGCTTTTACCAAACTGGCAAAGACATGTAAGTTCTCAAGACTAATTGCAATTAAGTAATTATTGAGCAATGCACAAAAGAAGAGTTGTTACTTGTCAAGTAATGAAATGAAGAATATTGTTTGTAGTTATTATATTCCCTTAATAGGGAAAAATAGTAGGTCATAAATTCAAATTGCTGGAAAGAAGAGCTATGGTGAACAGTATCGACAAAAAATTATGAGGCAAAGAAAACGGAACCTTCTTATTTTGGTTCACAGAAGCTGAGAATTTCATGGTAGGTGTTTCAGAAACCTATTTGACTTATATGATTTTAAAAATTTTTATTTAGAAGTCAAAATACATTATTCACAGAATCCCAGAATGGCTGGGGTTGGAAGAGACCTCTGGAGATCACGTAGTCCAACCCCTCTGCTAAAGCAGGGTCACCTGGAGTAAGCTGCACAGAATCGCAACCAGGCAGATTTTGAATGTCTCCAGGGAAGGAGACTCCACAGCCTCTCTGGATAGCCTGTTCCAGGGCTTTGCCACCCTCAAACTGAACTGAAAGTCATTCCTCACATTATTTTCATAACCACGTGATCTGGTTTCCCACCAAATGCAGATTAAAGAACATTACCTTTTTGAGGACTACATCTGTAATGAAGGCAAACAGTAAGAGAAAAAAAAGGAAGTGAGTAATTACCTCTTCCACAGGTAACACTGCAGGCTGTCCACTCTCCATATTGCCAAAAATACTCTGGCTCTCCAATCTCATTCTCATTACTTTCTTCTTTACGTACAGTGTATTCATACTCAATTCCAGGGTTAGTTTCTTGAAAAAGCAGCTGGAGAGAGTGGGTTTTATTAGTTATTTAATTAATAATGTACTGGTTCAAAGGCTTTCAAAGTGTGAAACTGGAAGAATTAAAGCTGCCCAGAATTAACTGGAAGAATTAAACCTGTCTGCTACCACTTCAGAGAAGGAGACTTGCAGAACTTCAAAACTTCCACTTCTGTGTTGACAGTGGCAYACATGAATCTTTCAGAGACACTGTTGCTTATCATGCACTTCTGCAAACACAGGTGGGAATAAATGGGTCACCATAATTGGTATTCTATTGACTATAAGAAAAGATAATGCAAAGTCCATCCAAAGCATCCCTATGCTGCTGATTAGGAGCTATTGCTTATCCCCATTATAAATTATAATTTCCTACCTTCTGAAATAGCTGTTACAAAACAACCATTAAGTTGGAAAATTACAGATACTATTCAGACACTACTTTAATATTATTTTTCAGTGTTTCTGAATTAAGAAGAAAAATTCCAACTGAATTGAGAGGCACTCAAGAAATTTACCTGAGAGGGAGAAAGTAAACATCATCAAGGGATAAAAGACTTCAGCCATGAGTTTTACTCTTCTTCTTATCAATTGTACTAAAAGCGAAGTCTGAGCACTCATTAGTTTTGTCTTCTCACCAGACATTCAAAGTGTGAAAGTGGTCTCCCATCACACCCCTAATACTTCTTTCAGTTGATGGTGGATACACATGCAAACAAGCCATGAGAGATACTTCCAAAGATCAAATGGCCAATTCGAAATTATTTTTTCAGAACTGACAGAAGCTGGTTATGTTTAAGTCAGAATCCATAAAGTAACATGAAAGACACAAAAGGAAGCAGCCTCTGTGGATGTCAAATGGGTCAGTTTCACTTACCATAAGCTATTAACCCATCTATGTAATGCTGTATGCTTTTCTTGCTCTGTGTAAGCTGTCACTGCTGTCAGTCATCCCTAGCTCTCACTGTTCACAGCCAAACATCAGCTCCCTTTTTGTGACAACTTATTTTTCATCCGGATCTGGTTCAATCACAGCCTTGTGCTGGTCAAATTTGGTACAAGAAAGTTTGGGCAAGGAACTGACCAACTATAGGTGACAGGATCCCTGTCCTAGTAGCGGCACAGGATTACACCAACCTTTAACAAATACTGGAGTATGATACAGGACATGTGTTCTTAGGCAGGATGAACAACCCTCAAAAGCAAGGTGTTTCTTTCTTTCCAAAACAGCTCAACTCTTGTTTTTCAAGACAGCACATTAATAGTGGTTTATATATATATATAATGTATCTTTTCCCAGCCCCACTTCCAGGGCCCCAGCATATTCTGTTGTCATCCAAATGAGCAGGTTCTGCTCACGATCTCCTGTTTACCTGAATCCATATTGATTCATTGGTGGGTCCTGGAGCAGTCAGATTTTCTAGATCCCCTGTTCTGTCATACTGAAATATTGTGCCTGCCACTTTGTATTCACCATTCCACTGGATGATAAAGCCTCCATTCAGGTAGTATTTTTCTGGGTCTTTGCTTCGCACAGCAAGGAAATTTCCCGATTCTGTAACTTCCATGACCTTGATTCCCCTTGCACCTTTTGGAATTAGCCCAATATCAACATATCCTAAAAAACAAGAAAAAATTGTGAAGGTGAACAATGGAAATGTCACTGCATTTTACTTACCTGTAAGATGATTAAAACAGCAGCTYTACTTGAAAACATATACAAATGTGCTGTCACAGAGCTTGTATTTCAATTTGTTTATAGTCAGGGTTTCTAGTATCAGCTCGGGAGTAGTGTTTAGTCAATGCCAGTGGCATTTAGAAGGGATGTGGAAGTGAATGACTTTCAGAGCTGTGCCTGAGGAAATCTGCTCCATACATAAGTGTCAACATTTCCATAACCATGCTCAAGGGCTCTGGCATGCTGTAATCTCGAGAAATGCCAGGGAGTTCCAGCCTGYTGTGGGAAAGGTTTTTTTTCAATTTGCAAAAAACATTTTCATCTGTACCCAATGTACAGGTAAGAACAGAATTCCATGTACCTTCTCTTAAGGCATTTAACTTCTCTGTGATTGTTTGCCTTACAACAACAACAAAAAACAATGCTATTCAAATGCCTCAAATTACTATAGATTGAGCACATTTTTGTGAACTACCGAYTTTCACAGCAAAGTTCATGGGTAGGTATCTGTTTAGAGATTTTTGGTCTGTGTGTTAAGAATGACCCAAAGCATCTATTACAGGATTTTGTACACATCACAGGCAGTGACACCAGACTCTCTGCTTCTCACCTTAAAGGAAGCTGCTATTGCTGCTGCCACTAAATYGTAAAAATAGGAAGTTCACATAGATACCTGAACACAAACACAGGTAGCTCTCTTGTTATTGCCCCTAGCTGAGCTCTAGAAATGAGGTGCATGACACTGCTACAAGCTGGTGCACTGGGATTGTGAGCTGCATTCTGTGCTAGTTTACTTCAAGAGTGGAACATGAGTTCCCCAGATCTCATCACACCCTTCTGAGGTAAATTAAATTCTAAGACTCACATCCTGTTTACCTTTCTTGTGAAATGAGCTTATCACCTTTGGTTACTCACTCATATGACTGAGACAAACCACACTGGGCATGCTAAGAAATCTTCAGTATCAATGTTATTCACCTACCAGAACTATTTATGATGCTGTACAACAACCTGCTGCTGTAAATAAAGGTCTTTAACATCTGAACTTTCTTTGCAGCTCTTTTGGGGTGTGAAAAATATTGGTTAAAGTGTCATATGCTGCATATGGTACAAAACAGGATCTGTCTACTTCAGGTCCTTCTTAATTACATTGATAATTTATAATTATATAGATGGATTTCCAGTGATAGATGGAAATGTATTATTAAGCAAGASCGTTTTCTGAACATTACCTTTGCAAGTCTCCTAGACTGACTCCAGAAATCCAAACATTTTTTCCTAAGTGAATCAGTTTTTTCTAAGTGAATTAAGTAACAAAACCTGGAAGCTCACTGAATGACTTCTATTATTCAGGAAATCAGTGGTCTAGGTCTATTGTAAGTAACCAAGTCTAATGATTCTCCCAAATGTTCTATTTATTCAGTGAAGACATATTTTGAACACAGTGTCTGATTATGAAACTAAAGGCTTGATTCTAGGCATACCTACAAACAGGACAAATTAACACAGCATGGAAAATCTTAATTATGTCACATCATGACAGCTTGGCTTTGCAATACTGGTGTCCTTTTACAGTATGGTTGTGGTTTTTGGGTTTTTTTAAATTGAATTAGTATTACATTTGTTCAAAACACAAAGTATAAAAACTACAAAACAATTTTTTTTCTATTGCAACACGAAAATATGTATATTCTTCCAAGATTTTGCATAGTTATTTTTGTCTGAACCACCTTATCAACCTTATTTTAAATGYATTGCAACTGTCTGGTAAGGGAAGTTACCATTTGTTCAGTATATCACACTGCCTTCTCCCTGGCCCTCCCCACCAACTAAATTACTTCCTGATTTCCCAGAGCCTCCTGCTGATTCCCAATAAACATTATCTGATTTTGAAAGGAAAGCTAATCAGCAGCAAGCTTTTGAGTTTGTCACTCAACATAATACATTTTTGTTTAAAAATTCTGTGGATGGTGTTTATGTAATTGTTCCTGGTTATGTGGTTTCATTTGATAAGGATCTAAAGATCCAAGATTCAATAACAGTCAAATTATCAGACATCTCACCTACACACTGGGCTCATTAAATCCTGCAGCAACCCTATTCTGGGTGCTTCTGCACACCTGTGAATTGGCAATCCTCAGATGCTATTAATCCTTCTCCTTTTAAATAAAATTAAATCTATATGCTCCCCAAACAGACAGGAACAAATCAAYGAAACCCTTGCTGTACACACAGCTGTACAAGGACTGAAAAAGTTGCTTCTCCTTTCCCATTTCTGTGACAATACAGTAGTTTTACTCAGGCCATTAGCACAGCATTGCAGATCAAATGATGACCAAAGCTGACGATTTCTCCTTATCACAGCAGCTCACTTTCCTACTCTCCAGCCTGTTGTATTTGCAAGCCTCTCTTAAAAACAYACATTCCCAAGGCACAACTTTCCTCTACGCCAAGCTTTCCTCTACACCACCTGACTTCTCCGCCCAGGCTTGACCCTCTTGCTTTTCCATGCCCAGCTCATGCTGCAACCTTTCTGCCACCAAAGTTCAGTAGAAGCAGCTCAAATGATTTTCAAACAAGCCCTCTGAAAACAAGGTGGCTAATAATAGTGTAAGCAGCTGAGACACTGTGTTCACATTAGACCTCTGATTTGTTTTCCACCATGAAACTCCAACAAAAGCCATTACAACGATGATGCAGCCATGCCTGTGGCTCTGTTGGATGCCCCTGCATTGCTATTCCCATTTTTCATCCATGACAAAAACAAAGAATATTGTCCGCTTTTAAAGAAAATGCAAGCGATAATACATATTTCAAAATTTTCTTTCTGGCCATAAGTCAAGACTTCTAAGAAGGCTCCTTCAGGTAACACTGATCACCCTGCCCAGCTTTTCACCTTCAGTGAAAGGCTACAGCTTTTATTAAAATAAAGGCTACAGGCTTTTATTAAAACTCTTCCCTAGCATTTAATCAGTTAAACACGGCAACTGAGTCAACTCAGTCAGACAAAACACACTGCTACAGCACTAGACCAAGAAGGGCCCTGCTGGACTGAGGTTCTGAACAAAGATTTAAATGAGAATATATTAATTTTGGGTTTGTATTTTTCTATGCCACTGGACACAGAARAACTTTTCAAATCTTCTTTGCCAGTGACTGGCAGCATGCTTTGGTACAGTTTTGTTACCTATGCTGAATTAATGAGCCTGAAGTTTTTATGTTTACATAAAATGTTCAGCAGCCACTCTGYTATAAAATCTGACACAACACTGACAACACATCTGTCAGACACAAAGAGAAAGCAGATATTGTGAACAAAGCCTTTTTCCTTCTCCCAGTTTAACACCTATGCACATCAGTGCCACATACTATGCTGAAGAGCCCGCCAACCTCTGTCTTGCCTGACATTTTTCCTTCTTTCATCTGCAAYGGAGTCAATGTATAAAGAAGGGAGGGAATCTGCAAAATCAATACCTTTTTTACTGAACCTAAAGAAGGCATTGAAATAATTTTACTTAACACTCAGTACTCCTCAGCAGCATCTGTCGGTGAGACTGACTGAGTCYGGTTGCAAGGAAAAACTAAGTAAATATAAAACACAAAATGAATTTAAATAAAATAAAAGGCACTTAACCTCTTGTAAGTCACCGTGCTGCACCTTCTGTGTAAAATTGTTACTCAAAAATAAAGTTTGTGTCTTTAGCCTTGGAAAGCTCCCACACAGTCAAAGGCAGAGTGAATTTTAGATTTGCAGAAGCAAAAGATTAGAGGCTGAAGGATTGCTGTAGTATTGGAAGAGAGAGAGCTCTAGATTTTTTTAAGTCTCATACATATGAAACCTGAACTGCTTCAGGATTGCAGTTGTCTTCACAGCTCACCTTTGGGACACAGAGAGAAGGAAAGCAAACTCAAGTACAGAAAAACCCCTGAAATATTAAAGAAGCTTTTACCCCATGCTTGGGAAAATCTGGTCAAACTGGCTCTAAATTAGTAGCAAAAATCTGTTGTGCAAGGCAGAACTATTGTATTTGAAAAACTCCACAAACCTGAAAGTAAGCCGTCTCTTCACCACCAGCTCACTACTCAGCTTTAGTTCCACTCCTGCTTCCAGACTCTCCAGCTCCCATTCACCCCACACAAGTCAACCTAAAGCCTGAATATCTCGCTACCATCAGTGAAGACAAGCTCAGCCCTCCAAGTGCTCACTCAGACAACTTCAGCTCTGCAGGGTGTTACTCTTCCCCCCTTCAGAAATAAAATCCCCAAGCCACTCACTCTAGCATTTGCTTGGTGCTTTCCACTTTACAGAGATTAGGTCCAGATGTTTCAAGATGGTAAATTTACTTTGTAAATGCACTTACCACTCTGGACTTTGTTGTAACGGCRTAACTTGCATGGGACCTCTTGGGTCTCTGACAAGCTTTGTAAGACAAGGTGCATTTAAAAAGCATTATTTTTTTTTGGAAGAAGCATGATTCACTGAAACACCCATTTACAATTTCCCATGCAGATGACCACTCAGTTTTCAGTAATGTCCTGGGGTGACTCTATGGTGCTTGTATCCCCAATTACCTGTTCTATTTGTACTGGATATTGAGTTCTGCACATTCAGACTGTTCTGAGAGCGAAGRGGGGAGAAGAAGCTGCAGTTTGTTTGCAGACMCTGCACTCATTGCCCTGCATCCTTTACACAGACAGGGCTGYCTGCAGCACRGACAGGACACCAGGACAGAACTCTCCTTTGCTGTTAGTTTTCAGCTAGCTGAGGCAGAGAAGTTCCCCAGACTATGGCTTTCCTTTTCCTTGGAGCTGATCAGCCTGCTCTGGACTGAAAACCCAGAAAAACACCAGAGCTCACACGTGGGGCCCACCAGAGCCCAGGACATGGCATTTTCTAGGGCAGAAGGGACTGATGAGGGACTGAGYGAGCTGAGCTACACCCCATGGCAAGAACCTTCTGAATCTGCCATTTCTTCAGAACAGCAGGAGGTTTTATTGTTTAATTTTTTTAAATGTTTGTGAGTACTTTGCTTATGAAATAAACAGTTTTTTCCACTTTTCTCCAAGGAAATCTTTTCCTGAACCAGTTGGGGGAGGGCCCACTTGAATTTTGCATTCTAGAGGGATCCCATTTGGAGGTTTCCTCCCAAATTTGCCCTAAACCAGGAAAAATGAGAAGCACTTTAATCATTTTTTTGTAGAGAAATGACTTCACCGATGGAAGAATTTAAAGGAAGAACTCATATTACCAAATCCTTCACTTTGATTAAACATCATCTTCACTGTACGACAAGCAGAGCCATCTCCCAGGCAAACTCCACACTGGTCTTCTGTTGCATTGGAATTTATCTCATAATCACAGCCAACAGCCTACAAGGAAATACAGTGTCAGAATAAATGCATTCTCTACAATGAACTACTGAGAGCTCATCTATCACTGCACTTCTGAGAAGGGGAGTAGCATATATCCTGTATAATGTATTACACCAAGGTGATAAACTAACAAACAATAACCATCACCATGTCACAAAACATACAGTAGTGACCAGTCACTTGAGACAGAAATGTGCCACACAAATGGCCTCATTATCTAGGACTGGCCACTGCATGTAGGATTTGTGTCTGCTTTCTTATGTCATAGAGCCATCCACAGGTTCCTAGGAATCAAATGCAGTAACTGAAATCTCTGCCAGCTTTTTGTGGCCATTTCACAGCACAGAACCTCTACAACAGTCAACCCTCTTGGCAAAGAGAAATGCTTCAGCAGGCATAAAGTTTTACATCAATGACTCTCCAGACTGCCAGCATAGGAACATGAGTCAAGATAAAGTGGGTCAAGGGGATCAAGTTCTAGTAAAGACTGATTTTCCAGTTTATGCTTTCTACAGGGAGAAAGTCAGAGAAAAATGTATTCATCCTGAGTCAGGAAATAACTTCTTCYTTGCCCAATGCAAAAATTCTGTACTCTAATGTCTTTAAATTTCAACAGAATTTTCATTTGGTTTTAGCATTTTTTCTGGCTCTCTTCAAAAGCAAGCAAGACTGCATAACACAACATAATGTCCAATACTTAGTGGTTGTTAAGAGTATCTAAGATACCTGGAGGCCTGTGATATAGATGAATAGCCAGAARTCTGGTAGTAGGTAAAGGTTTTGTCTCTGAGATATGTTTGAGATATACAGTATCATAAAGTCACCCCAAGACAAGTTTTCTCAGTTGATTTTTCTCAAAATAGGCTTTCAGGGGCTGTGTCTAACACCCTCTTGATGTATGAAAATCCGATGTATGAACCTCTTTTGATGTTGATCTTACGTTATCTTCAGGACATCAGCTACTGTAATTTTCTGCAAGCTTCTGGCAGGAAAATCCATCTATTAGGCTAACCTAGGTATACGGACTCCTGCATTCTCTAGTATTTTTCTATCATTTTTCAGCTTAAGGAGCACATGAACATTTGTCTAAGTGCCAATGATTTAATGAACAATTAGAGAAACTGTGAAAAACAGAAGCAAGGAGAGGCCTCAAGCTAGAGATGGTGCCAAACTGTATCACTTTAAAGAAGATGCAAAAGAAAACCACATCCATCACTTACTGCCAGTTCATACCCAGCACCTTTCACACCAGCTCTGRAAAGTCATAGCCATGTAAAAAGGTTCTGCAGCAGCCTTAGTTTCGCCTTCCTTTCAGTGAAGGCCACTTTGAAAAAAACTGAAGGTTTTGTAATGTCTTGCACATAGACAGATTCTGGCACCAAGGACCACACTTAGGAGCAGTAYAGAAGGTTATAGAGATAAGCATATGTTAGCCAGGTGACTTAACTTTTTGCCTCCAAGTTGACCAAGGATGTATTTAATCAACTATTCAGAATACACAGATACCACTGCTACACAAACAGGATGTTTCTTTATCTTTCCAGGAGTTCAGATCTGTCTCTGCACCAGTTTATCTTTGACACTTCCTAATAATTTAGAGAGTCTGTAGTGTTGCTGTTTTCTCAGTGATGCATTCCACAGTACATCTACTGTACAACTAGTACATCTGTTAATCATCTGCAAACAGAGAAGTCACAGTTATCTGGTTTATTATTAGACCAGAGAAATAATAAGACACTCTGGAGACTCATGGAAGTTGAAGTTTATTTTCTATACTATGCACACATATGCCTGAAAGGTGGGGAAAGCCTGAAGGTGGAACCCTTTTTCTTTGTGCTTTACTATTAAAAAAATATGATTAATGACTGCTGGTAGCTTCTCTTTTGAACTTCTCTAAAAATTAGTTGTCTTCAAATTGTATAATTTTTTGCCAAATTATCASTTTCTGGTAGAAATTCATGTTTTGGAACAGGTTTCTGTCCATCTTTTTTTACTGTGCATTCTTGTTTGAGAGGCTGCACACAGAATTAATTTACCTGGTTCATACAGTCAGTCAGACACTTTGAAATGAACATCACTGAGCATACTTCCCTTCCAAGTACTGCGTGGTGTAAAAACCCCCAAAGGTTWAACTAATTAGTTCTGATTAGAACTGCTGCAGCCCTGGCTCTAACTGAGATGGCAGYACCTCAGTATCATCACTTCCCTGCCTTTGGGGTGCCAATCAGTGCTTCTGCATGGGCTGTACTCCAGCTTGGTCACAATCAGATCTTTCCCACTTGACCATTTCCTTTATCAACAGGTCTGTGGCATCAAAATATGAATTGCTGTGATATGAAGGGAATCCYTTCCAATAATAATAACAGAAGTTTGTATTTCAATGTTCTGATACTTGAAATAGTATCTGATCAGAAACGAGCCTTATCTATATATGCAACTTTCCTATACATTCCTGGGTTTTTGAAATACCCAAGAATGAGGCAGGGCAGACAATTTACTCTGCTACACTAAATAAACCCTTTGTTTTATTCCCCAGCCCTGGGGTGCTGCCATGACCTTCACATCTAACAGCAGGGTCTCATCTTACAAAGCAATTAAAAACCATCACAGAGCAATCTTCTCATGTGTCAGAATGAACAGCATTCATTTACTCTAGATACATTTCCATGAACTTTAATTTCCAGACCATGTTTYCCTTTATCACTCCATTGAATACCACATATTTTTCCCATCCATTAGAATAATTTCAAGATGCTTCATTCTTCTTTTTACTTACTTTCCTCATGATTGTTATTCTTGTCGATGCACTTGCTGCATTTTCTGAACACGCCTCAAACTTTCCAGAAGGTCAATATGACCCATTAATGTGCTCTTGCAGTCCAGAATTAGATGATATTTAAGGCCCATTTCAACCTGAACCATGCTATGACTCCATGATGAATTTCTGACTAACAGTTCCTAAAGGGGCTCTGCAGATTAATGCAGGTTATAAAGCAGGAAAGAATTTCAGCARCAATTGGGCTCTGATTTTTTTACAYGTGTCCTTGTGCAYCCTCTGCCCATGATCCATGCTGTGTTAAAGGAACCACGGTGTGCCATGGCATGGGCAACACAACTTACCATCCCTCCCTGACAGCCCTTTGCCACTGTCTCATTCACCATGAGACTTTTTTTAATGCATCTGAGATCAGCTGGTCATAGCACACAGTGCAGAGGCAGATGTAATGACCTGAACTGCCTGGCTGAATTACAGGAAGGAGAAACAATTTATTTCCTGCTGCTCAGTGACTAAAGGGAAAATAGGCAGAGATACTGCCCTTTTTCCATTTCCAGAGGGAGAGGCTTTTGTGTCAGATTGGCAGTGGGGGGCACATACAAAATGTCCTTGCTCTCACTGAAGGGTATGGAGTGGATGTACTGCCTAAATATCCATTATGTGAATGCTACATTGCACTTTAAGGTATTCCTTCCTTTTATTCCCCCCACTGAGTCTTCAAATAAAAAAATCATGTTTACTTCATGTTGGCCATGACATTGCCTTGAACGGAGACCTGATGGTAGTAATTTATCTTGTAATTCGTCTATATGGGTCTGAATCAAATGTCCTGTTGGACTAGCAGTGGGACAAGGAAGCTGAACCATACTGAGAAGCAGAAAAGCTACTGCATAAAAATCCAAGCTGTGTAATCTAATTTTCAGTAAGAGAAAAAAAATGGTTCCTTCCCTAATACTACACAGCTGTGTAATTCTCCAATACAATGTTAGTCTCTCAAAAACACAACTGTGAATTACCACAGAGAGCAGATCACAGATTTGCATGATTGAAGGTCACTTAAGCCTACCAAAATTCTGTACAGGAGATGAACAGCTGCTAGAAACATTGGCTATACCAGATCCCCCACCATCAGTATCTGCACACTCCAGTGCAAAGAACATGTAAGCCTTCATTTTTAGATGATGTGATGGCTTGTACTTAATCAAAAATCCCCGTTATGTATGTATCAGTGCGAAACAACACTCTGGTTGGCAGTACCTTGACTCATTAACACTGGGGGAACAACTGACTCACCTAGTGAGACAAATTCAGGGTGCAGTAGTGATGTATAATTTAAGCACCAGAATACAGGCTATGCACTTTAAAGATCTTCTTAATACAAGGGGGAAATGACAATTGAAAAATGAGTGACAAGGAATACAGTTAAAAAACAAACTAGTCATAGCTTGATGATTTGAGATTAAGTTATTGACAGGTCTTGTCAGATCTCCTGACAAGTTCCTGACAGAACTCTTCTTCAAGGCCAACGTTGAGAGAGAACCCRTCTATTTTATAGGCCAGGCCTTCAAAGGAGTTAACAATTTTAGCTTGTCTTTGAATTGACAATTTCTAAAGGAAGACCAGGCTAACAACACCTCACTGCAACCCTTCCTGCAGYGTTTACACATGGGGCAGCACTGCTAAAAAATCAGGAGATACTGGATCAATTAAAAGGACCAAGTGAATCAGTGGTCTGTCTGTACTTACTTCTCACTTGAAGATGCACATTGTGGCTTTGTCAGGTCAGCTATAAAACCCTYCAGTATACCTCAGGTAGCTAAAATCCACATTTAGCCATCAAAGAAAGACCAGTTTCTTCGATTGCTCTGAACAAAACCAAATAGCCATAGTACAGCTTGATGATTTGAGATGTCATGAACAAATTCATGACAAACAGCAAAACCAGACTGAAAGCAGATGAATTTAGAAGATGAAATTCTTTATTGGATCTATCTTGTTTTGACACACCCAGTAGGAAAATCCTGAACTTGTTTGATAAAAACATATCTACTCTATACACCAATCACATGTGAGCAATTTAGACAGTGGATCTAATATATTACTAAATTAATTTTTTTCTCAATTTCAGACTAAAATGAAGTTCTGTTTTAGTACTCAGGACAAATGTAAAGTGCTCTTGTGAGATACAGTTCTGAAAACTAGAATAGCGCTTTAACACTGGTGAATGTCTTTTTCATATCATTAGCAACATGCTGCAATCAAACTACGAGAATGATGTATACCAGACTAATTATATAAAACACATTTCCAGATTTATTCTCCATGACATGTAGTGTATCTATTGTGTTTAGCTAGCTGGTCTCAAATACGAGTAAATTAGGTGAAGATATATGAAAAAGCTTCACCTCGGGTGTTGCACTGGGTACCTATTTCAGATGAAAGCGTGCTATTTTTCAATACTGTGAGCTGTTTGGGTTACCTAATCATCATTTAGTCTCATTTTGTATGGTTATGTTGTTCATTCTGTGATCCTGACTCCAAATTAATCTATTTGCCAGGAGATGTGAAGCAGCAGTCACCATGTGAAACACTGACAGCCTTGGAGGGAATTTCTCAGAAATGCTTTGGGTCCACAGAACTGTTAATGCTGAAGCATACCTGGGCTCTACAAACTGCAATTAAATTAGCTCCCCTTTCACCTCTGATCT
Organism: Alauda arvensis; assembly: GCA_902810485.1. Classification (NCBI taxonomy): domain Eukaryota; kingdom Metazoa; phylum Chordata; class Aves; order Passeriformes; family Alaudidae; genus Alauda; species Alauda arvensis. The sequence goes on along the minus strand of CADDXX010000162.1, from coordinate 298,396 downwards.
CTCAATTTGGGCTAATTGAGCCTTGCTACCTCTAAAATGGGTATAAATCTGAACTGCCATAGGCAAGGTTTCAATACAGAAGGCATATGGAAACTAAAATTAACCATAGTGATCCCAGTCCAGCTGGGCTGGAACTCAGAAAATGTTTCACAGAGACAGCCTTTCTGAATTTAGTAATTGGTCTTTTCTAAGTGAAGGTCAAAAGCTACGGTATGCAACCTCTCCTATATATTTCAATATACTAAAGATATGATTCATTCTGGCTTGAACTGTTCAAAGCCATCACAGTTCAAAGGCCCATCCTGGCTCTCAGCAAAGTTAAGCARGATCTCTTCACTGTGAACTTGAGCAGGGTCTTGGTAACTCCCTTTCATAAATGCAAGTCTTGCAAGGAAAGCTTAAAACACATCTTTTWTTACTGGTCTCTGGGTCACTGTCATTCTAATCAAAAACGAAGTTTAAAAAGAGGGTGTATCAATCACCTATTCAAATGACAACATTTCCATCACCAGAAGTATTTAAGAAAAGAATGTGAAAAATGTCAAAAAAGGAATATAATTTGTGAAAGGATGAAACAGACAACTTCTTGATGTCCCTTCTAGTTGCATTTTTACACAATTAAGTGGCTTGGGGCATACAACTCCCATACTGGATAAGCTAATGGAGTTTTCAAAAGTTGCCAAGTCCTGCTTTTGTTTCCAGAAATGCTAAAACCAAAAAAACTTTCAGGCTTCAAGGAGGTACAGGACACAAACCCTCAATTTGAAGAAATAAACCACAGATGTAAATATATCCTCTACAAGAAAAGTATTCATTTTGTTTGTAAAGAATTGAGTAAAAGCAATGCTAAGGTTGTGGAGGTTACAGAATTTACGAAACACTCTTTCAAATGCCAYACAGACACACATATCATCCTGGAAATCTGCTACCAACACACAGAATATGCAGAGACCATTATATTTATTCTTCAGTACACAACATTATTRAGCCATATACTCTGTGTCTGCCCATTATCTCATTGTACAACTTTATTCAATTCAATGTTGTAAACGAAAATAATTTTTACTGCCCTCAACTGCAAAGTCTGATCCTATTAAAAGACAGCTACATGTGTATGGTTAAACTGCATTTTCATAAAACACCCCACGGACAGTGGTGCCATCAATTACAACCCTAAAGCTACAATACTTTGTGAAAACTTCTCATCAGAAACAGATCTTCTTGAACTAATGTTTTAAAATAATGGGCAAAACCCAGAGGATTTAAAAGGGACAAAAAAATAATCAGCAGTCAGTCTAACAGACTCATTTAAAAGGGTGGAAATTACTCTTATGTCTACTTGGAAAGCTTTTGCTATAAACTTGCTATAAAAACACGATAAAATTGAGTATTTGGCCTTGATCCTACAAAAAAAATGGTTAAGCATTTTCCCATAACTTTTTAAAATCAAATTGTAGAGAAAGAAACATGCAAACATACCCAATACCTTACACATGCCATTAATACAGATATCTCGGCTGTGCCTTCCTTCAAAGCAAGGAGTACCATCAGTGACTGCATCMAGCATCTTCTCTGAAAAATGGCCATCTACTGGGCGACAGTGGAGCTCACAGGGGTTAGCTGGAAGGAAAACAAGAACACTCACTCAGACAACACGTCAGCAGGACACTGAATGCCATGTGCAGGGTCTTTGCTGAACAATTTGCTCACTTTCCCCATCATTTGCCAGAACTGGCAGAATTTGAAGAATTCAGCAGAGCCAGGGTGACAGAGGCCTGATAAACAGCACTGGTGGGTTTGTGGGAAGCAGCTGGAGGCTGGTCCCCTCACACCTGAGTGCTCTCCATTGCTGGTACATCAGCAGCCACTGCTGAGTGAGGGTGTAAACAAAGCCATCAGCTGTGATGGAGAAAGGGATGAGAAACCAGCAAATCCAGCTGTCATTAGTGAAGGGGTGGGATTGCTGAGGACACTGACAAGGAAGTTTTCCATCAGCTGGTGACTGAGTAATTTCAGAGGTAATTTAAACTTTCCATCACTGCTGTGAGCCTCTCTCAGAGCACAGTCTTGTGCTTGCTTCTCATTGTTTGTGTTGTTCATCATTTTCATCTGCCTGCTGGCACATAATAAATAATTTCAAAGATTCTTTTTTTTTTCCTGCTTGACAACTTATGAGATAGGGATAATATTGCAAGTCTGACAGACTCAGGCTGTTTTCAGATAGATGTCCCACRGAAGCAACAGGGAAGAGAAAAGCTTTAGCAAGAGCAACCAATGACCTCTGAAACAAGATCAGGGCCTTAATCTATTCCATCTATGAAGTTAAGAAGAGCCAAACACCAACCTTGCTGTCTCACAGACACTGGCCTTTGGGAACGGGMAATTTTGAAACTGAGAGATCAGAGAGATAAAGGACACAAGTCTGATAAATAAACTGTGTACATGGAAGATGAGTTAGAGCTGAAATTAGGGTCAAATCAAAGACAGACATAATCCTTGCCTTYGTAACACTCTCTGAAAACTCTCCAGTGGAACCAGAACTATCTGACTGAATTAAAAATCATCCACTGTCATATTAATGAAGGACATCAACAGAAGACTTGTCTTCAGGTTTTGGTCTATCCAAAGACCCCAGTCTTGCGCAGCACTAAAGCAATTTGTTCATGCTCAGCAACCTGAAATGCTTGCTGAGAAAAGCAGTGAGCCTTGAACCCACCAGTCAGTAGTGAATCAAGGSACCATTATTAAATCATTTTAAAACTATCTCCCTTTGTGCTGCAGATGCTGATGCTGAGTGAGTTTTATCCTGTGCCTGAGAGAGTTGACAGGCACTGCTTCCTTGATCTCAGAGGTAACTATAAGCCTTCTCCATCCTGGCTGATGAATTTATTTTTATCTTTTCTTCCCTTGATGGCTTTGTTTGTGTTATAGAAATAACTGTGTTAAAAGAAATTTTTGGTAATGAGACACATGCACCCTTCTGAAAATGTAAATAACTGAATTAATTTCCAACTAAAGGATTTATCCTTTTGAAGGAGGAAAATTTGCTCTCATTATTCTGGTCAGTACAGCACCAACATACACACAACACTACATAGTGCACAAAGGTGACTACAGCTCCTCCCATTAAAGTTCTTGCAGCTTAATATCTGAATTCTGCACAGCCTGAGCTTTGGTGCTGTGAATCTCATYTGTGTAAAAAGAAACACTGCAAAACTGGGAACCAAAACAGATTTAAATAAAACCCAGAATGGTAAAGAAAATTCAAAACCTTAATGAAGGCTTTTTTCCCCCTCTTATCAGTGGAGCTAAAATGGTATTTTAGGTCTGTCACCAATGCGCTTCTGGCTTCTCAAACAGAAATACCTTTGTAAAGTGCAGCAGTGATGAGACTCAGAGCACATGCATGGACCATGGTTATACAAGTGGTGGAATTCCAGCTGATGTGAATTGTGTTCAAGAATATCAGTGGAGATGGAGCTAGAATAGTTTTTGAGGCAAGAACACAAAGTTTGTAATCCTCACCAACCCTCAGTCCCTCTGTGAAAGTTGCAGGCCGTAACAACCATCAGTTGTTTTGGTAAGAGCTCTCACAGTAAGTGATACAAGTKATTTTACTTTGGTCTGCAGACTTCTTTTCCTGGCTGTGTGATTGAATTGATTACTTTAGTGCTCTCAATTTTGCTTCACTTTGCCTACCTTCTCAATGTACATTTTTCCATACAAAGCACAGTATGTTTATGGCAAGGAGAATCCTACAAGTTGAGGTACTCTGTTACCTGCTCAGAATTGCCCTGATAGACACAGATTTTACAGAAAGCCATTTCAGCTTTTGCACTGTTTCTAATGAAATATGTAGAACAGAACTTTGATATCTGTATCTCCTCCTAGTTTGTCTGTGTGTTGACAAAACAGAAAAGCAATTCAATTTCAGAAATCACTGAACAAGAAGAAGCAGACAGTGCTGACATACTCCTGGCATAACTATATAATGCTGTAAATCTATAACTCAGAATCAGTTTGTGAAGAAAAATAACTCCCTTACTAAGTGAAAATAAAAAGTAAAAAAAAAATAAAAAAACAACCCACGTAAAATTTCATACTTGCAAATGCTTTCTACGTATGAAAGCTTTCTGTTTTTTTCTGATTGTGTTAACTGATCTAAAATTAAACCCTACCCACACATTTTCTACTGCTTTTCTTTCCATATGTTTTCTTTGGAGTCCCCCTGCAAATTATAACGTATTTATTTCTCCACCCAGAACTCAATCCTATCTCATATTTATTTGATTTTTCATCTGCAGAAAGGCTGGTTAGGCCACAACTGAGGAAATTATACTAGCACTCTATTTGGCATTCACTATGTAAAATTATCTATCTCTCTATCTATCTATCTATAAATAATTATTATTTATTATGGTTGAGCTCAGGGATCTTGGCTCTGTTTTTTTAGGACTGAAAATAAACTGCATCGGAATCAGCCARTGACATCCAAAGGTCTAATATTTTAAACACAGAACTGATACAAAACTCACACACAAAGAAAACAAATATGTTTCATGAAATGGTGAACGACTTGCATTRAGTTCAACCTTTTTTCTTATTTTTGACCCAAAAATCTAAAAAGACTTAACTCAGATGAATGGGAGCACTTGGGATTGCAGCTKGTTCAGTTTCAGTTACTTCAGCAAATTTGATTAAATCATGATGAGATTTTAACAAAAAGGCTGCTGTSTCTGTAATTTTTAGGCCAAAATATACACAAATTCCTGCAATCCAGCATATGCATGAAATAGYAGATCCAATCCCATCTCAGTAACGACCATGTATCTCTACCAGCTCATGGGTACACATRTTAAACACCCCTTCAATGTTCCACTGAGTAGCTGGCATTTAACTCACTCACTGTTTTCCTTTCTAGAGCAAAACTTGCTTTACTCTGTTTTCCAAATCACAGAATCATAGAAAATTTTGGACTGAAAGAGATCTTAAGGATCATCCAACCCTCCTGCCATGACAGTGAGACCTTCCATTACACCACAGTGCCCAAAGCCCTGCCCAATCTGGTCTTGAAAACTTCCACGGATGGGGCACCCACAGTTYCTCAGGGCAACATGTTCCAGTACCTCACCACCCTCACAGTAAAGATTTTCTTCCTTATATCTMATCTAAACCTGCCCTCTGCCAGTTTAAAGCCATTTCCTATGTCCTATCTCTACTAGCCCTTGTAAAAAGTCCCTCTCGGTGACTTTCTGATTTCCATGTTGCTCTCCTGTAAACCTTCTTCAGCCTTGCTGCATTCTTCTGCCAGTGCCTTGGTCCTGGCTGGACAGAAGATTTTAGCTGAAGTGTCACCAACACTCAGCAGCCCAGAAAAATTACAACTTGTTTTTTCACATGACGTCCACATCTTACACCAACTGCTGATTTGACCAGAGACATGATCAATCCCCTAATATATAGAAGGAACACAGATGTAATGGAATCCCAAGCCACAGGGCTCCCTTAAAGGCCCAATGACTTATCTGTAATCAGAATGGGACTGAAGAAGCCAATCAGCAAAGCTGAGTAAAAAATCCTGAAATTTGGGCTTGTGGTATTTTTCTCTTCTGTATGTTATTAAAAAGTTCGGATTCACCAAGTGTGAACAGAGCAGCATGAARATAAGTAGAAAGGAACATTATTTCCTTCACAATTTATATTTGTTTACCTCACAGCTGATCCCCATGAGTTCACATGCAGGAGGGATCCAGCTTAACCTGACTAAGAAGGATGTGATTAACGTGTCTGTCAGAAGAAGATAAGGCTTCAATGTCTCTCCCAACTTCACAAGGAAGAAAAGAGGTGGGCCTCTTCTYTTCAACCCCTCATCCCTCTGAGAGCTCAGAACTGGCTGAGGAAATTCCAAATAAAGAAAATTAGAAAAGACAATTACCAAACAGACAAAATGAGGAAAAAAGCTGAGGTGAAGCTATTTATCACTTTAACCAAGTCTGGAGCTCCAAAACGAAGTTAAATTTTGAAACATGGGCAGTGGAAACATTATTTCATCCTGTTAGCTCAGGTGTGATTGTATCAGAACATACCTTAATTGATGCACAGAAATACATGAAATCCAAAACATTTTTAACACAACCCCRTGTTGTGACTGTCTACTAAATGGCACTGATACAGAAAATAAAGGCAATTATATTATTTAATGTAGGACTTATAGATGGAAGTTAAGCCCTGAGAAGCTATCAGACTCATATAAATGGAATTTGTCAAACGATATGAAATAAATAAACATGGGTTCAGTATGATGAAAAGAGAAGCAGATATGTACTGAGGTCTAACCAAAGTGTCAAAACAGGGGCCTGGGTCATGAGAAAAATTCAGAAATATCCTGCTGAGGCTGCTGGATAGTTTATCACCCTTGAACTTGGAGGTCTCCATCATTTTAAGATTCCCAGTGGTACTCTGATGCTCCAGCTTGAACATATGGGTTTTCTGAGGTCCTGAGCAATTCCATAACAGGACTGTGCAAGTTTTCCAACAAGAATAAAGTAATTTGAACCAGAAAATTCTCTACTGAAACCTCAAGCATAGGTAGCCTAGGAAACAGCAAGATGTGACCTACTGCTTTTTTGTGAGATTGCTTGTTAAAGCTGATTGTTTTATGAAATCATAGGCTACTCAAAAATGCTTTTGTTCTCTTATGAAGTTACAATTTACACAACAGAAAAGTCTCTAGGTATGTGAAATTTGCTATAACTGCTTTACACAAGCTATGAAATCAAAGACAGGAGGGAGAATTGTGACCATCCAGATATTTTTTTCCAGTGGGAWGAAGGAACAGAGAATGTCTAAAATGTCACAGAATGTCTGTCTCAGGAATCCATTTCCTTAGCCAGACACTACCACATAAAAACTGTATGTGCACACAGGTCTTGGGAAAGCTTCACTATGATTTCTTTTCCCTTTATATTCCAAGTGCAGCATGAGAGGATCCAAAACATCTGATATTAAAACAAGAGCTRTCTTGGGTTTGTGTGACCAGGCTTTGGTRGTAGGGGGGCTACAGGGGTAGCTCCGTGAGAAGRTGCCAGRAGCTTCCCCCATGACTGACAGAGCCCCCAGATCAGATAGACCCAAGAAGGTCCTGCTGCTACCAAGACAGTGGCAAAGACCAAACCACCAGTGACAGTGGCAGCACCTCTGGGAAAATGTATTTAAGAAAGGGAAAAAAAAACCGCACAACTGCAGCTGGAAGAAAGGACTGAAAATATTTGAGAGGAACAGCTCTGCAGACACAAGGTCAGTGAAGGAGGAGGGGCAGGAGCTGCTCCAGCTGCCAGAACAGAGATTCCCCTGCAGCCCCTGGTGCAGCCCCTGGAGGTCTAGGGGGGAGCAGAGATCCACCTGCAGCCCCTGGAGGCACTCACACCAGAGCAGGTGGGTGCCTGAGGGAGGCTATGACTACATGTGAAGCCCATGCTGGAGCAGACTCCTAGCAGGACCCATGGACCATGGATCCATTCCTGAAGGACTGCAGCCTGTGAAAAGGATCCATGCTGTAGCAGTTCAGGAAGAACTGCAGGGAAGGACTTAAATTGGAGACATTCAAGGAATACTGTCTTCCACAACTACTCTACTCCGATTTAATTTTGAATAAATTAAACATATTTCCACAAGTCCAGTCTGTCCTACCATCCTCTTACCATGATGGTAATCAGTGAGTGATTTCTCCCTGTCCTTATCTTGGCAARCCTTCTGTTACATTCTCTCTCCCCTATCCAGCTCAGGAAAGGAGCAACAGGGTGGCTTTGGTGGAYACCTACTGTCCAGGCAGGATTAACCCACCACAAATGCCAAAGCCTTTGTGGCAGCAAGATAACGTAGTAACAGAATGCTGCGACAAATCCTTGAAATTGGGTTGCATAAGTTAARAGAGTAAGTAAGGGAACTGACAAAGGTTGGTGTACATATGGAGGACACGGTGAGTTTAGTCTCCAGAGACCTGAAACATCAGCTTATTTTTGTGGGGGGTTTACAAAAGGTTGTTGCTTTGYTTTTGTTTAAAGTCTTGGTTTGTTTGGACACACACATACAAGGAAGGCTCAAACTGCTGTGTCTCAGAGACGGCACTGTTTAATTACCTTATCTGCAGTTATTTTGCCTAGGACATCTTCAGCCACTGATAGGAGGTGAAAGAATGTTTGAAATTGATATGGGAGGAAAACTCTCATAYATATTTCAGGTAATGCTGGCTGGACAAAACTGGAAGCAGGGTGCCCCACGAGAACCACCCACCCTCAGTCATACAATGATGTCATAYGAAGAATCAGCACAGGATTTGCCAGCTCCCTGCTTATTTGAGTGTTACCAGGAGAGCCTGTCTGTCTGAGGAAGCCAGCTTTACTTTAAGAGTTTAGCAGAAAGAAAACACTTTAAATGTTGTTAGTGGAAAGYGAAAACATTAAGGGTCTCCAAGGTCATGGGGAAGACATGGGAATCTATGCTGAAATTCTCACTGYTGAGAAAATGGGTGAAAACAGTCAAAAAGTTTTCAAGCCACAGAAAAAATATCTCCTTGATATTTGAAAGAGGCTGCAAATTATTTTCCAGAYGAAATATATCAGGCTTAGCAGCACAGCATTTCAAACAGAACTGGTTTGTCTGTACAGCTCAGAACAGTTCTATCTGAAATACAGCATGGACAGAGCACRGCCCTGCCTTCCAGTATGCAGTAAGCATTTGACTCATGATTCTCAATGTCCTTTTAAAACAGACCTTCTGTAACAAATGCACACACAGAACTACCAGTTCTGTTGCAGTGTCAGAGAGAGGACATGAACAGAATGAATGCTGTACCCTGCAGTAGTACACCCTGAGTAATAGGCCTGGAATCTTCATTTCAATGACAGGTGACTGCAGAAAATGTTTTATGAGTTTGGTCCTGAACATTGGCCTGTTAGCATTTGTCATGGCTTTMCTGGGATTTCTTCCAAAAAAGTCTTTATCAACCATGTCTTTTTTCATCAGAAATTTTACTGCCAGTCTGCCTGCTCCAGGTTCATCTTCAACAGGGTATTTATTAGATGAAATTGAAACAGCTGAAATTTAGGAAACCAATTCAGAACTGCCAGTAACTGTAAAAATCAATTAACATACTGATAAATACTACTGGCAAATGAAACTGGAAGTTTAATCCTGATCTTCCCTATCCTAATTTGTCTTACTCTTTTCATTAAAAAATACATCGCTAGCAAGTTTGCTGCTGCTATGGAACTGTGGGGACTGGTTGATCCACCTGAAGGCTGTGCTGATATTCAATGGGACCTTGGTACGTGGGAGAGTTGGCCAGGGAGAAACTTAATGGAGTTCAAAAAGGGCAAGTGTAGGGTCCTGCTAGGGAGGAATAACTACAAGCACAGATGGGGGTCTGCCCAGCTGGAGAGCAGCTCTGCTGAGAAGGACTTGGGATTTTTGGTGGGTGACAGGTTGCCCATGAACTGGCAGTGTTCCCTGGCATCCAGGAGGGCCAGTGGGCTCCTGGGGTGCACTGGGGAGAGTTCGGCAGTTCTGGGTTCCTCAGGACAAGAAAAGCAAAGGAGCTACTGGAGAGGGTACAGCAGAGGCATCACAGATGATTAAAGGACTGGAGCATCTCTGATGTGAGGAGATGTGGGAAACCAGAGCATCTCTCTGGTTCTCCTGGATGGGTAGGAGACTGGACAGGGGGGTAGATCCTCCCTGGCCTCTGCCTGAAACAGTGGTGGCTTTTGGTCTCAGCCTGAGGAAAGCACTGCCAGGGCTGATTGAGGATTTGGAGGTCACAAAGGTTTGACTGGTGTGATTTTTGTTCTGCCACTGGGAGAGAAATAGGGTTTTTAGTTTTTGCTATATAGATATAATGGACACAAAATGGAGGCAGATCAAGGTGATGAGAGTACATGTTTCTGTATTCCTTCTCCTCTTCCTTTTTGCAAAGGGTGTTGKGTTTTTAGGATTGGTAAAGGTAAAATTTCACTGCATGACATGGGTTTTAGTTATTGGTGTTTAGAGAAACACAATGTTAACGTAGTTTAGTATAAAAGCCCAAGCACTGTCATGGGCGGGGGAGAAACCATCTTTTCAGCTGCTTGTGAACTTCATGCTGGACAGAAAGAACTTAGAGATAAGATTTCTAAAATAAACATCTGCAGTCCGAAACCCAGACATTCTCCGATTCCTTCTTTCAAGCACGGGCCAGTGAGAGGGAAGACTTTACACTGCCGGGGTTAGATCTCAGAAGAGATAACTCTGACAAGGAGAGAGTGAGGGCTGTTCAGTCTGGAGAAGAACAGACGGAAAAGGGGTCTCACCAATGCATATAAATATCTCAAAGTCAATGCCAAGGGGATGGTGCCAGACTCCCTTTTGTGGTGCCCAGGAGACAGGACAAGGAGCAATGGCTGTAAACTAAAACACAGAAAACACTACCTCAATGCATGAAAGAACTCTTTTACACAGAGGGTGAGAGAATACAGGAACAGCTGTCCCAAGAGTTGGTGGAGTTTCCCTCTCTGGAGACATTCAAATCCACCTGGACATGTTCCTGTATTATCTGCCCCAGGTGACCCTGCCTTTGCCAGGGGTGTCTGACTGGATGATCTCCAGAGATTCCTTCCAATCTTAACAATTTCGTGATTCTCTTGGATAATCCACACCTCATGTTTATGCACAACCCAAGAATCAAACTGCAAACTAATAATGATTGCCCTTGTATTTAGTAATGAGCTGTTCCAAAGCAAGGTATAAAGCAGAGTCATTGACTCGGCCTCTACAATACAGGGCAGCATGATACCTAACCAATTCAGATGTTACTTCCTCACTGAAATGCCAAGTACACCTAGCAGGTAKATCTGAGTTTAGAAGTAGTAAAGTCACATTTGTGCAGTGGAAGAGCTCGGCTTACTGCATGCAGTGAGGCCTGCAGGCCTAAAGATGCAGCTCTATGCCACACTACTTCTTGTTCTGTGGTTGACACTGGAAAAGATGGTTTATATCTATGATAAACAAGTAGTACAGACATGATTTCAGCAGCTTTTCTTAGTGTAATATCTTTTCAGGAACTGAAATAGTTACAGTCACAGCTGTTATCACCAGAGCTCTGAAAAAACACCTATGTATAGAGAAGAACCACTGCTTTTTTGCTCACACAGAAGGCACACCAGCATACGGGAGCACATCAGATTTTTCTCTTTAATTCATTAGAAAACTTGTAATTCAGTGAATTCTCGCCTTCATAGAGGTTTCTCATAGGTGTGTAACTTTGACTTTCTTTTACAAGATATTTTAAAAATKTGTAGCTTCATACCTGTGTTATAAACGGGAACCCAGTGGTAGAATTCGTTCTGGTAGGGAACTGTATCAAATTCACTGCACTGCATCTGGCGGAAGGTTGGCAAGTCCTTGTGACAGGGGCTGATGTTACACATGCGATAGCGCTTCCTTTCTCCAGTGCAGTAGTCCCCKCCAAACTGGGGTCTAGAAAAGGAACATTGAGACTGGGACATGAGACTGCGGATAAAAAGAATAGTTTTAAACCAACAACRTATTTCGGGTCCCAGGAGAATAACAATATGACTCTGAATCCTTGACAGGGTAAACAGGGTAGAGATACTGTTCACATCACMTGTTTTGAGTACTCAAACACATCAGTATGAAACACAGAAATCTAGACAACACCTGTATCCCCAGAAAGTGCTTGGCACTACCTGGCTCACAACAAATTAACCTATCAAAYGGACTGCTATAAATCCCAGATATTGCAGCGCATTTGACAGCTCTCTCTGAAATAACATATAATTCCTGACATTAAGTGACTTGTGAAAATGAGATGTGGAGTCTTCTTGAACTCAGATATGTAGCAAGGAATTCTGCCTTTCATGTTCTGTACCTGACAACTCACGTGTCTGAAGCTCAAACAAAGCTGATGACTAGAACAGAACATGAAAGGTGAGTCYTCCGGATCATATTGCTAGAAACTGTTCTCACCTGATGTTTGAGGACATTTTACTCATTGCAGTATTAATAAAGCAATATTTACACTATTTCTGCAAAGCYKAAATGWTAAKTATTTTTTWAATTAATTTTGTGTTGAAATAAKCTSTGTGGAGGGTAAGACATAAAGAACAAGATGACTGTTGTGAAAGATGAGCCAGCTGAATCTCACACAGTTATGTCTAACTGGGAAGACAGGCRTCAGTATGTGTGACATGCATTGATGTGACACCTGCTGACAACAGTCTCAYACAGGAGAGTTTCCAATGTCCTAAGAACCTCAAAAATCCAAAACAAAAGGTAGGGCAAGTTAGTGCACTCAGCTTACTCTGGATTATCACACGGTCTCTCTGCGCTTTGAACTCCTGCCCCACATGTCCTTGTGCAATGGGACCAGGAGGACCAAACACCCCACTCGCCATGGATTGCTTCAGGAGTCTTCCCTACTGTAATGCACTCACCAGAGAAGCACCACTGAGGAGAGAAGAAAAACCACAAAGAGCTTCAGATCAYTATCACAGGGAAATGTTTCTGTGAATTATTTGTTATTTCAGCTTATGAGGGTTGAGCACTTAAGTGGAAATGCAAATGGAGATGYCACAGGATTACCCTCCTGCACACTCAACAATGGCAGAGCTACTCATGGCTCCTCTCTGCACTTTGGCAGGCAGCACATATTGCAAGCACTGTGGCTCACAGTCACCTTGTTTTCCCCACACCGAGTGCCATCYGCAGCTGCATCCAGTTTGGAGCGGCAGGAGCCTTTCACTGAGCACCAGAGTGTCTGGCAAAGGTTCTGAAAAAGAAAGAAAACCACAGCAATCTGAGGCAGGGCTGAACTCCTATGTTTGAAATGATGTTCAAAAGTCTCCCACAGTTTTGTACAACCACTTAAAAAGCTTTGTAAGGGTTGTATTTCCAGAAGGATCAGGGGTTTTCACAAGATAGGAACCACCAAGTGTCCAAATTTAGGTACTTGTCATTGTTATGCAAAAAAGGACTATTAGAAAAATTTAAAAATGGTAATTACTATCAAGTGAATTCYCTGAACTATGTGACTTCAAATATTCTCCTAATTGGCTGCTCAGCTCCTACATAAACACAAGAAAAATGGCTTAACAAACTTTGGTCACTACTGTTTGCGCATAARGTAAACAGAAAATTGAACAATTTTMATTTGAAGAGCACTAACCAATAMAATCTTCAATTCTGCATTGCTGTCTACCTGAAAACATACAGTGAAATCAAAGAATATTACAAAAGCCAGGCAAGCAAATACAAACAACATCATGTCTCCAACAATATTAATGGAGGCCCCAAAACTAGAAAAGGAAAAAGTGATCAGGCCTCTTAAAACATCAGCTTGGCAGATGTCAAGGAAATGATCTGGGGAAAAAAAAAAAACAAAACAAAAAAGCAGTCAGCTAGCTGGCAGAGAAAAAAAGCATAGTGGGCTGGGAAGAGTAAAGGCTCTGGTTAGTGAATGTTTGCATATTAAGCAACTCAGAAACTGGTGCCAGTTTAATGCAGTAGATTGCCAATAAAACACAGCATTCCAGCTGCTCCATGGGCAGTGGCTCAACTCCACAGCAGAGACAGAAACTCCTGAGAGGCAACAAAGAATGCAGAGCAAGAAACATTCMAGCTACCTTTAACAAAACCCACTTCACCCAGTCAGAACTATTCCTTAGAAAAGGAGGGCAGAGCTGGAGGGCCATTTCTCCCTCTTCAGTTCACATGCACAGCAGTTTTCTATGTTTGGCACAGAGAAGCCCTGCATGCTTGGGAACTCCTGACTGATCAGGTCTTTGTGTGAAACACCACTTCCAATGTAGAGAAAGCAGGGCTCTCATTGGCACACTGCCAGTGGGAACAGCAGAAGCAAAACCCCARGTCTTGACTCAGGCTGTTTGGATACCATAGTCCAGCTCTGGAAAAGGGAACAGCTGGCAGCATCAATCYGTGAAGAAAGGACAGCTCCAAGTGTCATCAGAAGAGGAACTGATAAAAAGGATTCCACTAGCAGCTCTCACTGGGATTCTGAGAGCAAGCCACATGCCAGATTTGGAAGCCAACATATAAGCTGCRCACTTCCAAAAACGCAGTCCCAACAAGCTAGCAGCAATATTCATCCAAGTGGGAAATGCAGAGTTTGGCTGCTCATTTCTGACCTGCTTTTGTTTAGAATGGCTAAGCTTGGGCACAAGCTTTGAGAGAGTTCCCTTTTATTTACTTTCTCCATTTTTGTGTGTTTACCTTGGTTAGTCAACAAGAGCAGCAGAAAAGCGGATGGCATGGAACATCTCAWAACACCCCCAGCCTCCAGCTGGAATACAATGTTTGGGCTGCTGCATCTTGGTTCAGCGTTTTTGGGCAACGTACACAAGACAAACATTGTTTTGCATTTCTCTGTTTATAGTTTAAGGGTAGCATTCCTTACAAAGGCCTTGTGAAGCCATCATTGCCCAGWTCTTAAGGCAGAGCTACCCAAGTGTTCTGGCTGATGAATTTTCTCTCCTTATGAAAGCCATCTTTTATTTTAACTATTGTATATAGAAAATATTTTTACTTGTKGTTTTAGCATATAAAGTGTACTCTTGCACCATGCCTGAGATACCAGAAAAACTGGCACAGAAAATAAATACAGGTCTTCTTTGGCAGTTTCTTTTTTTATTAGGGGCAGCATATTGATCTCCATGTCCCAGAACTGATTTTCATCTCTAATACTGAAACAACAGCAGTATGAGAGGATGCACTATGTACTGCATGCCTTTGGAGGTAACACACAGCAATTCACGACTCTGCCATAGACTCACTGCAGAGCAAGTGGGTTTTCTTTTCATCAGCACTAGGATACACCCTTTCCACCCAATTGATGAGAACAGGGTCTGTGCCTTGAAGAAAGCTGAATCAAAAAAATCTCACTTTCACTGAAGCAAGTGGAAGTCTTGGAGAAAAAGGCAGTAAGTTGAGTGCTYTGATCTCCTACAGGTTGTTCTATAGGAAGCGATGGGTCTAACTATGACTTGGAAAATTCCTCCATCTATTACATATTTTGCTTTTCTTTACCTTATTAGAGGGACAATATTTATATTCTTCACAGGACACTTTCTACATAAGTGCTTCATGGAAACCACTATCTGAATTATAAATATCAGTTTTTGCTAAGTGTAATCACTGAATCCCAGAGCATCTTCTGCTAAACGCAGATTCTTCCCTCAAAAAGGATCTGTGGATCAAATTCAGTCAGACGTTAAAAAGTACAAAAAAAAAGCACCCTAAAGAGCAAGGTTAAGTAAATAGAGGAAAGGCAAAAAAGAGTCAAACCTCTTAGACAAAATGACAACAGGACTAATGATTCAACATTCCAGGYTGACTCGACTGTTCGCAATTGCATCTCCTGACAGTGCAACTACCAGCAAAATACAGGCCTTTCAGTAAAATGCAAAGCGGGATGATACCAATTAATTTTCTGACATATGTCTAGGTGTAAAATTGGTTAATCAGGAGATCTAATGTAAAGGCCTAATAAGTTCAAACTCAAGGAGAGACAGACTGAGCCAATATGGCAAAATTACATCCTAATTTTCTATCTTTACCAACAGACAAATTACAATAACTAAGGAAACTGACACAGCAGGTAATGAAAGCAATCTTTCAATACCTTCTTCAGATTCAGCTGTTGTAGTTCAACATTGGTAATCACGTCACCTATTAAGGTCGAAAAGATTAATCAGAAATAATTTCTCTAATAAAAGGGTAGATGGAGATACACATAATTATCTGAATGGACTAAACAGTCAACATCAGAAGTCCACAGCTGTGTTCATACCAGCACTGCCAATAGCCAAAACACATCTGTGTGCAACAGGGCCAGTAGGCTGGGTGCTGTCTTCAGTATTTACTGAACATTGCTGCTCAAAACACAGGAAATTAGGGATCACTTAGCTAGGCCAGCACTTGGAAACAGTTTCTGAGCTGTTCTACATATAAAAATGCTGTWCAGACCCAAAGAAGTCTAAACATTCTAGGTACCAGAAAAATATCCTACCACTGGACTTTAGCTAACACAACCTGTTACTCTGCAGGGCTCCAAGATCTTGTGAGGGTTGCTGTGACTACACTGCTCCCTTATATCTCCTCATAATGCTGTTTTGTTATACTGTGAGACAGACCCCAGGGTACTCTATGAATTACACACTTCTGCATAAATATCTAATGTTCCATGCCAAAAATGTTCGTTTTTCAAAATAAGTACTTTCCACAGGGATTGAAATATTCTTTTGATTGTTAGATCATAAAAAGTGTGAAAAAACAGGGTGTATGGGAAAAGAACACAACCCTAATTTCTTCAGAAAACACTTCCTAGAAGATTTGTTCAAAGAATGATTTGATCAATTGAAAACCACAAGGTTAAAGAATATTTTAAAATTGGATTTAAGTTGCATTAGCRATTTATCTAAGAATTAGTATTACAAGTTGAAAACCAAAATGACTCCACTGCTGAAGGACAGGCACCTATCCATAGATATGGTTAAGATCCAGTGAAAGACAAGGCAAACAGCATAACAACTCGCTTCCAGAATATGTAGAATTAAGTATGTTAGTCAATGCCTGCACTGCACATCTAGCCTATGAGACTCTAAACATGCTGCATTTGTAAATGAAGTGCACTGGATATACTTCYATGCTGCTCAAGAATTTTGAATTCTTACTAGGAGAATGAAGAAAAACATTCAGCACTTACATCCACATCTTCACAGAATGTAGCATTGGAACCATACTGAAGCTGGCATTGGTGATGCACATCATAAATCACTCCAGGAGCAATGATTGGGGACTTTAGAACTTTTTTTTGGGGGATGTCATCCAGACAGAATCCCCAYCCACGACTAAAAGACAAGAATTCCGTATTAAAAAACTCCCTACCACAACAGTTTTTTATGTTTCTACACAGACTTTTAGTATCTGTTTCTTAGGGGTAACTTTTGATTATGGCCCCAAGATATACTTCCAGATAATACTTCCAGATTCCCACCAAGTTATGCTGAAATGCTGCAAACAAATTAGTTACTCTGTCTAGCAAGAGATGGTTTTAAAATAGCAAAATACGGCTTGTCAAAGTGGAAATAACATGAGCTCAGTCAGGTTTGCAGAGTGGCTTCAGAGAACCCCATAACCTCTGGTTAAAGCTACAGCACACTGCTGCTCTTAAAAAGAACGGAAGAGATTTGACTGAGTCACTGAAGCCAAACACATGGCACTGAGGCCAAAGGCAAAGCCTATGGAGTTTTGCCAGTGCCCTTGATGGAAAGACTTCTTTCTTCTTGGTAACTGCAAAAATCTGCAGATTGCACCAAACCCAAGCCAGTATGACAAGAGACGTGAGTTCAATTCCAGACTACAAGACTATACAGAGCTTTTCCCAAATATGTAGGGAACAGGACAGCGGTATGTCCCCCWYGGAAATTAACTCAAGCACACTACAACTCCCTACAGTCATCAGTACAATAATGCAAGATGTACTTTAAACTCCAGCACAATTGTGCTCAGTTTAGGCAAATGCTACAATGTGGTCACTTACTCTAGGAACCGTGTGATGTACTCCTTGCTGCACTGTGACCAGGTGAGTGGAGTAGGATCATACTGCAACTGTCGGGACATAATATACGGGCGCTTTCCAGCCGGCTCACAGTCGTTCTCCTTTCCATCGTGCTGGATCCCAAAACTGGAGACAAGAAACAATGTCTAATATCTCCAGCAGATTGGCTGTACCACAATACCTACCTACAGGTTCCACTCTGTGCTTAAAAAGACACTTACATTGTTTCCTCCCCTGCAGAGCTGTAGTCACCTGTTTGCTAAAAGAAAATRCGCATGCAAAACGTAAGACCCAAAACTATGAAAAATCTACACCCCAACAAGCTTTCAAACATGCACAGCAATATTGCCCTGCACAAAATAAAGAACAGACTGTCACAAACTATACTTTTAAGGGAGTCCAAACACTAGTGCACAGTTGGGGCAGAAGTGACAGTTTAAACCTAAAAGTTATGTTACAGCTGTTATTGCTAAGACTGCTTCCTAACTCTTAAGCCCAAACTTGCTCCACTTTAACTAAGATGAGGTTTTGTTACATTCTTAGACTCTCTCATAATCATATGTCTACCACGTTTTTATCTTTAAAACTTTTGATAGACTGCACCAGAGATATTGTTTACAAAATGATTGAATGTTCTGTGAATTTGCCTCCAACCTCTGTTCTTTTATCCTATTTAAGATCTCCATAGCAGGTGAGAATTTTTTGCTGAGAATTTTTTTTACTCAACAGCTTGCAKAAGTCATAATCACAAAAGTTTGGATGGGATTCAACTGAGTAAACACACATGCCTCTTCATCACCTCAGTTTRAGGATTATCTGAAATAATAACATACAAAGATACTGATATATGAAGACGTTGRCACCTACATTGTTAACATGTGGAGGTGTGTAAGTCCTGAGAGCAGTGAGAGCATACTCAGGTCATGATTCAGTCATGAATCAGATAAACTATGTTCAAAATACTTCAAACTATGTTTCTCAAAAATATAATCATAYCATGACTCAAAAGTTCCGAAAGCAGAACTAATTTCAGTCAGAATAAATTCCAGTAATGAGTCAGAAGCATAAAGGTGGGCTCTTTTCCACAAACAGTGTCTGTTGAATCCYAAGGCAGTAAACATCTAGAGAGACAGTGTGGGGATGAGCTGACTTTTGGCATTCATCTCAGGCATGGGAGGGTGTCTTCTTATTTTTTGTTCATCTTTTCTCACAAACTTGTRTATGCCTAAACTTCTCAACGTGTGTACACTAACCTGGCTTGAAGTTACCAGGGTGACAACAAACCCTACAGTATTCAACATTCCTTATGGAGACAGTCCTTAAGGAAAGGCTTTGCACCACTCCTGCAAGGGCAAGTACAACAGTACTGAGCCTCCAAAAGACACAGAGTCACCAGCCAGCCAGGCTAGACAAGGAAAAGGTCACACATGGATCAGTCTGTGGGGAAGAAGTCTCTTCAGATCATTAGTGGGAATGGAAACAGCTCCCTGCCAGCAACAGGCTATGGGGACCAAATTACTTAAACCCACAGCACCCAGATCCAATTGTAGTGATTTCAGCATTATTTATTTATACTATTTCCTTTCTGGCAATGGAGAGGTTGAAKAAAGAGTGGCCAATTAATGGGCGACAGGGTCATTGCCATCATCATCATCATCATGATTATATCCTATCAGGAAATAGCGACTCCATCCTGACTGTTGGCTGGGTGCACAGTGAAATTAATGTGATTGTAGATAACTGTGAGTTAGCCAAGCAACACAGTCCAGTTGAAAAGGGCAGGCATTACAATCAAACCAGAGTACCCATGAGATAACACCGCCCTGAGGAAAACAGCTGTGTCAAAACAGTTTCAAAAATTAATTTTTTTCAAGTGAATTAATAAACCATCTAACCAACCAAAACACCTCCAAAAATCTAAAATTCTGAGAAATTTAGCTAAAACAAAAATACTCAATAACAATAAAAAATTAACCATGTCTAAAATGAAATACCCAGGAACTTTATTTATTTTGGCCTAAGTGTACCCACAATAGTATTATTATACAGAAAACACTACTTACCAAGAAATGCCCTAAAAATACTTTACTTCATAAAAAACCAGGATGAAATATTAAATATAATATATAATAAGACTGCTATAGGTTTTTCTATATGAGTTTCACTATAGGAGTTAAAAATCTTTTTTAGCTAATCTGCACTACTGAAATGCCTTGAGACAGGTTTGTTTTCTGTAAATGTTTTTGATCAACCTGGAGATCATCTAAAGTAATTGCACAGAAATCTAGCACATGTTTGGAAAAATTAGCACAATTGAGTGACGCTTCTTTGTAACTTAATTATTTCATCCTGATATACTGAGTAGCTGTATATGTAAAACACAGGTGAAAGACTTAAGAACTTATTTCCTATTTCTTTGAAGTAAGTTTTGRTTTTAATAATAGAGACATTAACTTACTTTTTGTTTTGCTTCTGTCTCACAATTTGAGTATTAACATGCAAATAACAAATTCAACTCAGAGAGGTTCCCCTTTCCCTGTCAACTGTACCTGTGTCCAAGTTCGTGAGCAATAGTGAAAGCCAAGGGCAGGCCAGAGTCCTCATTGATGTTGCAGCTCCTGTGAGGCTGACACATGCCTGACAGGTGAGACAAGCCTAAGGTTTCACAGGGACGGTTCATGCCAGCACAAATGTCCTTYCTAGAATCACAAAAGAGATGTGCCACTTAAAGAGCTTAAAACCAACTGTGGAGTGTYACTGACAATGGGTAGCAAAGCTTCCATCTTATAATGTGCTAAYTTGCATTTTAAGTAAATTGTAGTGGTCTTTTACAAACATATATAGAACAACCTGCACTTGTTCTACTGCTATCATTATACTGCTATAATTTGTAGCCAGTAATTATGTGGCAGTAGTGCCTTGATACATGCACTTACTGTCAACTCCCGTAAGTCTAAGTTTTAGAACCTCCATGTCTGACAACATTTTAAAGTATGGTTTACTAAAGTCACCATAGCTCATCTTCATTCAAGTGAACTGTCTGAGTTCTTTATATCTGGGGAGTGAAATCTCACATCATTGTGAGACTTTATGTCACATTCTTATTTTAAGATTTTTGACCGAGAAAAGGTTGAGAAGGTGGGGAATGGTCAAAGGGTGCACTTGATGATCTTGGAGGTCTTTTCCAACCTAATGATTCTGTGACTCTTTTTTACTGAGCCACTTGAGGGGTGTTTTTTGAGGGGTGTTTTTTGCGTGACAGACTTTAGCTGAGGACTATTTTTTTTTAAGACCACACATCCCATCTTTTCTGCCACCTGCGTGCAGACTGAATAAATTTTTACAGACYTGCAGAAGTCCCACTGCATGCCATGACATAAACTCCCTGCACAACCTCAGAAAACCTCACTTTAAATTCTGTTCATCCCTTGCTCAGACATTAAAAAATATTTTGTGTRTCCTTAAATATGGAGATATTTAAAAATCAATCATATGCTTTAAAGCTTTAAAATGAATGCAAATTTTTGCCCAATACTCTTCCCTTCTGAGCTGCACCTGCACATTTCTTCAGGAAYTGTTCATCTACATGCTACCATGTTTTGGTACATTGTCTCAAAGAAGAATAGAGCAGCCACTGAGCACAAAATGAGATGGGATCAAGTGGGGAAAATGACCTGAGCTGTGGAAATTTCTCACCTCTCGGGACTCACAAATCTCTGTTTTGTGACTAAGATGCATCTCTAACCCCTATGCACATGTAGTGTCATAAATATTTTGGCCACGTTTCTGAGCTCTGTGCAGGATGAACCAAGTGATGGCATGAGCCCATAAAGGAAATACCATAACCAAAGAAATGCAACTGAACAACAGTCAGTCACTGCTGCCATACCTGGTAAGAAGGACAGCCACATCATGGTGTGTGGGGTTGACATCACTCTTGGGATTGACACTCTTCTGCCACTTGCAGAAGCTGGCTAATGTCTTATCAGCATGGTGCACTATCTTCAAACCTTGCTAATGGGAAATGAAGGAATATATTACTGTAAAGACCACACTGCATTGCAGTAACATTTCAGAGAAGTCAGCTGTGAAGATGGGTAATCTAAATTATGCTTTTGCTTAAAGTTAGGGCCATCATTAGGAGCAATGACACTTATTTATCTAACATTGAATATTAAGTTAAAATGCTGACGTTTCTGTAATTGGTAAGCTAAAGGAAAAATTACAGAATGCAGAACTCTACACACATTTTGATAAATGAGCTTCATAAGATCCAAAACTGAACTGAAACTTTCAAACATTTTATAGTCTCTTGAAATCAAATTTTCCTCTGAAGAGAAGGTGAAGATTATTGTGGAACTTCGTGACCAAATTTGTCATTCAACATTATGTGAACACTGTCATATTCAGTCAAYAATTATGCTTCTAACAGAGTATTTATTCCACAATATTTTTCAATTCCAAAGGGRCACAATGCCATCATAAGTGTTTCTTCCTCAACTTATTATTATACAGTTTACATGCAAATTACTGAAAGCCTTAAATAAAAAGTATGCAAAATAAATTAATCCAAAATTGAATTTTTTGATTTCTGGTCTTGGACACTCACTTTATCTTGCCTCAGTTTTCTTCATTTTTAACAAGCATTGAAGTATGGGATTAACTGTTACCAGACAGTAATTTCTGGAGAACTTAAAAACAAATTTTGAAAGGTATTTAATACAGTTACTTCCAACACTGCTATTCTTCAACAGAACAGGAATCCGTGTTTTTTTATCCAAGCAGCCACAGRTATTTAGCAAATACAGTAAATTGGTGGTCACCATGGATCTCAGGTCCTAATTTTCCTGCTCAGGTGGAAGCTCAAGTTTTTGTCCCACTTATACTTACGCTGAGAGCAATAAGGACAGACTCTATCCCAACAAATATTTCTGAGGACATAGCCTTGAGGTTTGGATTACTGACTTCAATAGAACTGGGACCATCTATCTTGTGATTATAAATTTTAAGCCGCTGAGAAAATCCCTTAAAGGTGTTCCTCTGGTCAGAGCTAATTATATCATGCACAGCATTTGAAAAATAACCATAACATGGCAATAAGCATGTATTTAGGCACATAGTAAYGTATTTGYGAAAGAGACATTGGAAACCATCAATATACAGTTAGTTACAGTACTAAGTCCTCATTTCACTYTGTTTCAGAAGAGATTTAGAAAGAWAAAGATGTGTTTGAACTGCACATTAAGAGAWTTACCTCTTCAGAGACCTGCAAATAGCATAGCAGCACAGTTCATAATACACTTCAAGCAATGACAGGTARTAAGATCCCAAATGTTGTGTAGTTTCTGTTTCTCATCTAGTATTCTTTGGCATATCTGACACTGGGGAGATTCCATTTATCCATTCTTAACCTCCCTGTTTTAATTACATTTTCCTATGCAATTATATGCAGAAATACCTGAAGTCATCAGCTAAAACACTTTGCTATCCAGGGCAGCACTTACTCTAAAACCAGACATGTTGAAGGTTAATAACAGAGTCCATTTAAATATTATTTTAAGCAAGTATGATTACAGCTCAATGCATTCAACTCAGAAGTTTCCTAAGTGATATTTTGAGATAAATAAAAACCTTACCTCCACCTCCTCAAAGAGGATGAGACGAACCAGCACAATGTGAATTGCATTGCCAATGCTTGGATCATGGAACAACCCAGTGACCTGTGCCAGAGCCAGGAGATATGAGATTAACTGATTCTTCCACAGCAGAACACAACTTCAGAGAGAAAACACATTTACTTCCAGCATAATGTTATCTGGGGATTCCTTTGCTTTTTAAATTCTCCAATCATTGAAAGTTTACTGAAATGTAATAAATATTACAACTACTGCAACGACTAACTCTGCCAAATGAATGATGMTACAACATTTGGCAAAAGTTACTAAGCTAAAGAGCTAAAGCCCAAACAAGATTATATTATTTTCCTTTCAAAAATTTCTGAGTTCATAAGAAACACTAGCAGAAAGGAACATCTACAGTTATACAACACTGATGGAGGGGTCCACTCAGGGTGCAAATAAACCAGCATATCAACTTGTCCTGTTTCCTGTTCTGTCGCAAAAAAACCCCAAAATTTAGTCAGTACTAGGCAAAGTGAAATTAGTTGAATGATGGCTACTCTTGTGCTTTCAGTGTATAGGAGAGGACGAGAAGAACAAAAGCAAAAATAACTACAACATTCAAAAAAGACTCCACATAAAAAGAAAAAGAACTGAACTCTGCAAAAATGTGACCCATTGTTGTAAACATCATCACATCGTTGAATTAGGTAGGAGGAAAAGGAATCAGAGCRGAAGATAATCACAACCTATCTACGCATATCTATGTATGTAACCTATGCCATCTATYACAGGAAATATGAATGAACAAAATGAATTGGCTACAGGTCAAAACTGTTATAGAGAAGACCACTAAAGGAGAAAATACCAGCGTGAAGTAGAAATTGTGTTTACAGAGGTCTGATTTGGGTACGAATCTTTTTCAAGGTGCTCTACTGAAAATTGAAACATTTTAAGTGACCCTAATATCCGAGGTCAGACTGCAGAGACAATGTTGAGTCTTGTTTGTTCCTGAACCTGATAAAACTGTGTTTTATTCCAAGCACTTTTCTCTGTGTGAACAAAACGTCACGTGCTTGAACAACCTTTGTAACTGTTTACTCAGGCCTCAGCAGCAATGGGCACAGCTGGGAACATACCGTATAAACCCACAGGACTGATCAGTCATCATGGCTAGAATTACACTCTGATTACCTCCACGTATATTGCACATTTCCATAATAACCACACAGAACACATCCTCAATATACTCTCAAGCTCAGTATCTACCATCTACCAATATTRATAAAAGGTATTAATAACAGAAGACATATCTATGGGCAGATGCTATGGCTTTTCCCAGAACAACTTGTATTTTGAAACTTGCCACACAGGCATTTGAAGTGCAACTTTTCTTTATTCCAAATAAATATCCAAGAAGATATTTATCTGGAAAAACAGCTGTATTGCCTTCAACTGGGACAGTTAACTTGCTTCATAATAGCTCATATACTGCTGTTTGAATTTGTGGCCAAAACAGTAACAAGTTGGTATTTTAGYTTTTGCAAAGTTATTACAATTTCCAGCAGGCTCCTGTGTGCCTTTCTCATCTGCAAATATATGTAAGAATTCATATGCTTAAAAGCTGTAGAATTCCTCTCTRCCATAGCCAAAAATCTGAAATCACCAGTGAGCAACAAGTTTCAAGGGAGACAGAGAATTTCAGAGGAAAGAAAGCGAGTGCTAGCATTTATGGCTATGAGACTTCTCTCGCAGAAATCCAGAGGAAAATTGTACCTATACAAAGTACAAGGTAAAAAATATATAAAAACACAGAGTTTCAATTAATATATATTAATGATACTACATTTTTCTCCATGAGCAACGCTGCAGAYCTGCAAATTCAAATTTGCTTCATTTGTCTATCTAAAAACACCGAAATATTGTACATACCATATTCATTATAGTGAGGATATATGACTCCACATGGTCACTTCCATGATATTCTACCATTTTGCTGTCTGCAACCACAAGTGTCTCCACCCATCGCTCCTTGCTGACAGAGCGCCGAGAAACCCTTCTGACAGCTGCATGCTTTTGTTCCCATCTCTCCCTCCGATGCTGCTGCTGTTTGAAAAAGCTGAGGGTATCTGGAAGAGTAAAAAGCAATGCTGTCTTGAACATATTTTCAAGCTTGCACTGTATGGCTGTAAGACTTACAGGATGATAGTAGCTGGAAGTGACTCTCCTGGCTGCCACCCACCTGACCCRCTGCAGGGGCAACTCCAAAGTGACACCAGACTGCTAAGGGCCCTGTCCAGTGAAGTTCTGCATTTTCTGAGATGCATTAAACACACATCAAAAAGTCACCCAAATCAAGCACAAGGGATTACATTGTGAGACAGAGCCAAGTTAAAAAAACCTGAATTTGGGAAGCCCTTTTCAAGGAGTTTCTCTCTGATGGTTTGGCTCTAACCTCTCTAATGACACCAGCTGATAGTTTAAGATAAGGGATATGCTTCCTCACAGGCAGTCCACTTTCTCATCAGGATGGGACATTAAGTCCAGTGCTGTGGCACATCCAAGAAGGCCTTGTTCTGTGCATGGAGAATATCCTTGTGGGACACTTGACCAGCAGGTGTCATCTAAATACCAGCAGGGCAGCCATGGGATCCTCACCTGCTGCCATCCTGCCTGATGACAGCACAGACACTTAGGGCTTTCCACTGTAATTCTGGGATCTGTACATCTAATGCTTTTCAAGAAGTCTTTGTTCTCTAGGGTCATTAGCAACCTTACACTGTGTTCAGTGGGGCCAATGCCTCTCCACTCACACTGGCTTTGAATGCTAGTTGTCCATATTACCAGGGAAATATCAGCAATTTAAATAACACAGCACCTGAAAAGCAAATGAGATGCCAGTTTGACAGCAACTGCTGGCATTTTTCCAACCCATAACCCTGAGAAACGCTTCTACAGTGATGAGATTTCCTGAGTCCTGCAGAGGATCAGGAGCACTTGTTTCTGTTACATGTATTACAGTAGTCCCTTGTCATCTCACTCATGAAAGAGGATGTCCTAATTCCAGATGGGGCACATCTGCAGGCCAGAAAGACAGCTCCAAGTGCTYACAGCCTGTCCAGCATCACCTCCACGACTGTGTGGCAAGGGACAGTTATCCAGCACTACCTCTATGTCCAGCAGTACCCAGTGCTGAGGAGGAGTTACCCAGATATTCTACCCTTGMAGAATGGATAGCCTGGCAGCTGGGTCCCAAGCCCTGTGTTCTCACCAGCTACACCTTTGTCACGAGTGAGCTGTTTGCCCTTTAGACCCAAGCGCAGACAGAATAATCACCGCATCTTGTGTACCTAACAAAATGTGGCACCACTGGATGTGTATATCTCCTGGTGTAAAAGATGGTAAGTATCTTGGTTTATGTATTCAAGTTTACAGAAATGCATCCTCTGAGGTCAGCCTGAAAGATGCCTCAATCCTGATAACGCATAATGTGAACAATTTAAATACGTCACACTAATGAACAAAATAACACCAACCACATTTAGAACTGAGCCACCATGCACAAGTGTGCTGTACGCAACAGCAATGAGCTATCACTGCTATAACCTGCACCCTAACCCCACCAACCCACACTGCAGCACCACTCCAGCTGTTTCCCTCAATCTTTGTTCAGTTACAGCAATTGTCTCCTCAACGAGGGGCTATTCATGAGCTGGTATTCATTAACCTCCCTTGTACATTTGCACAGTTTTCAGCATTCTTATTTCTATTAAGCACATTTCTCATTACCTACATTTTTAAGGGTTTTGTGCTGAGAAAAACCTTCCCCACAGCTATCTGAACAAAAAACTAGATTCAGACTGCTGGTAAAGTGTTTTGTTTATGGCCAAATAAAACCTCAGGCCAGCTGTCAGGTTTTCTGTTTACAGCTAGCAAAAAGTATTGCTAATTGTCTGGGCAGCTGATAGCACTGGAGGTAAAAATGTTTAAAGTCATAGAGACTGCAGTGGTGAACAACCCTCAGGGAAAAGTTTGGAGTCCTGGTTAAACATGAGGCTCTCTAATATATGAAAATCTGAGGTGAAAAAGAATGCCAGACAGTCAGAGGATTCTGAAAAAAAGCTGTCCTCAGTGACGGACAACCTCTCGTGCAGGGTGCATCACCTGGACAGGTGACAYCTAAGGACTGGATCCCCACTGTGTGAAGTCTCCTGGCAGCTTTTTTAGTTAGACAAAGCAGAAAGGGATYACCTCTTGAAGCCACACTAAAATACAGGCAGCTACAAAGTATAGTTCTGCTTTTATGTCTCTTCAAATTTTGACTGTCTCTTTTAACAACATAACTGTGAAGTTAAATTACCTTACCTTGTTTTTACCTTCAATGAGTTAAGTGTTACAAGTGATTTCAGATTTACTAAGGAATCACAGGCACCCTGTTGTCCAGGCATGAAAGTCTTGACTGGGAGCCCACCAGTTCAGGACTATCCAAGAAGTGAGGAATGGCCGGAGACTAGGAACAGTGAGGAAAGCCTCTCTTCCATCCTAAGTGCTGAGCACAGCTCATTCCTCAAGAAACAGAACGGAGAAAGGGGGTACTCCTACCCTGAGGGTTTCCATGGATTTCTGAAGAAGAGGTATAATACAGATAGGAATAATGATGGAGTCCTTAGGAACAGAAAAGGAATGTAGTGCTGAGATGGTAGACAGGACCATCTAAGACTAAACAAAAR
Source organism: Alauda arvensis (assembly GCA_902810485.1). Classification (NCBI taxonomy): domain Eukaryota; kingdom Metazoa; phylum Chordata; class Aves; order Passeriformes; family Alaudidae; genus Alauda; species Alauda arvensis. The sequence continues at coordinate 270,419 of CADDXX010000162.1, read as the reverse complement.
CAAGACTGGTAAGAGATTCAGGTAACAAACTGCATGAAATTCAAGCAGCAATACTCAGAAGTTTCTAGCTGTTGTGGGAGGTAATTTTCCAGATGTGCAGCTTTCATTAGAAAAACTGACTCAGYCCAACAAGTAACATACCATGTCCCAACATGGATACTTGATATCCAGACATTTGACAGCATAACCAGAAGAAATKRTGTAGATGACAACATTTCATCAGCTTCTAGAYAGAAATGGCTGACAAACTTMWGCAAAATGGTTGGGTTTTAAGATCAAATTACAATTTGTTTCTAGTGAAAATAAAAATGTCCCTTGAAACTACCCTACAAACCCTACTTGGCTAACAACAACATAAAAGACTCTTAACTGTCAGCTACTAGGAAAGATTTTAAGTTATCTGTAAGATTCAACCATCTAAGGAAAAAACAGTATTGCACAAACTCACAAACTTCCTCAAGACAGTTTAGAGTTGCATGGCTTCTGTATAGGAAAGAAAAGCTCTACCCTCTAAAAATCAATTTAATTTTTCATCAAGTGACAACATTCTTTGCCAGTCCTTTGTATGAAAGAGCTTTCCAATCTTTAACTATCAATGATCTCACTTATTAAAAAACCCCACTAAATTCTTCTTCACTTTSAACAATTCATCCATTCAAAATGAGCTTGACTGTTAAGCATTTAATTTCTGGTTGCCTTCCATCACTCCAAACTCCCTTAAAGAGCAAACATGACTCACCTCACTTAAAGGCATTATTTGAGATTTCCACAAAAAAAGGCTTTTTCCCACTTTTGTTTCCTGCTGGTGTTGCTTAAGGAGGAGTGCAGCATACAGTGCAACACAAGGGGACCTCCAGGTGCTAACTAAACATAGCCAGCTTTCAACATCTTGGGAGGTACACAGTGCTTTGCAGAAGGAAGGTGAAAATGACTGGAAGTTCCCAGAAGAAGAAGAGAATGACTGAGCCATAGAGGAAAACTCCACAACTGAAGACTGACAAACAAAATATAGTAGCATTGATTTGTGTCTGCACTTTCTACTCTCAGTTCCCTTCTCTTTGTGCAAGAGCTCTGTCACTTTTGCCACTTTATACTGTTCACAGTTAAAATACTACAACCCCAGACTGGAGGTGTGAATGATGCTAGACAAATGAATTCCACACTGTTCATAACTTGCTGCATTATGACTCGTCCAAAAACCTTCACTTAGTTCTAAGGCACTCCTTTAGTTTAAGTATTAACAAAATGATACAGTTTAGGGGTGAGTTTTTCAAGASGTCAATAAACTGGGTGGAAACACAGTCACTGTACAGGCAATACTCTCACTCATAAGAAAGTGAGCAACTTTCACAGCTGATCTATTACAAGAACTTACTAATTGTTTACGAATCAAATGCAGAAAGCATTTCCTCTTCCCCTGTTCTAAGTAACCCTCCTGAAATAAATGGTAGTTTTGTACACACAGGATCTGCTTATAAACTGACAAAACTAAGTCTGGATGATGACAATGTGAGAGTAAGGACTCGCATGCTAGAACGGGAAAACTGTTGTAAAAAGGAAAGCGARTGTGTGAATTTAAAACTGAACAGATAACTAAACCAGCTCTTTTTATAAGCATTCATAAAACAGGCCAAGCTAAGTCACGCAAACGCTGAGTGTGAAGAAGTGTTCACACAGGAAACTATTACAACTGCTTAATCACATACAAGCCCACGCTGACAACGGCCAAGTCCCAGCAAAAACAAGCACAGAGAAAGAAAGCTTACAACTCAGCAAGGYTTGTTTAACTTTGACATTCCTGCTGTCAAAAACAGGGCATATCAAACAATGAAGTCACACCACTCCGAAATAGAATGAAGCTAAAATTGGACCTGTCTTGACTGATGCACTTAATCAGATACTGCTGCTGAGCTGCTCATTACTACTCAGGCTGTAAAGATGGAATGATAGATGTGCTGGGCATCAGGAGGTACACAGAGAACAATGTCATGGGAGACACATGCCTGAAGTTGCCAATGTTTTGCATCAATGACTGTCCTTCTGCCTGAATGTTCTTATTTTTTTACCTAGGAATTAAACCGAAGTCAATGAGGGACAATTAAAAATTATAGCTGAGTCCAATGTTTTCCTGAGAGTACACTACTCCATKTAATTTGAATTTTCCATGCTCATTCCCTTGGCAACTTTAGTGTCTGGTGCCTCTTATTTTGGTGAAAACATTAATGAAATAGATTAGAAGAATAAGGTGACATTTCTATAAATTAATCTAGGTCTTGGTAAAATAGCATCTGAATACAATTTAACTTGCAGCACAATTTTATTAAAATTTAAAGAAAAACAAGTATCGCCTAAAACAGAATACACTCACTGTGAAAGAAATTTCCAGATTACAAATTCCCTATGAACAATGTCTATGTAAYAGTGTCTCTTATCAAATAATTTAAGAATTGCTAACCTAAAAATAATAGAGAAATGCAGTTTTGGGATATCATTATGATGAAAATGAGGATTGAAACATATGGGTTTTAATAACAATTTTTCTCTTTTTTATGTCTCTCTGAAAATTTATTCACACAAAATTTATACCAAAAACCTTAGAGTGACATCTTGAAGTAGTTGTCTGCATTGTCAGGGTCGATCTGATTTTCAGTTTGGTTTTCCAAATAGTATTTAGAAGCTCTTGAATCGGACTCCAAAAATTTCCGTTCCATATTTTTGTTCCAAAAATTTATGCACCACTAATTTAATTCACATAATAATGAAAAAAACCCAAACTGGTTACATGCTGGCTATCAGGGGTCACCCAGGAGCTGCAGTCAGSACCACTAACAAGGCTAAAAGGCTACAATGTCTTATTCATTACAACAAGACACTGAGGTGCTGGAGGGTGTCCAGAGAAAGGCAATGGGGCACATTGGGGAAAGCTCTGGGGCAGGAGCTGGGTGATGAAAAGCTGGAGGAGCTGGGTGTGTTCATCCTGTAGAAAASGAGGCTCSGGGGGGACTTTATCACCACTCTTTACAACTCCYTGACAGGAGGGAGGTGGTCTCTTCACCCAGGTAACTAGGGACAGGATGAGAGGAAATGGCCTCAAGCTGAGCCAGTAGAGGTTCAGGTTGGGTTTTGGGGACAAGTTATCCAAAAGGCAAGCCAAGTGCTGGAAGACACTGCCCAGGGCAGAGGTGGAGTCAAAATTCCCCAATATATTTAAAAGATTTGTAGATGTGGCACTTAGGGACATGGTTTACTGGTGGACTTGGCAGCATTGGGATAACAGCTGGACTCAATTATCTTAAAGGTCTCTTCCAACCTAAACAATTTGGTGACTCTATTCCCTTCGCTTGAATGCTGCAGGTAAATTTTTGCTGCACTACAGACTCAGCAGTGAAAGGAAGTGCTGAAACGTTCAAATGGTACATGTTTTATGGGGTTTTGTGGACAGGAAGAGAGTTACACACCAGCAGGATTAAGAAATTGGCAGCACAGGTCTCTGGAGTGCCTACTAGTTCTTTAAAGTCACTTAAGTGATTTTCCCAAAGGCACTCAATGCAGGCTGCCTAATGCCAAGCTCCAAGAGCTGGCAAGACCGTAGGAATGGTGGACACAGCACCAATGCAAGGAAAGGTGACTGAAAAAAAAAACAAAAAACAATTATGCTGCAAGAAGCCAAGGACAGGAAAGGACTATTAAGGATTGCAATTCCAAGGATTTGAGCACTGTGAATGCTTTACATGGAAGATTTCCTATTTGCAGGTGGCTCAGAAAAGAGAGAATGTGGTTTTCAAGCTGTGAAGATTGCAACCAGCCTCTGAAGGGACTAGAGGCAGCTCAAAGGGGCCTTCACCTCCTGGTTTACTAAGTTCGTGTGTGCAGCAGCAGGCTGGGTGCTATGCCACAGGGACTGGGGAGAGTCATTCCTCTTGCACAAAAGCAACTTGGGCACCTTATATTAATAATGCTCACATACGGAAATTCACAAGACCAACTGAATCTAAGCCCAGTAAACACTGACAGTCATCTCCCCATGAAAGACTAACTGAGAACAATCACGTTTGATTCATGGATTCTAAGTAAACTTGTGCATTTCCTTGTAAAAATATTTTACTTCAGAAATCGGTGGCTCCACTTTTATCAGACACCAAAGTCCATATGGTACTGATAGCTATCAAATCCTAGCACGAAGAACCATTTTGCTCTGTTTCCAACAGAACCAGAAACTCAAGAATAGCAATAGAGGCAGGTTTAAGAGTGCAATTCTCTCCTCTGTGCTTTCTTCCACACYGGTCCATCCTCAGCCAGGGTTTCCTGTGATGTGACCAGGGATAAACTGTTGCAGAACTGAAGGGGAGCACTTAGGTTCCCCCGCGCAGAAAAACARAAGGCTTCTGCTCCCTCTTGCTCTCTTGTTTAGCTCACAGAATCATAGAATAGCCCTCTGCAAACACCTCAGTATGTCACTGCACCTCCSTGGAGAGGACAGATTGCTGCTCCATATACCCAAGGGGCCCATATGGGCTTTTTTAGCTTTGCAACAACTGAGGAAGGTCTTCCCCCACASAGACACCCTTTGCAAAATKCTCCCTCATATTGTAATATCCTCATCATGCCAAAACCAGTATGTTTTTGGGGCTTAAGGAGTACAGGTGCCTGTCTCAAATAACGTCAAGGCCACAGATGGAACTTGCCATAAGATAAATCACCACAGTGAGAACTTGAGTTAAGTACAGAAGGGAGGAATTTGCAACAGGAAGGCACTATTCCAGGCCTGGCGGCAGGATCTGGTTAGCACATCCTGGTTAACACATCYGAACGAAAATCCCTCCTGTGGCAGACAGTGGAAAAGGAAGCACCTGCTCATCCATGTATCACCCCAAGTTATGGGAATACCATCTGTGACCATCCTGTGGCTCCCTGGAACTTGGGCTGTATGGAAGTGGTACTCCAGGACACCATGTGAAGAAGGACCAATGGGATGRTGCTCGATCCATAGGTGAGGACTATCTTCTGCTGGATCGCACCCTCCTCCATTGTCCCGTTTCTACTTACCTCTAGTTCTCTACCTCACATTCACTGTTAAATTCAGCATATGGTTTTCTTTGCACCTTAATTTGGGCAGAGGCATGTCTCACAAATCAGATCTTAACACATGCCCAGCTGTTTATGCTCCCCCATGCAGAATCACAAATTTAAGTGGGTTTAAGGGCCTCCTCTAGGTCCCCAAGACCCGATCTGTGTACCCACAGGGACTCCTCACTGGATCATCATTTTCCTTCAAGTTATTAAAGCAGAATTAGCCACTTGCATCTCTCTGCGCTGGCAAATGATCAGTACAGAGCCAGCTGGGACCAGCTGCTCCTGCCTCCTCTCTAGGAGGGATAGGAAGGAAGTCAGAGGCAAACACACACAGGCAGCACAGCACAGCTGGGAGATGCTACCACTCCTGTGACTACCCAGGCTGCTGAGTGGTCCCAGAAGAGGATGCAGCCTCCCTGCATGCTGAGACTCTGCTCCAGCTCATAGCTTCACCCTCACAAAAGCTGAACYGCAGCAGTTTGGTTAGAAACTATGTGTAAAAGGCATGGCTGACGAACTAAAGCTATTTCACATCACCCCACTACTGAACTGCTCCTTGTCCTGATCTTACAGCATTCTTCTGCGCCTCCTTCCCTAACTGCACCTCTTCCTTTCCAAAACACCACACAGCTCCCCTCACTGAACACTCGGCAAGGTTCCAGCTCAGCTGTGACCCCCAGGAGTCCAGGCGTCTGAACCCCTCACACCATTTTGAAGCCAACTCTCTTTCAGATGTCAGCACTCTCTGCCCTGACATCTCCACTGTGCACAGACTCATTCTGGGTCAAAGACAGCTCGGAAAGTGCTGCTCAGCTCATCCCCCAGGAATCTCCAATCAGCTCTAAGAGTCAAAACCAGCAAGCAGAGACAGTTGTGCCTGTCAGATCTGCTGTGACAGTGTGAATGCTCATGGCAGAGGCACAGCCCAGCCATTCCTCCCAGCAGCCAGGATCCGGCCACTCTGAGCAAGAGACTGAGAAAATTTAATGTATGCACAAAGAGTGCTGTGTGCTACTTGGCAGCCATGCCAAAGAATACTGGAGTATTTCACTGATTAGCACAAACATGATCTCATTGTGTGGGAACAGTGGTGAACATGAATATCCACAGTGTTTTACAATGAGAACAAAGCCAGCTCAGCACTTACCTTACATACAAAAAGTTACATGGAGAACCAGAATATATATTGTAGAGAATACCACAGATACAAAATTCCTCAGGCAAAGTTATTAAAGATGATCTCTTTATGTTCACCATAWAAACTGCCTCATTTTGCAGCTATTCTATATGTTTACAATGTCAGGTTTCTGCTACATATTCTGGCACTGGATTAGTATTTTCCGGGTATTTAATCATTCAGTTACTCAAATACGCTCACATTTATAAGAAATAATAGTTTCTAGTTCAGCCTTCAAAAAAGTACTGCTTTGACTGTGACATATTTCAAACAATTTCTTTCCAGATGTCAACAGAGAAGTTACTGAACATGCATTTGCCAAGGAATTGGGTAGCCTAGATGAAATTATCCCCACTGTTATCCTCTTATTTTTTGGAACTGCTACCACAAAAAYATTGGGTCGATTTCAAGAAGACACATTTATTTTTTGTAACTCCCTCAGATATGAAAATAAGTCAAGAATTCAGATTAGAACACATGGATTTAAGATAATTCTTCAATTGTAACATGGTAGCCCAGTTATGAAGCCATAAATAGAAACAGATCATTACAAGTCTAAGCATAAATCAGATAAAATGAATCTTTTCTTTWAAAAAATGGTTCTAGATAGAAGCAATGGCAATGASAATTTCCTGGGCTTACAATCAATAGTTAACAAATTGTCAGTTAGCTGCCTTGAAATTCTGACTTACAACAAAAAAGGGCAGGAGAATGTTAAAAAAAAATCTAGATTAAACTTCCCCCTTTTCTCAACATCTTACTTAAAGTCTATTAACACAGATGACAGATCCTTGCTTTTTTCAGAACTTACCAGAAGGTATTATTTATGTCAGCTGTAGAAGCACCTATGGTACATCAAAGAAAGTATGTCATACAATTTGTCAGCAAAACACACAGGGACAAGGACGTAGAAGAAATGTACTCTAAAATCAAATATAAAGCATTTACAGTACTCCCCATAACTTTTAAACAAAACTTTTTCAGTCATCCAAGTAGCTGAGCAGAAGGTCCATTAGTGTCGCTGTACAAATTGCCAGATTTTATTTTAGTGCTGCATTTCAACATTTTATTTAGCTTATTGGTATAAACACATTCCTTTTCACATTTGTTTTCCCAAAAGTATTTTTTCACAGTTAATAGGTAGTGTGCACTAAAAGGACTTGAGAGTGATTTTAAAAGCTGGAAAGCAAGACAGTAATCAGTGCTCAACAAATGCTCTGAAACTTGTGGGAAAAACAGGTGTCCTTGGCTTTTAGTGAAGAGAAGATGATATTTGGTACTTTCATCCGCTGTTTTATGTGTTATGGACATTCTCAGGATTTCTCCAATTTTCCTATTCTACAAAATGTACCTATTAATTCACTAAAGCTAAGTTTATGTTGCATGGACTGGACAGGGCACAGCAGAAAGGCTGAAACACAACAGAATTCAGGTCATGGTGCCAGTTATGTGTGAGAATCAAGGAAAAACAGCCTTTTCTGAGACTCCCGTATTGCCAGAGCCATCTTAGCTGTGCTCCCTGCAACCTTCACCTCCAGCAGCTTTTGCACCCCCATTGCAACCCTCTCTACAYACAGGATGCTCAGCTCTCCCCTCTGTTTCCTTCATGGCAAGCAGCAAGCCCGTAGCTAACTGCAAGCTCAGAAAGTTCTGCAGATGTAACAGCAACCTCCACGCTGAGGAGGGCGTGTAAAACACACTGGGCCACATAGTGTGATCAGAGAGCAGACCTGTGCTTCCAATGCAAAGGGTAATCCAAAACTGTCTGGCAAACACGTTCTATCTCAAAGCTATGTCTGCTTCACCCTGTCCAGTCTGTCACTGTCCCGCTCTCACCTCAAGATCTTAGAAATACAGCAGTACCAAATTTCTGCAGCAAGACCCAAGCCTACCAGAGAAGCATCTCTAACCATTTCACCTGCTACCACTGAGTTTGAGTATGTAAAAATCTTAAAAATTACAAATCAGCCTGAAGATGCTACTTGATAGTAATATTCAGAAATCATTTACCTGAACTAAAAGAGCAAACAAATAGGTAATGCCATTTATTTTGTAACAGAACTCATTAGCTGTTCTAATGGTCTGCAAAAACTCTTAGGTTTGACTTATTATGTTATCTTTATAGGACTTACATTTCAACTGCTTTTTTCCTCTTGGTTTTTCTGAAATTATGAAGAAAACAGAGCTTTTTCCAGACATCATTCAAAGCTTATTGTCATTATGAAAGGGCTGTAAGGAGCAAGAGGAGCATGARCCATTTTGTATAAACAAGGGTGAAGGATGGAGAGAATGGCTGGATCCTATTCCTTGCCTCATCAGCCATCCTTAGAAACACCCAAAATAAATACATATTTCCATAAAATACTGTAGGCCATTCAGTCCTCTTGACACCATCACGTGAGATGAAATTTGAAAGGAAGATGGGGAAGGGGATAGCACTGAGAGGTGCTATCATGTGTCAACATAGTGACACATGATGTGCTCCATTTTCTCCATCCCTCAATCCTCTTGCACCTGAAGACCTTCATGCTCGAGGTATGCTGTAGACACAGAGGCCACATTTTCAAGAAAGCAGCCAATTAAGTAAACATTCCCTGCACCRAAGTTCATTATCCATGAAAAATAGCAAAAATAGTTCACCCATAACTCCTGAAACWTGACATCTCAGTTTTAAATATTCAAACCACAGTTCAAAAAGTGCAAAGTACCCCAACTAAATTAATGTATAATGCCTGTGATGAGAAAGAGAAACAGTTACAGAAAGACTAACAGAATAGTCTTTGAAGTGGTAGTTAAAGAATGACTTTTGATTAGTTTGGTTTTGGTTTAGACTACTAAGGAAGAGAAAGGCAGTCTGGAATTAATCTTGAAACAAAATGCTGTTCTTTCAAAGTTTGATATGATACCATTAGCACTGCATATGCTATAACCTTCTTATCTCTGGGCTTACACAACGAAGTTTATTTGGCCTTTCTCTGGACCAGCTGTTGTTTTTTCCATTCCACTTCTCCACTGTATTTAAGATACCAATAACACTAGTGTGCTCAAAGAAAAAAGCAAACTAAAAAAAGCACATGCTAGCATTTTGAGGGGCCTCCTGGCTGAGGCCAAATGTCTTGTATATCAGATGATGTTACTAAGCAATACAGCCTTCAAAGACTCACACACAGCCCCAACCCTGCTGTGCTTCTGCCACAAACATCAGCACTTCAAGCACAGCCCTTACAGATGAGAACTTCCCCCCTGAAGACGGGAAGGGGTTGATCAGTCACCAAAATTAATTATGCTAATATGACATATTGAAAATCTTAGATATATACTGCTGTTAACATTTTCTATCCTTAGAAGCAAGTCCTGATAACAACATTTTCCAGCTTCACAACATTTTGAGAGATGACTGTTGAGGTTCTCCTGCTCCAGCTTGGCACACAAGATTTCATTTGCCTGACTGAGCCACTGAAGAGGCTCATAGACACACAACAGACTTCTGTTGAAGCAGCAGAGTGGGGACAGACTCAGTCCTGCAGCTGGGGAGAGCTGACAGGGACATCTGTAAACTCTAGAAGGAGCAAGAGGAGGAACAGCATAAATCACATCATCTCAGGGGAAGCAGCCAACAGCACCTCTGAGGTTAATAATTCCTGCCACCAGGCATCTTGTATGAGCTATCCTGCTGGGATAACACCAGCTTCAGGTGAGCTGYGTGACTCTCAGCTCCTTGTGAATACCACTATAGGGCTAAAGGATGCTTCCAGTTTTAGCCAGAGTTTTGAAGGTGACTTTCTTTTGATTCCAGTTTCCTACTAGAGACTGATTACCAGAAGCACTGTAATGTGTTGGATGTCATAAGYCCAAGAATTCATTTGCATTTCTTTCATGCATGGACTGGAGGTTATCCAGTAACACCAGCTTTAATTAACTGAACTCCCTGTGTTCACTACACACAGATAACTATGCCAAAATCCTTCACAGAAAGGAGCAATTCGGGCTTCCACACTAAAATGCCAAGAAGCTTGAAAATGTTTGCTGAGAATTGGGTTTGACCTTTGAAGATTTTACTCCTGTGGAAAGAGATTCAAACAAAGCCCTGCAAACTGATTGAGCCTCTTTTTTTTTTTTTTCCCTAAATGACAATTTCAGTTTTCATTTGCAAAAATTCCCTGGCTCTTATTCTCTCCAGGAAGCCTTAAGATGATAAAGATATGTAATGCATTGGACCAGAAAGAGGGAAACATGCAGGTTTGCCTGAAAGAAATGTCCAGTTCACATTCACCATAAAACATTATGATTAATTACAGCATAAGGAGAGAAAAATACCAAAAAATAGATAATGATKACCAAAACCAAGTTATTACCCTAAGCTGAGGAAGAGGTTGTTTAGTAATTCATTCCCCAACATAAAGGTTACCTCTGCTTGGAGAATTTTCAGCTGCCTGCCAGTGTTACCAGTCCAGGCTTTGCAAGAAACTCTCTTCTTTTAGTGCTCTTCTTTCCTGTGAACTCCCTGACAGATGAATTTCAATTCTCTCATCATCTTCCATTTACTCTGAGGAAGACCTGACTGACAGAAGCACCTCACCATGGGCAATGGATGCAACTGGGACGCTGAAGAGAAAATGCCATAAAGCAGAGAGTGGTTCAGTGAATATTTTATCTGGAGAATGTCAGGCAAACAATGTCAGGCAAATCATATGGAAAATGACAAGAATGATCCCTTGTTAAAACTGCAGTACTTGAAAGAAGAGTTTGATTCAAATCCAAACCTCTGCAGACCTAAAAGGAACCCAGACTGAGGGCTCAACAGAGAATAGTGCAGATCAGAGAGGAGGAAACTTCATTCAGGCTTGTTTTAAAGTTTGGGGAGGCAAGAAACTTGCTGCTAATTTCAACTTTGGCAGAATGGGAGACAGGCTCATGTGTTTTAACTGTGTTTAAAAAGTATTTAAAACATAAAAATTTCTCTCTCTGTAGCTTCAACTCAAAAGCTGTTCTGCAGAAGAGCAAAACATTAGACTGAGAAATTTTTTACAAGAAAGATTAATAAAGGACATAAAAGCTTTGGACTTTTTATTTGGCTTACACATGATTTTTGGGACAGTGTTCCTTGACATTGATTAGAAAAGCTCAGAAGAAACTTTCTGTAGCARTCTAATTTATGTGTACAAAGACCTCATCACTGCTGTTTGAAGAGCACAGGAATACCTAATTTTTCTCAGCTAAGACACCTTATTACATGCTATTGGCTGAAATAAGTTCAGGTTGAGTATTTGCAGGAGGAAAACAGTGGTAACTCTAAATGAGATCATGGGGGGTGGGGCACGGGAAATCAATATTCTCTCCTATGCTCTTTCACAGAGAAACCTGGACATGCAAGAAAACAGTTCCACAAAATCTTTTAAAAAGTGCAGTATTTAAGAGCAGCAACTAAGAAAATTTTCTGTACTTTTTAGCATAACAATCTTCTGTCCACCTTTTTTTTTTTGCATAAAGGTGGATGTCTATTTTTTAGGGATAATTCAATTTTTTAGRAAAAAAATGTGGTTAATCTATATGATCTTTCAGTTAACAATGTCTCTCCAGTTTGTTATTTACATACAGTTTATTTCAGGACAGTACATAAATAGCACAGGGTGCAGAATATCTGTGCAGCCCAACCAATTGTGCGTGGTGTGGGATAAATGCAAATGGGGCTCCACTTACCCCTAAAAAGGAGGGAGCTTGCAAGTTAACTGAAGTAGTAGTGGATAGAAAAAATAACCTCCTGAGTTATGCAGTTCCCTTCATTCCCAACTAGCCATAAAGCTAAAATCTATGCTCAGAGGAATATTATTAACGCCTTCCTTTGAAGTACAATTGCTCCAAAGGTGTCTCCCCAAGCCCACAAAATGGATCTCAGTTCAGGCAGCTGCTGGGACACAAAGAGTGGAGAACACAGCCACAAGCAAGGACAGGGCAGGCTGCAAGGACACAGTGTTTCATGCAGAAAAACTGAACACGGACACCTGTTCTAAGTGGGTCATCTACAACAGGAGGCTCATCAAGAATGATGAGAAACTAATTTTGGACACTGAGCCCATATCAGTTCATCAGCCCCACAGAATGAGTACAGMGCTTCTGAGAAAAACTGGAAATCTGTGATCTGCCTAGAAATAATAAGGCATTGTAGTTTCTTATTAGAAGGTTCACAAGGAGTTCAGTATGACTGAGAAATCTGGCCCTAACTAGACTGAAGGCTGAACATCTCTGCCAATATATTCTGTTAATGGATCAAGTGTTCTGAGCAAATTTTCAAACTCCTGCATCAAAAGTGTTTTACCAAATGCAGCTTAACCTTCTGGGTTTTCTATTTCATCTGTTAAAATGTGGTTTGCAATTATTAAAGGCTATTATTCTACAAAAGAGAAAGGGGCGGATGTGATAYGTAACAGTTTAATTTTGAAGTGTACTATTGCTCTCCAAATCAATACRGCAGCAATTCAACATTTACATTATCAAGGCATTTGTTTACCAAGTCAATTGCTAAACTCAAGAAGTGCAATAGCATCACACACTGTGTGATAAGGAAAGCTATAGGTACAGAGCAAAAGCACAATTTATTTCTCTAAAACAGTACTCAGTTAGACATGCTATGTTAGCCTGGATGCAGACTGAGACTCATCAATCTGATGAGTACTTAAGCAAACTTTCAATGCAGACATGGAAGAGATCACAGACTACACTTAAAACTACAGGAAAACAAGGACAGTAAGCAAGCATGCTGTATCAAACACTGTTTCTTTCCAGTGCCACAGTMACTGAACAGAAAGACTGGTGAATCACAGTGAAGAAAAGATTTCCCCTCCTTACATGTTTGATTCATATTATTTGGAAAATGGCTTGTCACAGAACTTTAACATTTACTCAGTCTTTCAGTGAGGTGGTGTATATGATGTCTTTGGTGGCAACAAGTGACAATTATGACCTTTTAACAGCAATCATGTGTTGCTACATTTTTCTCCCTCGCCTCCTGCATAATACAAACACTTAGGGAATTCACCTTGCTTCAATTAATAGGAGCAAGTGAAATACTGGAAGTAAAATTCCATTAGAAAAGAGAAGAAAATGAGAAAACAATCAGGAACTGGGAAAGCAGRTGCCAGCACTCTGCCATCACTGAGCCATTACAGGCCTTTGCTCAGCCAAACTTCAATCCACTTGGGTAAACCTCTAGTTTTGACTCCTCACTTAATTTAACTGGAGAGGAAGAATGGCAGAAAATACAGTATTTTATTCCCTTCTCCTCTGCCTACACTGAGAGCAACTTAAAAAAAACCTCCAGTGCATTCCTGGAAACTGAAAAAAACGTCAGAATCCTTTGGTTTCATTCCATGAGGTTGACTGGGGAGGGGGGAAGTGTTTTGATACCAGTTAGCTGCAATTGTCTCATTGACTGCTAAGATAAACCAATTCTCATGTCCTTATTTCCCAGGTCCCCCACCTCTGAAATGCTAAATATTGTTGTCCACACAAGGAGGCACTCACTTTTTTCAGTTCAGTGCAAACTATTTCAGAGATACTCCGTGTTCTTCTGCAAGCTGTTTGCTTCGTTGTTCCCGCTTTAAAACAGAGGTCATTCTGACTGAATGTCCCTATTTGCTCTTCTTTTTATGACAAGCATCTCATAAACAGCTTAGAATAGCCAGATGTAGGAAGAACAGCCATGCAGGGAGAAAGCTGCTCTTCCCCTAAACTGAGGTTGAATTAACCTCAGTTATTAAATACCTATGCGCCAACTTACCAAGCTATGAGTAGCAGTCTTTGTGTCCTGGAGAAACCAAGCTAATTAAGTTGAATTATAACTGATCTGATTTAATACAGGATAAACAAATACTGGGAAAATATCAGCAACTTTCTTTAAAAGCAAGAAGCTAGTGAGCCTCTACCAGGAGTTCTGAGCTTACAATCAGGAGTTCAAGCAAAGCTGCTTACATTGACCACAATGTCCTTCTAAAACAAAAGCAGACAGGTTATCACTTGAGAACAAAATATTGCCCTGAGGTTTTCCCCCCTCCTTCTTTCAGGTGATTAAATGAAGGATTTCAGGGTCAAAAGCCAGTATTACTAGTTCATTCTGTACATTTGCAAACATAAAAACTGAGGAGAAGCCTCTGACAGTATCAAGTTATCATCAAAAAGCAAGATCACCATTGAATAAAGTCCTGCAGTCAGACATAGGAGGTACAACAGGTAGTCATTGTCTGAAACAGTTTAATGGCATTCTAGACTTCTGTTAAATTAATTATACCATCAATACTCAAAATACTTAAAAAAACAGTTTTGCACAGACAATGTTGCTCCTTTAACGCCCCCTCCTCATAATTTCACACAGCAGCTGGCCTCTTCTCTCTTCCACCCCAGCTTTATTCCATCACAGTTCCAATTTTAGACCAAAATTGCTCCAAATGCAAAAAAATCAGCTTCAAGATTTACAACTTTGCTGCAGACAATGAGTTGGAGACCCATGTCAAACCCAAACTAACCCTAACTCTGATCTATCAAATACTTCAATGCCAAAATGAGGGTAAGACATATTTTTTGTACACCTAAAGCTCCAATTAAATATTCTCAGAGATCTATTTTAATATGCTAAACTTTTCACTCCTTAGTTACATATCACAACTGCAGTAATCACTGGATTGCAGTCTTAATAAATTTAACTGTCCTCACTCTCTGAACAACAGCAACTGTCACAAACAAAACAAACAAAAACAATACCTTGTGACAGACTGCATGAAAATAAGCAGAAGAAATGGGAGATCACCTCTTTTTCTGTAGAAGGTAGGATAATTTCTCTTCCCTTACATTATATCTCAGAGCACTGTCAATTTTTAAAATTAACCTATTTAGAAGAATAAAACTAATTCCCAGATCCTCAGTTTCCTCTCCTGTGGGCACAAAGGATTAGAGAGGTTTTTTCATAAGGCACAGAGACACTTTTCATGTATCTTTTCTATTACTTCTCCCACATTTTTCAAATGGTACAGACAGGTGTTAGCAGTGTCAACTACTGTTACGCTACTTTCAAGATTTGTAACTCAGTTTTGCATGCTGCTAATCATTGAGTCAGCTGGCATTTGCCTGAGCAGCAATGGGAGTGTACAACAAAAACATTAGTTTTAATATACTGCAGTGATGTTTTCTCCAAGTATCTGAAACTGTTAAAGATAATACCGATTATAAAGTAATTAGTGTGATCATAGCAAGACTACAGGAAAGTCACTGATTCTAAAGTACTCTTGCATGTCGGCTAGACAGGTAACAAGTAGGTTGGACCATGGATATTCATGCAGCTGTTGCCACAGTAAAAGTTGTAAAAGTTTTTGTTGCACAAGGCTTCTTCCAAGAGACACAGATCTTGCATTAAAAAAAAAAAAAAAACCAAACCCGGAAAAAGACTGCACAGGAGATCCGCATCCTCTACCTATTCCCTCCTGTGGTAATTCCCTTACTTTTATTTTGTCTGTACAACTAGTCTTTATATTGCTTACCTGACAGACAGGTTAGTTTCTGACTAAAGGATTTCTATTATCACCACTCAACTCTGTGCACTGACTCATAAGCATCGAGGTGATTCAACTTCTGCAAGCAAAAATGACCACTCCATTTTAACCTGAACACACACCAAGTGTAAATCACAGAAATAATTCAATCATCTTAGTTTAGTTTTAAAAAGCCTAATAAACTCAGAGCTCAAATAAACAAGTGCAGACACTCTGCACGATGAATCTCAGCCCACAAGGTTAAAATATTTCAACACTAGTTCCTATAAGACATACAATAGGCAACTGTTCATCAGCTAATCCCCAGCTCAGCAGTTGCTGAGAGGTGAAAACACAAAATGGAGTATAACCTATCAAATAGAATTAGTTTTTACAATTAACTGTGAACAGCAAATTGGAAATGCTTTGCCTTGAAGTGATCCCAAAAGGCATTATTCTAAGCTATCTGTAATGTGATGTGGGTGTACAAGCTTTCTTTAAAGGCACCAACCTTAAAAGCATGAAGTACATGAAATCCAGAAACGGTGGCAGAGTTAACTTCCTACCTTTAAAATTAATTTATGCACAAAGTATTCACCAAAGCCTAAGTAGTGAATACATTTGGCACAGAAAGCAAGAATTGTATCATAGGAGAAGGGACTACAGGTGACCTTGTCCCTGATAAGTAACAGCTGTGTTAATTATCAAATACAGCCTCGCCCCTGATGAATCACAGCTATATCCAGTAAAGATAAGTATGGTAAAAGGGCGTGGGATAGCTGGTGAAGGGAATCACCATGGAGAATCATAAACACGAGGACCATAACGAATAAGGATCCTGGGGAGAGAGAATCACTGCAGTGAGGTCAGTCTGGGTCTGCAGTTAGAGCCTGTTGTTGGGAACCTGCAGTCACAGTCTAGCTGGGTAAAAGCCTGCATTCAGAGTCTGCAAACTGTCATAAACACAGTCACAGTTTAGTGTTTAGCAGGCAATAGTCAGAGGCTGCAAGAGAAACCTACAGTGGGAGCTTGCTGCAGCCAGAGACAGAAATCACAGAAATCATAGAAATCACAGAAATTCTAGGTTGGAAGAGACCTTTAAGATCATCGAGTCCAACCGATGTTCTAACACCTCAACTAGATCATGGCACCAAGTGCCACATCCAGTCTTCTCTTAAACACATCCAGGGATGGTGCCTCCACCACCTCCCTGGGCAGATGATTCCAGTGTTTGACTACTCTTTCAGTGAAAAACTTCTTCCTTAAATCTAACCTGTATCTCCCTTGGCGCAGCTTGAGACTGTGTCCTCTTGTTCTGTCTGTTGTAGCCCGGAGAAAGAGACTGACCCCCAGCTGACCACAGCCACCCTTCAGAAAGTTAAAGAGAGCGATAAGGTCACCTCTGAGTCTCCTTTTCTCCAGGCTAAACAACCCCAGCTCCCTCAGTCGTTCTTCATATGGCTTGTGTTCCAAGCCCCTCACCAGCCTTGTTGCTCTCCTTTGGAAGTCAATAGTTGGAGTCAGGGTGGCTGAACTGTAAAGAGGACCATTTTCATGCTGTGATAAACAAGAAGTCTGGATCTGGGCTCATTTCTACCCTCTAACAACAAGACTGCTGCAACATGTATCACTTTCCCTTTTGTACTGTATTTCACTTCTCACAAGAGCAACTGCTCTGACAATGCRCAGTATCAACAGAAGATGACACAGAGTTCTTTCTTTCTTCTATCCCTGCTCAGAAATGACATAACAAAACACAGAATGGCTTGGTTTGGAAGGAACTGAAAGATCATCTAGTTTCAATCCCCTGACATGGGCAGGGACATTTTCCACTAGACCAGGTTCCTCAGAGCTCCATGAAACCTGGCCTTGAACATTTCCAGGGATGGTGCATTCTCAGCTTCTCTGGCCAACTTGTTCCAGGGCTTCATCACCCTCAAGATAAATAAATTTTTGCTAATATCTTATCTAAATCTACTCTCTTTCAGTTTAAAGCCATTTCCCCTTGTCCTAACACTCCAAGACCTTGTAAAAAATATATCTCTCCATCTTTCTTGCAGGCTCCTTTCAGGTACTGGAAGGCCACAATTCGTTTACTCCAAAGCATTTTTTTCTCCAGGGTGAAAAATGTTCCAGCCCTCTGATCATCTTGGTGTTCCTCTTCTGGGCTCACTCCAACATGTCCCAGTCCTTCCAGTGCTGGGATCCCAGCTCTGGATGCAGAGCTCCAGGTGGGTCTCACCAGAGCAGAGCAGAGGGGCAGAATCCCCTCCCTCTCCTGCTGCCCACAGGGCTCTGGGTGCAGCCCAGGACACATAACACACAACATAAATGTTAAGGCCTTCTGAGGTGTCTATGGTTGTTATATGCAGTCACACAAAGGGAAAAAATATAATGAAGGAAATGGTTTTACCTCATGCACTTTTTCACACTGGTTTTTTAACTATTATGACAAGATTACTGTCTGGTCAAAAGCAGATATTACCTCTAAGGGCTGACTGAAATAGAAATATAAATTATAGCTTAATACTTTGTTACTTTGTAAAACATTATCTTTGTGTGCCTGCAGTATTGTGAACATACTATAACCAGAAATAATTCTGTCTCTCTGGGATGAATAACATCAGATAGGGAGTTTACATAAACAAGCCTATTAGAGCACTCTTAAATAATCTAAATGATGCAGGGAAGTTATGTTCTTTTTTTACAGTGTCCAGGTACAGCCACTCTTTTTCTGTCCCATTCTGCATGAGTTTGAAGAAAGATACAAGAGACAAAAAGCAAGAGGTAGAAAGAAAATAAGCAGACCATACAAAGCAAGTACACAGCATGTTCCCAAGGATCTCCTATCTTCTCTCCACACTTAAAATTACTTCATACAGATGTTATTTCATCCGTAAAAGAAACCTAGAAGACAATAGGCAAGAATAACTTCCTCATTCTTCACAGCCAAATCTAAACTAGTTTATCCTGTCTAGCACAGCAGAGATCAGAAGGAATGAAAATTTAGGGAGCTATTTGAAATTGACACCAATATAAACATCACCTTTAGACACTCCTAGTTTTTCAAATCTGAGGTTATTTTCTATTAATTACTTGATGAATAATTAAATGGAGCAGCATTCATATTAGTTTTTATGGCTTCCCCTTAACTTTACCTTCCCAGTGTCACAGCCGATCGAGTAACTGCCCCACCAGCTTTCTCATATTTTTCCCCTGTTACCATTTTGTACTACCCTGGGCCARTAAGAAGTGCAATTCAGGACTATGACCAGAAATATAGGGGGGCATGTCAGAGTCAGTCCGAGATCCCTCGCCTCACAACTATCTCCAAGAAACTGACTGAGAATCCCAGGGGCTGGGACCCCCAGACTCCGAAGAAAAGTTTCTGGCCTGTCCAGGGGGAGGAAAGCCTACCAGAAATGTACCTATGTGTGTGTGTGTGTTCACTGAACCAGCGACTGGTCTCTATGGGAATGCAGTGCCAGAACAATGGATTTAACGCAGAGACTGGGTCGATGCCTGGCTCTCTGGACTGATCTGTTCAGTTCCTGCTGTGTGGATCAGAACGACCCCAACCACTGCACCGCCCACRCCATGGACCAGTGGCCAGGTACAGCTTGCAGCTTGTTCTTGGAGCAATGTACCTCAACCAGCCCCCATCTTGGCCAAATACCCCCTGCTTCGAGAGGACCTATAAAGACTGTGAGCATTGGGACCCACCTCGTGCGCTTCCCCACAGAAGAAGACGYGTCCATGGGCAGATCTTCACCTTGAGGACTCTGGCTCTTCCGTGGTAGCTACAATTCCCTTCCCCTCTTTCTCTCTCTTTCTCTATTTTCTATCTCTCTCCCACTATCACATAATGTTGGCACTAAATAAAAAGTGCATAGTTGTAGTTGATTAAACTGGTGTCCTCCCCTGCTGTGTCTTTTGCACTCTGAGATCTCTAAAAGAACCTATCAGGACTTCGCAGGCAGCTGCAGACCCTGACAGGGGGTCAAGTTGTTCTTTGCTTCTTTAATTTACCAATCCATATTACACAGCAGTAAAACTTCACCAGCGGTCAGAATTGGGGGTTAAAAATTACTACATTCCTCATTTCATTTCCTATTCCTGGAAAAGAACCAATTTCTCTTAAACCATTGACCTGTGAAAGACAGAAACACATTCCTGCGTATTCTGCAGCTCTATTTGTACATTACTCAGGCCTTAGGTCATGCAGGTAATTACTGATTCATTCCTACCAATATTATGCCTGTCTATAATTTGGTGCAGACTCAGATTCAAGGCCTCAAACATCAAAGAACCAACACAAAATCTGTATATTTTTGGTGTGAAATAGATAAAGGAAATTGTTTTAATAAACAAAGGAACTTTGTTTATTAAAACTGTAATTATGAGATGCCAACTACCCTTTAGATATACTCTTCACTTCCAGCATAGTGTATTAGTTTGTTTTCATGAGAGACATGATAATGAGTATTACTGCACCAATATTTAAGCTATTTTTACTTAAACTTCTACAAAAAAAATCTTGCTGTTGATGCCCTGTGCTTCACTTTCAGAATAACTAAACAAAACTCTTTAAATAATCTGCTAACAATCATAGAAAATCTAGAAATCCTAAATTTAAACCATGGATTAGAGTGGTGTAATTTTATGTTGAAGACAGAATTCACATGCAGTGAGAACATTTATTAAAAAGAATGCTGACTGCAAATCTTGTCATCCCAGGACTCCAAGAATTCAAGTTTCAAACTCACTGAACAGTTCTGGTTAGAGAATAATTGAGGGGTAGAAAGGATCAATGGCGTGAAAAACATATCACAGTAGTCATAAGGAGGATTTAACTTTTCAGAAAAGAACACAGATGGGTGGCTCCTGTGGTGTTTTGATTGAGATGCTCTCATTTTGCATAATCTTTTCTTACAGAATTTTAAAAAGCTTGGCAGAAGGAAAGGCCCGCACCACTGGAAAATAGATGTTTAAAAAATTCAGAAAACAAATAGGGAGAAATCCACCAAAATTAGTACCATTCAGTCCACATGCTTGTTCCTTTTCCATCAGGATGGCCCGTCTTCTCCTTAAAGTATTTTGAAGGTTATGTGCACCATAGATAATATGGGGTTGGGGTGTTCCCTCCTTCTGCGGATGCTTTTTAATGGGCTCAATGAAGTAATCCCCATGGGGCAGATGGAAATATCCAGTCTGAAAATAAGCACAAAAGAGTTAATCTCTTCTGTTCAGTACTAGAAGTCAAAAATAAATACACTCTTCATAACACCAACCCTGAGCTTTCCTCATAAGTCAGTCATTACACTGGAGAAATATGAACAAAACAGGTTTTAAGCATTTATTTTGCTGCATACATCTAGGCTGTTTCATACGTCACAGCCACCACAGTCCAAAGGGAAACAGCAAAAATATCTCCTTCCTAATAAACTGAAACTGAGGCAAAGACTCTCATATTTTTACAAAGCCACTGAAAGGTCAAAAGTTGATTTGCCAAACATGATGCACAAGGAAGAGCTGCATCTTGTTCTTCTGGTGTTTTACATCCATTCCCTGGAGATCAAGAGCAGAATAAAAGCTGTTTCATAAGTGCAAATCAAAATTCTGTTCCCAGCTGCAGTCCCAGAATCAATTACCTAACCCATCAGATGGGCTGGACCGTGTTTGATACAGACTATAAACCCTCACTGGCCTCCAGGCCAACAGTACAATGGAAGAAATAAGTTTTTTGTGAATTAGCAAGCCATTAAGAACATCCAGTAGATCAACTAACAAAGGCTTCAACATTGCACATGCTGAAATTTTTGTATCAGCCTCCCTGATTTTCCTAAGCTAAAGGGCCCTTGATGCCCATCTGGACTGCACAGGATCCTTTTACACCTCGCTCTGCCATGATCCAGGACACACTTCCAACCAGGCATGGCCTTGGTCCACTGTTTCTCAGCATTTCAGCAGGGACTGCAAACATTGCAAAATCATCATATTTCCCTTCCCCACCAAGGTATACAGAGCAGAATTAATCTAAAATTGGATTGACCACATTGGGATGTGACAGAAGGCTAGGGTATTCCAGCCTTATGGCTTTGTTTCCTGTTCGCTTTCTTGCTGTGGTCAGTACATCCCTCTTAGCCTATTCTGGAGAGGGAAAAAACCCACAGTAAGACTCTGTTCCTGCAGCTGCTGTATTCAAACACAGAATGGCAGACAAATTTTTAAATCTTTTTAAATGCTCCAATGCCTTAGAGTTTCTCTGGATGGTTGGGAAAGCCAATATGAGGGTAAGGATATAAAAGAAATCATATGAATGGAGGAAAAGCACTCATAAAACATGAAATAACCATGGGCTCTAAATACATGGAGACAAGGGACAGCTCAGTGAGAGAGCTTCTGCCTCCACACCAATCGCCACAGGCCCAATACCTCCCACAGCAAACTTGTACAAATAAATAACTGTGACTGTCATTTCAGAGTTTACCCAACAGTTCTGAAGATCATAAACTCTTTCTTTCCAATGGAAGTCAAAGCTTTAAAGCTAGAGGTTGGCGTTGGTTTGAAGCTGTGTTTATACCCCTAAAGCATCAAAGGTTCATCATCACATGTGTTTGTTCATCTGGGATTACAGCTACTGCCTGTATGGGTTTTGTTTCATTTTTAAGAAAAGAGAGATTGAGACTTCAGATTATTAAACAACATACTAAAAATGGTCATGTTTCTTTTCAAATTATAAATCAAGGCATAGGACCAGAGCCACACTACAGAAGCAGTAGTTTTAGCCACGTTCATCTTGGATAAAATTGTCAGGCAAGAGTGAATCCATACAGCAAGAATGCATCTACAGTGGTCAGACCAGGAAATCTTTGATGTGGCTTTCCTCATTCTGCTCAGGGAATCAATGCACCTTCACAAATCCTTGCCCATTCCTTTGCATTCCACCACAAGGGTTCAACCTTTCCTGGACATTTGTAATTTGTGACTGGATTATCTGATTACTTTGTGGGGTTTTAAACCAGTAGGAGCCAGGAAGAATTAGCCATCTTCATTTGCAGACCCTGATTTTTCACAGCAAGTGGCAATAGCCACTGGATTATTGTGTCAAGGTCTATCTGCAACAAGAAAGGCCAGAAAATCCTAGAAAAGGTGAAGTAAGCGTATCAGTGGTACACTGAAGCTCCCTTACCCATGCTTGCATGTTAAAATTCAGCTGTCTATCCAAGCTGTATGGAGCAGGGAAAAAAGAAAACTTCATTACATGAATGTGACTGTAAAAGCCCATTTCCAGCACATAGGGGCTTTCCAAAAGCTTCCAGAGACTTCCAGCTCTTACTGAACTCTTGCTTTGCATTTGCACTTTCACCCTGCACAGGCTATCCACCAAGAAATTAAAAGCTGACACTAATTAAAACCAAAGAAAAGAAAGACCAATCTTCACAATAAACTTACTTCAAAGCACTGGGGACTGGCAAAATTCCCTTTGCTGATTAAATACATCTTTAGTTTTGCTCTTCATAGCTGTTCTTTTCTGACTCACAAATACAGAAGCAAGAATTTTTCATTTAAAGTCCATCAGACTTCAAGCTATGTAAATACAATATAAGATTTTTCTGAGGAGTTTGTAGCTTCATCTGCTTTTGAGTTCATTCACACAGCCTCAGAATACACAAAGGAGGGCAGGTATGAAAACCTCATCAGAAAAAAGCCATTCATATTTACATTTATGAAAGGATTTAGTCATCACCACAGAAAAAAATGACTGCAGGGAAGTTTTTCCCATTTGAACTTCTTTAAGAAAAGCTACCATATAATACAGAAATGGTCAGAAAATAGAGGTGGGGTGTGTGTGCTTGTTTGGGGGGGTACGTGTTTCTCTCAAAGCCTACAGGTGAAAATCTACAAATCCACCACAGCATTTTTTACAAACTGTTGTTCTCCCCTCTTTCAAATCTCACTCTTTCCCCTCAGATTCTGACATGCTGTGGCTGCAAATGTTTATCATACTGTATTTAGAAGTGCTGCTATGTCACTTAACGGGATTTTTAATTCATGTGCCTCATTATTTTGACACAAACAGCTCCCTGAACATACCACGTCTCCTACACTGCATGTAACTCGCCAAAAGGACAATGACAATACTGGCACACTTCTGACTTAATGTTGTCAACCAACTGCTTGATTTTCAGTAGAATCTGCATTTCTCCAGTGGAAAGCACATATTTGTCACATATTTCTTTCAGTTAAAGCCTTGGGGGTTTGTCAAAATACATTTTCTGGAATATTTTTTTCAATCAGTTCCACGTGGGAAGCTGAAGTTGAGTCCTGTGGGAAGCAAAAGAGCAGCTTCACCCTTCGCTATGGTTTTGAAATTGCAATACTACCCCAGACAGGAGGGCCTAGAATTAGTGGGTATTTTTCAGGAGAAAAAGGGAGGGAAAAAACAACAATCTGTAGTCCAAAGTTACAATAACTGAGTATGTTGACAACAATGCCAAAAAAATCCCCAAAACATCTGTAGTGAGAACAGTGAGTAACTCCTTGCAACCAAACAATATTTCTGACAACAAATTTCATACAATATTTTTAACAACAGGACAGTGACAGAATCTGAAAACAGTGACTTTTAGAAGCAACAGGAAACAAAAATAAGTGGGCAAGACCCTTAGGTACTTTGCTCCAGGTGTTAATTATTAACACATAGTAAGAGAAATTAGGTTTGAATACAAGAATTAAAGAAAAACTTGTGACATATGAAACATGCATTACCAGAGGACTGCAGCTGCAAATAATCTAAACTGAGCGGCTGAAGTAAATTATCTGTTAACATTACACACGCTGAATTTATTTTAGCTAATCACTTAGTTCCTTTCCGTATGTCCCTTTTTTCCCCAGGGATCTTTCTTCTTTAATTTCTCATCTGTTCCTATTTCAGCTAAAAGAAAAACCTAGCATCCAGATGAGATTTTTCACTACATCCTCAGACAGAGCTGGAAAAAAAATATACCTGCCAGAACAGAAAGAGGTTGGGGTTTTAGGTACTGAGTGATCTGATGAAAGACTTCTATGAACACCACCCATAGTCTAACACTCTTCTACAGAAACCACCTATGCTTTTAGCACAACTTAGTGAAGAAGGTGTTCTGATATTGAAATACAGCCTTGTAGTTTACAATAGCTTTGTAATTAAAGTAGCTTATTTTTAGGACAAAGTAAGTAAAAGAACATAATACTATCCTTCCATGAAATTTTACATTCTTTTGTCACACTTGCTACAATATTTTAGGAACTGCCAGAAAACTGGCCAGAGGTGCAGAGTTATGCCCTGGACAATGTGGGCTCAGAAAGTTCAGACACAGAGGATGGGGGGGGTGGAAATAGCCAAATTTATAGAAAGATGGACTTTTGTGGAAGAAAATAAGGAATCTGGAGAGGAAGGATTGTCTGACATCCTCCAGCTCCCAGGTTCCTAWGGGACAGACATCAGTTCTTGATTCTTCAGAGAGATGGGTGTTTCTGGCTGGGGGCATATCCTCATCCAAGGAGAGAAGTCAAGTCTCCAGGGCTATGTCTATCAGCTACCATACAACTACTTAAGATACACAATCACTCAGCTGAGAGACTTGGCAGAGAATCTATACTCTGGGTTATGGCACCAACTCAGTGGTGACCACACTCCATTTCTTCTTTTCACTCTTCCTGGATGAAGGTTATCTAGGGTAAGTCTTAAGAAGCTAAGGCATGGCATTAAAAACTCCAGCTCTTATAAAAACATGTAAGAGAAGCAAACAGTCCAAAAATATGCCTTTGTCTGTCCCTCTGCTATGACACGAGATAGAGTTCATTTAATAATTCTGAATCAGGTATCACTTCTATGGAACTCACTGTAAGCTTTGCATCTCACACAGAATCTGAAGCAGCCTAGGTACATTCATTTCTACTGAAGGAAATTCTCCATGAAATTTTGTAGAGACTGCAGCATACTCACTTGAAAATGTAAAACTTGGAACATATAATTTTTAAAGACACCTTTGTTCATGTTTCATTCAGGTCATGGCATCCTCCACTACCATCTTTATTGTCTATCCTAAAAACATTTATTATTTCTTCTATTTTGTGATTTTCCTTAAGAATAAACAGCCCAGGTATCTTATTCCTACACTCATTTGTGATTGCCCTGTTGCACCAGCTGTATTTGCATTGTAGAAATACCCCATCTTCTTTTCTCATTGTAGAAGATCCACAAATGATGATAATTACCTGGTCATGAAGTTTCTTTAAGCCTTGTTAGGTAGCATCTCTGTAGCTTTGAAATCCAGCAGTTCATGAAGAAGCTGTTACATCTCTAACTGTGCCCAGCAGCAGTCACTTCATGTTGTCCAGCTCCTTTCCATGTTGTCACTTTATACTTTTTGAAATACATCCCATTGGATCCACACAAGCCAAAACTGTCCTTTGCTACATTTAAAGCTCAGACACACCATTTACTTCCAACAGGGTAAAACTCTTTTGCCCACTAGAGTACTAACAATGGACATTTTTATCATCTCAAATAGAGCAAAGACAGTGTTTAAAACATTTTACACAGCTCTCAGTGCTGGTTATAGTAAGCTGAAAAAAGGTGTGTTTGCTACACACTGAGCATCCAGTACGTAGGAAGCATGACACATTTGATTAATAATTCATAAACTCAAACACAGTTTCAATGCGTCTTCTATTTACCAGTGTGATTTTCACACTGCAGCTGAGACAGACCACCAAGGACTGCCTGAAGTCCAGGGCACTCTGAAGATCTGAGGCTCCTTCTGTCAGTATTTCCTTGTTGCTCAACTGCTGCTGAGTCCCCTGGCTCTCTGAGGAAGACCAGGTCACAGTTCCTTGGGCTGCCTGGTCTGTCCAAAGGCAGTGAGGTGACACCCCACCAGCACAGCCTAGGTGCAAGGTGCCTTGCCAGTACTCTGAGCCACAAAGCAAGTTACATCGGTTGAAGATGTTACCTTGAGAATCAAATATACCCAGATGAGTTTCCTCTTGCAAAAGTCAGCTAGGTCACACAGGCACTGCATCAGGCAAGGACTATGAAAAAGTAATAATCTCTCAAGCTCTACTCTAGGGTGAATATAATAGCAAGCTAAATATAAATTTGAAAATCAATCAGCTTTGCTATCAAGCTTGAAGGATGCTCTTTGTTGAACAGTAACATATTTTTAATGAAATTTTTTATTATTCCTCATATTTATGCTTTCCCCTTCCTCCTCATCCCCTGAGCTTTAATGGCAACTAGTGGGCGAAAAAGTAATAAAAAGCCTGCTGCTTTTCCAAGAGCAAGAGGCTTACTTTGACCTTAGTCTCAAGAGGGTGAGATTATCAAGTTTTTCCTTCATCTGGAATCAAAAAACAACTCAGGCAAGTGCTACTGTTCTGAGACAAAACAAAGGGTTTGCCCAGTTTTGCCCAGACAAAACAAAGGGTTTTCCCAAACTTCAAAGACAGATTGGGAAAGTAAGAAAGAGCAACAGCTGTTTCCTTCATGGAAAATACTCTCGAAATATCTTACTCTATTTTTTCTAATCACATTTGTTCAGAAAGCACTGTATCCAGGGGGCTTGTATTTGACAAACTGGGATTTTTATCTCGTTAATATTAAAACTGCCTTTCATGAAAATGCAAATTAACTATGTAAAAATTATTTGTACTTCTCAGCATTCGAAATCCCCTCTGACACTTTGAATGAGAAATTTTGAAACTTTGATTTGGAATACACTACCTTTTCACAATTTGCAAAACAGGTTACGTTTGATGATTTAAAGCMTATCTAATGCTGAAGAGTGAATATTTAACACCAGATTGTTAAGAAGTTCTGTGCCTAAACTGTGCTTTCTATTAAGAATGAAAAGACAGGCGAGAGGATTCACAAAGCAGACATGATCTCTCACAGAGACAGAAAGCACCATGGCTTCCTGCTCACTTATATTCTGAAACTAATTTCAAGCCAGGGAGCAGGACAATGTTAATACTGCCGTGTTCAAACTTTATTAGAGAATAACTAAATGCAAGCATTTRATCAAATGACAAGTGGCTTTGTTTCTATTGACAAGTACTGTTTGTGTTACTGTGACCTACAGGACCCCCAGTCAACAGCCAGAAAGCAGAGACGCAAATGATGACAGCTTCCACAACATGTGCAGATAGAYGGAAGAAAGCACAATTATCCCATTTTCCAGTGGATGAAAGTCTGTCAGGAACTTTACTCCTCTCAACAGCAGAGCAAAGGAAGGTCACAGCCAAACTTCTTCCTCTCCATAGAAACCATTTTCCTTGATGAAAAAGAAGTCTGTGAGGAAAAGCAACATCAGACTGACCCATCTGTGGATGCTCTTCTCCTCTCTTCACTCTGTTCAGCCCAAATCCAAGAAGTGGTGTCAGAAGCAAACAGGATATTTTCGGTCTGCATTTGTCACATAGGTTTGTCGGGAGAGGAGGATTCTGCCTCTCTTTGCTCCAAACTCATGAAGCTTCACAGCACAGGCATGACTTAAGAATGAATTTCAGCATGCCATGGAAGGGTCATGCCATCACTTATCATCAGTGTCATTTCAAGGTGACCTTAAAGCCAGCCCATACTGAYGCCCTCAGCCTCTTCTTTACCACTGTTTCAAATGCCTTTCCAAGAAGGTGACTTCCCAGTACCGAAGGAGCAGCACTGTGACATGGGAGAATCTTCTAATGAATCCATAAGGACTCATGGATTCTGCTTAACAACTGCAGCTTGAAACACACTGCCCTTGCTCCCAGGGCAGCGTGTGCAAGCAGCTGCTCTGTTTGCTCTGCACAGCCTTGTGACAGCCTGTGAGCCATGCTCAAGCTGCAGCTTGTTGTGCTATCCCTGGGGAAGAATGAAGGGGAAGGGAGCTTATCAAAACCAAATACCTTACAAAACAGGAAAATTCAGTCCCGGCTGAAGTGAGTGAGTGACACATTATACCAAAAAGGTTATTCTGCACCAGAAACTAGTCTGTGTTTAGAAAAGGACTGAAAGTGGGATCTGGGATGTGGAAGGAGAGGGGAGAAGAAATAAAATGAAACTATAAAAGCAAGATTCAAACTGTGATCCACTACTTGCAGGACAAAGTGCAGTCTCTAATACACAGCTCATGTCCAGCACGTGCCACTCTGGGAACCAGCTTGATGGTAACTGGCAATCACCATGGATGTGCTTAACTCCTTCTGGCCTGGGGCAAAGCACATGTCAGCCACTTGACTTTCTTGGTTATTTATGTCCGCCTGAGAAGGGACAACTATGTGCTTTCACTGGCACTCCACCACGAATGTTTTTACAAATCTAGTATGAATCCCAGCTCCCCCTCATACATACCATCGCTCAAGGCTGATCTGATTCAGCACTGGATTCAGGTCACTTTAAAAGCACAAAGCATTTGATTTAGCTCTGAATGTGATGTAAATCCCTCCCTGAAGCCTGAATTCTGACTAAAACCCATTCCCACTAATGCGAGAGTTGCACACACTRATATATCATCAAATTTACCTGTGCACTCAAGACACTACAGCTCACAGACTTTTCTCTCAGAGCTGCAGAGAGATGACCTATACTGGGAGATACAAGTCATGCAAAAAGCCCACTCCAGTAAAAGTAAAAGCAAAAGCCTGCAAGACAAATAAATACTGCTCAGTCTACTAACAATCAAGTTTCTGCTCAAAACTTAGCAGGACGTGCTCAATAAAAACCAAATCAAATTTGACACAAAACCAGTAACTCAGTAAACTACTTAGACAAAGACTGGTAATCTGGTAATCTCCAGGTCCCTTCTACTGGGTGAGTGGTCTGATGAAATGTCAAGAGTGTCTGAGGTGATGAATACTTTAAAGTGCTTCTGAAGCTGGTGGGAGATCAGTAAGTTCAACATTTTCCAGAGAAAAGCTGTGYGTAATAAGCACCTAAAAAGGCTGGACAACATGGGGAAGCATGAAGTGGCACAATCTGGAGAGTTCCTGCCTCTTTGTCCTAGCAAGAAAAGGTAGAAAGCTTCAAAACAAGTTGGCAGGAAACAATTTTTTCACCCAAGTCACGAGGTTCACTTCCCTTTTACGCTGGGACCCCRGAGCTGGATGCAGCGCTCCAGGTGGGTMTCACCAGAGCAGAGCAGAGCAGAGGGGTAGAATCCCCTCCCTGCCCTTCTGCCTAGGGGGCTCTGGATGCAGTCCTGGAAACAGTTGGGCACTGGGCCAAACATGTCTCTCCAGTTGAGAAACAAGGATATCATGTGGCACAGTGTCAAATCCTTTGCTCAAGTCCTGCTCGATGCCAAAAAACTGGAAATCAGAAATGTTTTAGAGACATACCATAAATGGCTGGGTAAATATGTGTAGGGAATGTTGGTCCCTCATTTTTGAATAGAAAAAAACCACCGGCAGCWCAGAAACAGACTGTATGCCAAGGAGATACTCCTACTTTCCAGCCTTCTCTTATGCCTCTTGTCAGGAATCTGCTATTGAATATTATTTCCTTCTGGAAGTCATACACTCAACAAAGCCAAGGGTCTGGAAAATTAAAACTGTCCACCAAGAAGGAAATCTCAATGTGCTGCTCAGATGCTGTCYTTGCAGGAGCTTTTTTCAGCAGAAAAAGAAGTTTTCTTGGTTGAGTGCTTCTTCATTCTTTTTGCAGTCCAAAGGGCTTSCTCCTCTTGTACCTTTCATGCTCCAGGTTTCTATTTCCTACAAGCTGTAACATCAGCCTGAGACACCCTCCAGGGACAGCCCAGCAGACCACATCCACACCTCTCTCACGTCACACTAATCCTTCTTGTCCCAGACTAACTATGGGGCATACCAGGCTTTTGGGCTGACCTTGTACTGCCACAGGTCTTAGATCCTTGTGCAAGCAGTGACCACTTCTTTTAGAAGTGTGTCCCTCACACAAACCGTTCTTGGGAAATACACTTTTGTCTGCCTGCAAAAGAAAGTGTCTTAGTTGCACAACTCACCCATGAGTTTAAAGGGTCAAAGGATATGGTTTCAGTCCAAAAATTATTCATTTGAGATTTCCATTTCACACTCTTTTGATATGTGTGGGTTTTTTATTTGTAAACTATTTCTCTAAGAAAACAGGTTGTGACAGTTGAAAGAATTACTGGTTTTATTTCAAACTGACAAGAATGTGACCTTCCATCAAAATCATTCTTTATCTCCAAAGAGATTGGTTTGGGAAATACAGCACCTTTTGCAACAAAAGCACTTCATTTTATCTTAAAAGCAGCAGTCAGCCTTTTAGGTTTGAATGCAGTATGTTGTAGCACTAAAAAAAAAAAAAAAGCCAAAATAGAAAAGAATTTATCTATTTATCTGGAGATAAAACTACAACAAAGCATTCTTTGGAACCAAGCAGGTGAGGAAAAGTATTTTGCTACAATAATAAAATGACTCATTTTCTTTCTGTTAGAAGTTCCATTGTCTTCTTTTGCTCACAGGACGTTAAAGTTTTCTCTCTAAAACTGGCATGTTTTGAAATCCTCATGATGTACCTCCCAGGAATTCAGAAACCATCAACACCCCTTGAAACTTAAAAAAAGGCACAGATGTTCAGCTTTTCTAAGAATTCTGCTGTTTGTTCCCTTAGGACTTTCAATACTTTTTACATGACACTGATACAGTGATAGATAGGAAAGCATGCAAAAGAATAAGAAAATACTTTTTGTACAGATTAGAGATGTCTGCAAATGACACGTTCCTCAAGATACGCTCATGGTTCTGCACAATAAAATGTTTTACTAAAGAAGTTTACACAAAATATATCAAGCAACTTCAGCTACTACTCAGCATGACTCTTACTAATCTAAGAATACTAAAAATTAAAGAACTTGGTAACACTGGGAAGAACTAGAGGATACTAAATATTAGTTCATAAGCAGTCCTGACCAAACTCCAGTGGAGTTAAGAGTTCTTTAAGAGAGAGGTGTATTCGACTCATAAAACTCTTACAGATTTTTCTATAGTCAAATATRCTTGACTATACTCTATGCTCAGTACTCAAAACATAGCAGCATTTRCAGGTCCCAAACTCAAATTTTTTATGAGAACACATTCAAGATATTYTGCCAGAGCACAGCCAGAATTGCAGAGCTGGTTTAGTGCAACTGGCAGTTGAAAATCACTTTTGGGAGGCTTCTTTCGCCAGTGCTGTTGGCTGTTTTCCAATAGCTACACCTAGACCACGATACACTTTCTTTTGCCATTACATACCAAAAATAGTTGTTGTTAGGCAGGAGATCTCTGGATTCTACCTGATTTTCTTCAGAACATCAAGACTCACGCAAATCTTTTACAGTTTCATCAGGGCTGCCCAGTGCTGCTGAGAGGATGACAGCCACCCTCTCGCTGTGCCTGCCCAGACCCTGCTCAGATCCCTCCTCCTTTGGCTCTAGATTTCCCTGGGCACTTACTGCTCAAACTGTCCAAAACCCCATGTTATGG
This sequence comes from Alauda arvensis, assembly GCA_902810485.1. NCBI lineage: Eukaryota > Metazoa > Chordata > Aves > Passeriformes > Alaudidae > Alauda > Alauda arvensis. Next base: position 238,157 of record CADDXX010000162.1, on the reverse strand, counting down.
CTTCCTCACATAATGTGCTCCCATTAATTTAGCACAGTCTTTGATTACCTTTCACTGAGAAGCATTAGAAAAATRTATAAAGAGAAGATGCTTTTATCTTCAGTCTCTTTAGTTTTCAGTCTTTTCTAATTGTTTCTTCCACAGTTCACGTCTCAGCCTTTATCTTCTGAGGCTTCAGGGAAGCTGTTGGGATTTGATTGTCTGGTGTCCTTAAACAATAATCCTGCTAATTCAGGAAGACTGAAACATAGCTGTAGAAGTGAAAGATTAGGTCTAGCTCCAGCATTTGAAACCATGCTCAGCTCTCAGCCACAGCAATGTGTAGTGGAGAAAGCAAGCAAATGAGGGATAAGCAAAAAAACACAATTACACACACACACAATTAAAACACATGAAGCACTAGAAGTACAACAGGCATCTCAGTATGATCCCTACAATTACAGGAGATTTGAGCAATTGTGTGCTACAGCTACACTAGAACTGAGAAAAGACCTCTTAGCACCATCAATCCTCAACTTGCAATACAACTTCTGACCTTTGTCTCATTCTTTTGTCAACACATAAACACAAATAAGTCAGTTGAACTGAACTTGCTTTCTTCAGACAGAACATCCATTGAAAAGGTATTTCTATATATACTAGGCCTTTTCAAACTGTAGAGAAATTATTTTCCTCTACTGCCACAGATCTTTCAGAAATATCATACTCCTGCTTGCATGTGCACCTGTATATGAAAAAGAGACAGACACAGTATCAGTACTGATTCATTAATACAGATTCTTTACACAAAAGGACTCCACATGTATTTTTGGACAATAGAGTAAATCYCTCAACTCCAAATTACCTGGAGGACTAACAGCCAACAAGCAGAAGATTCTAACACTAATATTAGTGACACTAATACCCAGTAGCAAACACTGCCTCCTTGGTGACACACACCATCTGCACATCTCTACTCATCCTGCTGCCTTTTATTCTACATTTGCAGTCTCATAGCAGTTCTTAGTGATATTTATGCAGAACCTACCACAATGCCTGTGACTCAGACACACAGCACTACTGCCATGTGAATTATTAGTCTTTATAACAATAACATTAAAAATGAGTAATACCCCAAATGAGGAAGGTTTATTTTATCATTTGGGCTCCCTATAGAGATATGTCTTGAAAAACAATCCAATAAACAATACCATGTACATTAATTTGCCACAATGGGATGAATATGTGGGTTAACAGACCTCCCAGTGAGTCTAAGAAACAACAACAACAACAACAACAACAACAACAACAACAACAACAAAAAAAAACCCAAAACCCAAAAACAACAAAAATCCATGTTACAGCTAAAGCTACAAGATGTTATGGGCCACGTTTTACCTCTTCAGGAACCCAGCAAACTCTCTGTGTGGTAGCTAAGGCATAGTTCATTATTAAAACATGCTTCCTATGGATCTCTATGACTAGCCACCAATYAACTATTTTTTTTTTAATGCCTGCCAGGATCTGTTAAATATATACAGATACACAATATAAAGATGAATCAAAAGCACATCAGAAAGCCAGYCTATAAATGAGACAATCGTCTGTGTATTAAAGTTTGTCTGCCTGTACTTCCAGAGATGCACTGATCCAGGCCACTTCTGGCCTTCCAGAACAGCAATCTATTAATCTCCCCCCAAACCGTTACAAAGTCTGGGGTAAACCTTTTCATTCTTATTTTGCAACATTTACTACTTTTCAAACACAGTATCATATTCCCAGAAACGTTTCACAATCCCTATGCTGCAAATGAAACACAATCTTTTTTCCTGGATAATTAACACCAGGCATCTCTGCAAGGAGTGGAAGAATAAGAGTTTCACCACAGTCCCCTCCTCCAAGAGGGACTTTTAATAGGAAAGTCTGTGGACTGATTTCTAATAGGAAAGCCCAGACAGAAAATAATCTACAAGCAGAATAGTGAAATGCATGAAAAGCACATTTGGATTAATTCCTGTTAAAATTTCTATCCAAGTTCAGAGTTATCCACTTGGACCACAGCATCCTTCTACCACCATCTGGGATTTCGAAAACACATTCACTTAACAAATGACACTTTTTGTAATTGACCATCAAAGAACAACATAGTTTTACAACATTTAGAGGAGCACACAGAAAACTTTATTATGTTCAAAGATCCTGTTGAAAAATACCCCACAGTATTTTCATTCTGTGTCCAGGTGATTACTCTTGTGACTGCCTCCTCATGGTGTAATTAACCTTCTGACAGCCCTTTCACCTGCACTGGATGTCTCAGCTGTCCTTTTGGACAGGACCAACTAAGTGAAAAGGCTGGSGAAGTCAGTGGTATTGCCATCATGTTTTGTTTTCACAGGCTATAGGCAGGAATCAAGTAACAAAATTCATGCTTCTCCTCAACTCACTTTGAAGATTGCCATAGCAGAATTCTACCTCTCTGCATCTGCCATCCAAGAACTACATAAAACATGTTCTCAGCTAAATCTCAGTCACATCTTTAGGAAGGACAGGGGCTGATTCTGAGGGCTGATAAGCCTGATGTGGTCAGGTTGTGAAAGCCTTCACAGAAGAGTGGTAGGCATCAGGGGGATTTAAGGTTCAAGCAGGTCACCTCACAACAAGTGTTTAATGGTGGAGATCTGGACTCTGGAGGGACAGACTTCATGACAGAGGCTATGTTTTTCTGTTCAAGCAGATATTCCGGGCATCCTTATATCTCTAGTGCATTTCCCAAATGCTTCTGGGGTCTGTGCTCTATGTGGGATTCCAGAGCGAACTGCTGCTGGATGGTAAATGGTGAGTCAAGCTGGAGATAAGCCAGAAACTTTCTAACTCTCTGAAAAGGCAAGGTTTAAGTCATGGTGGTGCAAGAAATAACCTTAAAGTCTTCCTTCCTTCCTTCCTTCCTTCCTTCCTTCCTTCCTTCCTTCCTTCCTTCCTTCCTTCCTTCCTTCCTTCCTTCCTTCC
>CADDXX010000162.1:200715-234987 GCA_902810485.1 Alauda arvensis | reverse complement strand
CCTTCCTGCCTTCCTTCCTTCCTGCCTTCCTGCCTTCCTTCCTGCCTTCCTTCCTTCCTGCCTTCCTGCCTTCCTTCCTGCCTTCCTGCCTTCCTTCCTTCCTGCCTTCCTTCCTTCCTTCCGGGCTGGGGAGCAGAAAGAGCTACTCCACAAAGCCCTTGAGCTCATGTGAAGTTCTGCTGCCAGTTCCCAGAAGAAAACCTAGTGAGGGTATTGCAACCTGCAGTGAATAGACAAAGTCCCTGGTTTCCATATAATTGTGTGGCACTGGAGGACAGCAGAATGTTTTGTCAGAAAGATCTTTTGAAAAAAGGTATTTTTCTGATCCTTTGAGAAATTACTTAGCCTCACAAGTGGAATGTCCTCAAACTTTCCAAGTTTGAGAGTGTGCTTTAAGAGACAGACTAAGAGACAGTGATGGCTCCAGAGAGAACAACTCAGCTTGATCAAGAAAGTTCCCTTGAGATTATTTTTTTGCATTGTATTTAATAATGGATTCAGTCAATAGCCAAGAGGAAAAATAGTTTCAAAAACTTTCGTGGAATTCAATGGACCAAAACCACTTGCCTGCACCTACGTGAAGTACTAAATCATGAAGGTACCAGAAATGGACTGCCTTTTTCTTCTTGAACTAAAAAGAAACAGCTTTCCTCCTGAGACAATGACTGCCTATGGGCAGTTCAGTTAAGATCTCTAATCTTCTGGCATTGACTAATCATGTTTGCCTAACCCTATCCTTCACTGCCAAATCTTTTGTTACCATCATGATCAGAAGCACATGCCCTTTGTCTTAGGTAAACACACTAATTTCTTTTAATCTGCAAAACACAGAATGCAATACTGGAAGTGCTTTTCTTTAATTCTGATTTATGCCAGTCTGACTTGCATTCTGATGCAATACATGCAATAATGAACAACAGACAGAGTTAAAATAAATCAATTGCTCTTACGCCACATTACTAAGCTTCCAGCAGTGACATGAAACGAAAGGGGTTCAAGAACACCATGGGGAGTCACTATGTGTAGCACTACAGCAGGAGGAGGAAATACATTCCCTAGCTACAACTGACCACCAGTTCAAATCCTGACCAAACACACTTAAGCAGTTATTGTGCAATAATGACCTTGTTTATGCTCTGATTCTTTTCTAAGCTATGCTATACAGTAAATTGAGGGAGTTCACGGTAAATCTTGTTGAGTAAATTCCCATCACTGAGAACTGGACTCTGGTGAATGGACTCATGACTACACTGAGGGTCACTGATCCCAAGCTGAGACACAAGTCAGAAGTGTAAGTTTGAAAGGGAAGAGAGATTACTGGCTGCGAAAGAAATTCATGCCACCATCAGCCCACCTCAGCAAGGTGAGCGCAGTCTTCAGCAGCAGCTCTTAAGTAACTCAGAAGATACTCTACAGTAGAATCAAGGAGCATCTACCAATTTTGTGGCTATGTGCTAGATGGTTACAGAACAACTATCAAGGAAACTATTACCTTAATAATGTAAACCAATGTCCTGCATTAGAATTACACATTGACTACTTTTAGGGAGGCTTTTCATTGTCAATTTTATCCCTTTGGATTCCTTCCCTGTCACTGCAGTGTCTTGTCTCCGGCAAAGCTGATAAAAATGAATCCCAGATGTTAAATCTATTCTTAAAATTGAAATACACAAAAAAATTATTACCCTCCTAGTACTGGGCTGATTGGGGCCATTCAGCTCCACCCATAATGTAGTTTTTTTCAAGGTCAATATCAAACTCCAGACATGGTACTCATCAGACCAGATGTAAATATATACCCTTAAGCTTGTGCCCTCAGAATCTCTTTCACCACCACTGAAGAACAGGCAAGTTCACCTGGTCTGAACCATCAGTCCTGGGATGAGTTAAACTGCACACAAAGAAGTGCCCTGCAAATGTCTTCTTCACTGATCCTGTAGGTCTGGACAAGCTGAGAAGGGGACAGAGTCATATTCCATCCAATACATCTCACTTACAGTGACCTGGGATACCACTGCAGTATTTTGTGTTCCACTGTAGCCTTCCATCTGCCACACTGATGAACACCACCTCTACTCAGCTGTAAAAACCTGAGTGCTGCCAAGTCTCTATTGCTGTGTGAAGTTCAGACACAACATCTTCATTGAACTTACATAAAATTTGGCATGTGTACATAACACTGCAGCTCTCCAACCAGTACTAACAATATTCTCTACGTTATAAAGAGGAATGATGGAGATTCTGGAATATGTTTAATTTCTAAATTAGGATAATTTGCAGTAACTCCTCATTCGTCAAACTAATGAAACACTTAAGACCATAAAGCAGTGGAAGCAAAATATGAAAAGTATTTAATTAAGAAACACATATTTAAATATTCTCATTAATTTAAGTAACAGAACGTCTTTGTGGAATTTTTTTCCCCATAGCTTTCTGATCTTTTCTGCTTTTACTCTAGGTTTTATGAATTTATTATTTTTCATTTATTTCTTTTTGATAACCATTTCATAATATTGAAGTTACAGTGGCAATACCAGTGAATAAAATACTGGACCAGAAAATACACTCTCTATGTGGTTCTTATGTCTCTGTGTAAATTTTTGCTGCTGTGAATAACACTACTCAAAGAATAATACCTTCCTGTACTGTGTTTATTCCTACACCTCACAAAGCAGTCCTGTAAGACATTTAATTCTTCCATCTCATTCCAATACAGCTGRATTACAGTGCTCATTTTCATCAATAAATTGTAGCTATAATGAAATAAAAACGTAAGAAAGTAGTTTGTAAAAATGACATTGCATACACACTAAAAGATGTTAACCCTGAAACAATGTAATTTAATCTTTATTATTTTTACTAATTCATATAGATGATGCTTATAATATGTACCCTCTTGGTACAGTTTAGAGCACATAGTGTTACATATACTATGTCAATTCTCGAAGGTATGGGACCCCATAAGTCAGGAAACACTACCCCTTCAGACCRTGTAGTTTCTTAAAGCTAGATTCTTAACACAACACATGTGCAAGACTGTGAAAGCACAGCTAGAGTCTATGAATCTTTAATGTGCCTGAGATTGCTGGAAGACTGAAACATGAAATCTGATATTTCTCTGCTTTTGTTTTCCAACACTGCTATCTCAGATGCCAAGAAGAATACGATACCTTTACGAAAACTGACCTTCTTCAAAGTGTGCATGGCTGAGGGGGAATTCAGGCACAGAGAACATTGTCAGTGCTTTTCAGTGCAAGGATAGCCTGTGCTTGGAACAAGGTTTAAAGAGTATAGTCTTGTCAACTGGGTGCAGGACAACTGCACTAAAAAAGGGAGGCAATCCTTAGTTTTGTGTGAGTTGAAAACAAACACATTCTTCCTCCAAAGTATAATGCCAACAAAGCTGTTATGTACTATGTGGTGTGGCAGATAAAAATCATTCTTCTCTCATGTACTGGCTTCTGCAGTGCTATAAAAATACTTCGGAGATAAACACCATTTCCTCAAAGCCTTCCTTGCAGGTCCTAATTGTCCTGAGAATCCTTTCCTAGACAGTTGCAATAGCAGCCAGAACCTAATGTTTATTTATCCCTTTCAAAACCAGTTCCCTCGCTCCTTGCTAAGGCTCCCTACCAGCTTTCCAGTAATTGCAAACTGGAGTCAGCAAACAGCAGCTAAACTGGGATTAATGCAGTATCCCACACAGCCCATGTTTGCCTTGAATTTCTGGTTGTTCCTGGAGCAGAAGAGCTGATAAGACAAATGGGACCTCTCCTGGCTATTTAGGAATTCTAACTGGTTTTAAAACAGCAATATGGGTAAAACTGTACACAGGCTTAGTGACAAGGTCTTCAATGCCACTTGCATGCAACAGACTTTTCAGGGTACTTCTTAAATTCTTCCCCTTAATTCCACTAATTCCATTGGTCAAAATTAGGAGTTTTCACCTGAGAACAGCATTATTTTTTAATACAAATTATGACAGCTTTGTTTCGCCAGTGCAATAACTTCACAGGCTGGTCACAAAAGATACCAGGAGAATATTACAAACTCCATTAATATGAAGTGTAGTTTGTCCTAGCAATTAAGTGCTAAATAACCACCAGAATKGCATTTTTGTGCTAATAACCCTGTTCATGTTCCAAATTCCAGTCCCCATGTGTAATCATTCCAACAAAGTTGCAGCTTATTGCAGCTATACCTAATATGGCATTGAGTTCCACATTTTGGACCACTGCACTGCGCTTATAGGCTATTTCTGAATAAAATCCTGCTTGTCAGCCAAGTTATAAAATGAACAGAAAAAGCAGGGGCACATTCCACTTCGGTTTTTTGCAGTAASTCATTTTCGCCCAACCCAATCAGCAGTTTCTCAAGGCCTGTGCAAGTATTTACCATTTCTTTAAACATCAACATAAAATTCATGAGCATATCACTAACATAAAAGTTCATAAGCAACCCTGATAAAGTATCAGTCCTTTGGTTGTTTGTTTTTATATCAAAACTGCAATGGAAGCTGACAGGAACTGAACATTCAAAAACTTGTGATTTTATGTTGTCACAGAAAGACTAAATGAACTGATACTTTATAATAAATGTTTTGAAGCAGTGAGCACGTTTGATTTTCATCTCTGTATTTGGTTAGTATATATAAAACAGGATACTACTACCATGTTAGCCAATTTAGTTTTGTGAAAAATTCATTAATTGTGTGTCACACTGATGAGCACACAAAAACTCAAAAGAACTAAGTCTGTTCACAAAAAAACAAACAAAAMCCCCAAAAATCCCCCCAAAAYAACAACAAAAAATCCCCAAACATGTTCTTATCAAACAAAACACAATAAGCAATGAGAAACTGTTGAATTAGCAACAATTAAGTGTCATTACAAACACCTGAAAGAAACCAATACAAAAAGCATTTATGACCAAGTGTTTGAAAGATCTCATACCACATGAACCCTTGATTCAATATTACTTGTAACAGAAACACTGCAGCAAGCATTTCTCAAGCTTAAAGCTGTTACGGTGGATTTCTCCAATAAAACCCTTTTCTTCTTTTTTAACTTGCTGTGCATTCTTCCCACACATTGCCATCTTCAGCAGGAGTGATATATTGGACAAGTACACTATGCTTACTGCTCCAAAGCATGTTCCATCAATAATAAAGGGCATACAGGAGAATGGAAATTACCATGTGACAACTATTACAAAAAATAGAACCAAAACCAGAAAGCAAAGCACAAACAACTCACCAAGAATAGTGCTTTAACACAACTGTTCAAATTCTCAGTAATACAGAATTACAGGATGATAAAAAAGACCATACATTTGGCTTTCCAGTACCTGCTACTCACAAACACATGAAATCAACAAAATCTTATTTCTGAAAGCTCAAAAGGATTCAGGAAACTGACTCTGCTTTCTAGAGACTGAGCTTTTTACTTGAATGAACATCCAGACATAACTAGGCATTCATCACCTCAAACAAACTTTCAGATACAATAATCCTTTTTTGTTGCCATTTTGGATCTTTCTCTTAACTTATTTTGCATGCAATCAGCATCCTATTCCTGGAACCTGAGGAGACTTTTTTTCTAGGGCACCTAACAGCTTTCAATAAAATTTCTCCTTAAGAAGATGATGAAGCAGTTCCTCTCACCAAATTCACCAACAGTTCTTTAACTCACTTTATTTCAACACAGKTAGAACCAAGGGGATCCTAAATAAGAGTTTCCAGTAAGCAAAGGCTGATCGGAAAGAAACAGATTCATCCACTGTTGTATTGCTCATGTCATCCCCTACATTTTTTCTTTGTGCACACTTTTTCCAGTGCTCTGACTGTACCACACACAACCTCTATACCCTGGTCCTAGAAACCTCTCTGCTCTCCCAGGAACTCTCACAGGAAGTGCCTGTGAGGGCCACTTCTGTACAAATTTACCACCTGTGAGTAGGACAGTGCTTCTCAACGTCACCAAAAAAGAATTTTAAAGAACAAACAGCAATGATGGATAAGGTTTCCTTAGTGACAGAAAGAGAATATCTGAATATCGTCAGGTCTCAGATGCAATTCTAAACTCAAACCAGTTCTCTCTAGCTGCTGACATTTGGGATGAGTCAGATGCAAATGCATTCCAGCTAAAGGACTGGAAAAAACACTTGTGGCAATATGCTTCAGAAACAGCCTAATCAAAATTTTAACTGCACATGGTTCTGGAAAATACCCTAGAGAAACTGCCTTCGATGCAAATGTGCCTTTGACAAAAAACGCACAAGCTCATAAGAATAAAACGTATCTCATTCAGTCATTTATTTAAACACTRTGGAAGCAGCAAAGGTACCTGTACAGAACTGCCACCTCTCACCTACAGAAAAAATGAAGTTGCAAAGGCCACTGTAAATAAGAGACATCACTCATTTCTAATAGTTTTTCTAAAAAAGAAATGGCCACATTTTGCATCATTGAAGATTTCTTATCAATCTTCTTATCAAAACCAGAGGAAAGGAAAAGATAAGTTTCAGTAAGTACCAAAGTCATCCAACAGATCACTACAACCAGCTACCATACACCTACAAACATYTGCCAGGGAAATTATACCCCTTTGGTCTCTCCTGTTGTATGGCCAGCATATATGGGATTGTAATCTGAATATCTACATAGAAATAACAGAACTCTGATGAAAGAATGAAAGAACTTGAATTCAATCTGTGCCAGTAAATGTTATCTTTAGATGTGCAATTGAAGCAGTGAACCCCCCATCTTCTTCACATCAAACTGTCAAGGAATATCTGAAAGGAACCAACACCACTTTCTGCAACACAGCAAACTTATAAGAGTCATCTGGATGTACCAAACAATTTCCTGCACTTGTGGGACTCCAGGTACTTTTTTTGGTGCCCTTGGTCTCACTTTTGCATCAGCAGCACATGTTAAACACTGTCAAAACATGTCTAAATGGGTGAAATTTAAGGTAAGAGTCAGATATCTAAATTCAAGCAYATATGTTGTATTATAGCAGTAGGCCACATGAATCAATCAGTATAACTTTGAGCCAAAGAGAAAAACAAACAAATAAAAACTCCCCCTTCACAGTTTCACTTGCATTTAAGTAAGTAATTTCACTTTCTGCATGTTGCATGCATGAGTTTGAAAACAATAGTTCTGAAAGAGCAAAACCCAAAGCAGTAGGTTGGATTCATCCATTTAGGACCTAAACTCAGTTTCACTTCCATTTAATTTTTACTGCCCAAGCAAGCAGCCTACAACAGGGACGCAAGGGACTACCCAGTTTTCATGACTTTAGAATGCATGCTCACAAATCCAAAAAATAAAGCCAAGATACAACCACTGAGTACTGTAAAAAGAGAATTTACTCAAGTTAACAAAAGAACTCAGAAAAAAGTCATGTCCATCTGCCTACCTCYCCTCAGGGTTTTTTAGAAGTTGTGCTCAGATGTGATTTGGTTAACAATACAATTCAAAGTTCAAACATAACACATTTGAAATTTAAACAAAACATGAAGCTCACATCTATGCTACTTTGCTTAAAAAGCTTCAGATAGGAGAAAAAACACAAATACGTGTTTTTTCAATAGTACACATGAATCACTGTGTACAACACCAACAAWGTTCATCAAGTGATAGAAGAATAAGACTTTAAATTAAAGTCTCCACTGATCCATTGACTCAAAACAGGGTACTACTAAAGCACTTTTKGTCTATACCAGAAAAGACAAATATATAAATCGATTATATACCAAACTCACCAGCATGGCATTAAATGGCATTAAGTCTCCAGTCCACCCTGGACAGATTTTCAGTAAAAGCCACATCAGCTAGGATTGTAAGGTGTTTGTTTTCAAATGGCATTCTGACCCATCTCTGCCATTTATGAACATCACAAATCTTTCTCAGRTCTAGCACACCGGGTAATTAAAGCATTAAGAAAAAACACAAGAAGCTGTACATCATCTACCTTGGTTTTTTACTGTACTGTCCTACACTGCTTCTCCTCAGCATGACCAGCACCAGCTACATTTGGTCAGGGATTTTTATTGTGGGTTTTGCTTTTATTTTCTTTGCAGGGGTTGGGGCTGGGTTTTTTAAATGCCTATGCCCCTCTCTTCATTTGCATAGAGAGAATGCGTACCTTCCCGTAAAAAGAGCAGAAGCTCTCTATATGCAGATAAAAGAACAAAACTTTCCTCATCATTCCCCTGCTCTGGTTCTCCAAAACAACATATTTAAAGGTTCGGCACCATAGAGTCTAAAGAAATCTACAGTCAGAACCAGAAAAACAGTCTCATTTCCCAATCTGGTTACATCTGTACAGCTGCTGATGTTGGACATTTAGATAAAAGCTGGAGCTGAGGGCTCAAAAATAAAGTTCTCTATCTCTGGGATGTTTACATTCAGAAAGTTTGGAGATTTTCTTTGAAAAGCAAATGAAAAAAGCAAACATTAAGATCCATGTGGTCTGTGTCAGGGAAGGGCTATACAATGAAGTCCTCCTCCCAACTCAGTGGCTTTGAATATTTCAGATAGAATCAATTTAGTCACTTCTTTAGGCAGGTACACCACAGATTAAGGCAATTAGTAGAGATCCAAGGCTAAAGTAAGCCCTGCATTTTCTGGATATGCCAGGGAGAAACGAAAACTTCCTGAGTTGAACCTTGACATGGCTCACCTACTTACTGAGCACAGTATCCTCCCAAGTAGGTTGTAACACAAAAGATAAATGTTATTTCCCAAAACTGTTGCCATGACTACAATTAACTTTGCCTTGCCCTCACTAGAATCTATGTCTGCAGCCAAGCTGCAGGCGAGATGCTGGTGGGTAACAGCTGTCCGGGTAAGACATATCCATAAAGCCTGAATCCTTTTGTGGGACTGTGGCAGGATTTTACATAGCTGCCTTAACAATTGAATAGGATACAAAATCTTATCTTCATCTATCTGGTCTCCCCCATTTCCCTTCAGCAGRACTGAATGAAAATACGTATTGTAGTAACTTTTGCCAGAATGCAACAGGTTTTTTAGAAAACACCRCTTTGAAAAGTAGGCAATGTCTTGAACCCACCAAATTACTGACATTTCACTGAGCATTATAGACACCTTTGAAATTCAATTCCTTACCTCTGTCAGCCACTAAGATGGCACTATCGATGCACAGAAATCACTGTCAAAAATTTTTCATTAGTCACTTGTCACCAGTTCATCATACAACAGAATTATACAKGTGTTATACAGAATAAGAGTGTATCAAACACAGGGTGACCAAAACATACGTATTTTTCAGATACTACTTTCACAGGAGAAAGATACTACATTCACAGGGGATCAGAACTGCCACACCAAAGGAAGGGAAATGCAATCACTGACAACTGCAGGGACAGTCTATGCTCCTGCAACTCTGCAAGGAGAATATATTTTAAAATTCCGATCTGACAGGCTTTGAAAAGGAAAAAAAAAGAAGGCTGTAATGAATTTCAAACATGCTTCAGCTGGAAATTCCACTCTTCTCATACATACCCTCTCCATGCAAGATAAAGAGTTCAGTACATACAATAAGGGGACTATGATCGGGGGAAAAACCCAAACCAACAACTATGAGATGCAGTCTACAAAAATGCTTGGGAGATTAGGATTTCTCTAGATTAATTTTTACTTCTTCTTTGACCACAAGAAAAATAATAAAGAAGAACTTCTTTGAAGATGATATGAAGAAAGGCCACCCGTGTCAGTCACACACATCCCTCCACTTTCTCTAAAAAGATGAGTTGTTATCATTTCAAAGACATTCCTATATACCACCAGGTGCTAAAAGTCTTATAGCCCAGAGCCACATAGAAAAAGCCATTTCAATTTCATTTATTACTTTTGCACACCAGAGCTGCAAAGCAGGCAAAAACACAGAGRCAATATTCTGGACTTTATTAAGTTTTTGAACAGAAATGTTTATTCAAGTCAGAACTAAAGTTCCACACCATGACTATCTAGGTGATGGGACACAAGCAACCAGTGTCATCAGATGGTAATTTAGCAGCTGTTGATAACAAGAATAAACCTGGATACTTGGTTATTTAATGTATTTTTTATTTCAATAAACTGCCTCTCATTTAAGACTTACAAAAGGCCTGTATTTATTTACAGCACAGCAGAAGGCAGCAATGGGGTAAAACACAACAACTGGTGTTGAATTCACCAGGACAGCAGAGTTGTGTCTGGGCTGCTATCAGGAGGTGATGTTTGCTGGAGCTGGGCCTTCCTGGTACCTGAGGTCATCCAATCCTTGCCCATGCACTTTGATATTCACATTACAAAGTGCAGATGAGGTGAGCTGCTACACAATCTCTGTGATACTCTTCTTCAATTACCCCACACATCACAAAGGCCACTTAAGCCCTCCTGTCCCACAGAGGGACAGGAGCTAAACAGCCCTACTGCCTCTCACCAGTCCAACTTGGAATATCATTACAGAGTCTCTTCCCTTCATTACAGCTATCTGAGAAGAACTAATTCTTGAACATAGCAGACTTACATCTGTTGTATCAATAGCAACAACTGGCCCTCAACTATAAAACCCAGCGCCTTCTACTATACATTTAGAGATAGTTCACTCTATTAAAGAAATCATACAAAAAATATACACATCTACATCTATGAACAGAGCAGGAAGTCACACTTCTATTTGACATACTTCTATTCTTGCACCTGTGGATATCTCCACACTTGTACATATTAAATAYCGGTAGGAGACATCAACCCCCACAAAAAAAAATCCTCCACAATCAACCCCCACAATGGAAAACCACAGTGTCTGCTTCTAATTATTTAACTTAATAGGTTCATTTAGGATTTTACTGCAAAACAGAGGGGAGGGAGAGACAAGAGTATTCCAAAATTAAGTCTCATTTTTGTTGTTARCGATTGATGACTTTGATTGCCACACATCATTAACTAGTTCCTCGACCAAATCAAAAACAGTAAGAAATCAAATGAGAAAAAACAACCCTGGRGCTATACTTGAAACGAGAAAAATGCACATATTTTTAAGCAGATGGTTTCCCCTCTAAGTTAGAAGTTTATAATATGAAATCATTACTCCACTATATTAAGTATTGCTCCTGTCTTGCTCACACATGTTTTTAAATTCTAAGAAATCCTAACTGCTGCATCACCTGCAGCAGAGACTTTCAGGGAATGTTAAGAGCCAGAACATTAATCTCTCCTGCGTCAATCTSTTTATCGCACCCCAGAGTCGAAAACCCCATCAGCTCTGCTATGGTCTCAAGCATATTCAGTGAGGTCAAATATTTTTCAAGGTAATTTGTTTTGGCTGGAATGGAGAAAGTAAAGGGAAACAGATAGAAAAAGGCAAAAATGCACCATTTTGTCAAGAGATGATGTTAAATTATGGAGCCTTGACTAGACAAAATATCTCATAAAATCAGTCAAAGGGTAGGGATTCCAATTTTGGGAGCCTCTAGGTATGACATAAATCTGGAGCAAAACCAGATAAGCCAATGCAAAAATCCTGGCTGTAGTAATTTCATTTCTTTCTGAATGTGCAGATTTAACCCCTGCTTAAGTCAGAGATAGCATCACAGATTCCCTCCATGATTTTATGCGCTTGAAATACCTACGGAAGTGATTAATGAAAAATAAACATGACCTGTGCTAGATAAAGCTGTGAAGCACCAACAACCTCAGTTCAGAGCCCAGCTGCTGAGGACACTTTCAGAGGCSTTCATAAAGATGACTCTCACCCTTAGCAGGCTGAACCCCCATCCCATGTAAACATGCTCCCACCTCAACRTCCTCTGGGTAAGCATCTAAAATAAACACATAGAAGTGTCTGAAATAAACCCTTCTGAGTCTGTTCTAAGGGCACTGGTTTAAAGCATCAAAACCCCCTAAAACTCTCTCTCTCTAATTAACCCCCTAATACAGCTCTCTGAATGTACATGATTTTGTTCGGCCTYTCTTTAAAATGCTGCAACCAAACCAGCAGTATGATAATACAGAGTCACCCATCCTACTCAGCAGTCCTCAGGAAAGCACAGTTAACATCTGTGACTCGATTTCTTTCAAAACAGGGACAGGGCATCAGGCCTCATTAAAATGCCACATCATGGTGTTGACCTACGTTTCACGCCCTTCTGAGAACCGGTTTCTCAGAAACAGGGGAGCACAAATGTTTGGCCTTCTAATTCACAGCAAAGAACTATTTTACAAGACATTTCAGTAAATGAGAGTACCATATCAAATACCATCTCTAAAAAGAGCACAAGCAAGTTGCTATGTATTTTTCAGCAATAATTAACTGACAATCAACCCTGCAAATGCCACTTACTTCCTTTCCTATGACAACTGTTTTACCTCTCCTTTCAACAGCCTGACAGACRCAACGGCAAACAGCTTTCCGGATCATTGTCCCTGGACTCAAATACAAGCTGTATTAATGTTCTTTTCCCCTGTTAAATGTTTTTGATGGCTAAGAGAAAGGCTCCATAGTGTAAGAGTTAGTTGCTGGATGAGGGCATCCCACTGTGGGCTGTATTTGGCACTTCTTTCCTGTGATGTGAAAGCATGACACCCATTAGTATAATTGAGATTTACAAGCCTGCACAATGAAGCAAAACTTATAAAAGACCCAAGAGAGTGAACATAAGCTATCATCAACAGGGGAGAATTTGATGCATAAGCCATAATGCCATTACTAGAGCGCTTCTGCCTTTCCTGAAAAACATAATTTTTGGTAATGTTTGGTATTCATATTGTTTATCTATTTTGTATTTTTATCTCACACTAGTTTTTGAAACTAAAAAGTGAAAAGCCAAAACAAGTAAAGTCATCCTAAAACATGATACAGTTACACAGTAATAAAATAAAAAGTCTTTGAAAATAAGAAATTGATGTAATAAAACCTTCAGGGAGACAGATGTGCAGGTCTTCGTTTCTTCAGCTTTTTTACTAGGTATTTTAAAGGATCAAGCTTATGCAGATGGCACAATTTGAATCACTTCATTTGCTCTGAATTACACTTGTGAAAGTGTAATTTTAAACAGAGTCTATTTCTTTCAGTGCTGCTCAAATTGCAATCAAAACCTAGTAAATCTAAGCTATGGTTCTACATTTGTCCACTAGAGCTTTTTTCAATTCCAAACTGAGTTAAACACAATGACTCATCTGCCTGAAAAGCTGCCCACGTGCTGCTGTGTTATTTTAACTGGTAGTCCTTGCAATCCTTGCAAAAAACCTTAATAAACAGAACCTACCTACATCCACTGCCATCATGAACAAGTCGTGCTACCTGGCTCAGAAACAAGAACTGGTATTTACAGATTTCCCCAGAAGTGTCCCCAGACAAAATGAACAGATGCCTAGGCCAGCAGAGAGCAAGAATTGAAAAACTCAACTGCTGTATGCATCTACCTTGTCTACATCCATTCTACCCCTCAGACACTGATTACACAGGCAGTGAAACACAAATATAAAATGGCTGTTGGGAATGACAAATATAACCTCTGTTATTAAATTGAAATTACTGAACTGTTGACACATAGAAGTAGTAAAAAAAAAAACCAGAATTGTTAACCCAAGTATTCTTGTTTTGTAGATGGGAAGACACTCCTGCAATGTAGTCATACTATTCCTACTTTGAAAATAACTAAGAAAAGTATTAAAGAGCGAAGCTTGTTCCCTAAGTCTTTACATTTCTAGGGCCAGCAAATTTTGATAACTTGTATACAAGAGTTGTAAAAGGAAAGGTCAAGAACACCTGGGAACTTTAAGTGGTGTTCGATGATTTTTAGAACATGAGAAATTTTTCCAAGAACTCAGAAGACTCAGTGCTTACATAGCATGTACTGAGGCACACAGCACATCACAGAACATCACAGTCACGTCAGCTTGACATGATTCAGGGTGGGCAGGAATGGAAGGACAGCTGATATTAACCAGACTGGTAAAGAATTAACAGCAGGAAGTTTGGCCAAAGCCAACAGATCCTATCTAATGAGATTACATTTTTTACATTTTCTAATCACATTTCCTAATTAGATTGCAAGTTTGACCAGAAAACATATGTTTATGACACATTTAGGTTTTCTAAGGCATTTTTCTTGGCACATTTTTATGAAGAATGTTTTGCTTTTTTTAAATCAATGCTATGCTCATTCCTCTGATTCAAAACCTGATAACTGAGAGAGCTGAAGTTACAATAATAAATGAGGAGMCACTATCAAGCAGGTACATTTCTACCAAAACTCTCTGGAGCAATCAATTTTGTCCCTTCTGGCACGGAACATTCATAGGTCTGAAAAATAACAYGAAAATCTTCCTGGTCCCATCTGTAGACAGTACAAACACCACAGGAACACATCTTTCTCAGGAGACAGGTGATAAGACACAAAACCACCATTGCCATTTGTAATGAGCTTCAGGAAACAGTCTAAATTTCTACAAGTTGAAACAAAAATTGACACAGAAGAGAAATTTGGCTTTTGGAAACAAAGCTGTTGTCTGCAAAGCAGAAGCTCTGAGAGTCTTGGTTTCATCTTAGGATGGCGGAAAACTGCCTTTAACATACATCTGCAGTCAAAAGGGTTAATCAAATCCTGGGAGATGCACAACAGATCTGGAAATCTCTCCTGGCACTACCATCACTTGCTGCAAGTGCTGCTTAACATTTCTTCTGATGGCAAAGCCACCTCTGCTTTGCCTAAGCAATACATTTACTCCATTTTCACCAGCATCCAGGCTTTTCCCAGTACAGAAGAGCTTTCCTAGAAAGCAGATACCAGACTAGACTTGCTTTCTTTCTTCAGAGATGCCACTCCAAATTACAAGAAAAGGCACTCTCTTCAGAACTGCACATTGCTATCTACTTTCCACCCAGTCTTCTTGTCAGTTAAGTTAGAGCTCAAGTTACTCAAGATAAACTTATTGCCACCCTGTTATTCTTTCATCTGTCAGTGTTGATTTGCTCCCATGAGCAGACTCATGTTTTTCTCAGAAACACACTTTCCTCTGTGGCACAGTGTCTGCCACTGCTTTGCTTCTCTCCAATCTTTCTATTTTGGCAAATCCAATGCAGCACTTAACTTTCTTTGAAAGGCACACACAGTTCCTGAAAATTGATGATCTGAACTGTCTGAACCTGTCCCCATTATCAGCCCTTCAATTATGACTCTCCGATGTGTGTTTCCGCAGTGMCACACACAAGGTGTTTTTAGGACAGAGTACAAATGAGAAGGAAGGGATGTGTGGCAGCAAAGAATACCCCATGAGTTTTACACCAGGCTCAAATCCATTTTGGCCTAAGGACATGAACTTTCTATTTTTCCCAGTGAGCTTGAAAGCACTGCCATGCAAGCAGGAAAAACACAAAAAAATACAACTGCTTGAAAATTAACTTTGATTATATTCCATGTGGATCCTTCCCAACTGCCTCCTCTCTTTCTTATGAGCTTGTTATTTCAGTAAGTATCATCTGCAGCCTGCTGTACATTCTGTATGCAATGAGATTGTTTTCTACTTTAAAATTAAAATATATTAGATTAATAAAAAACCCCAAAAACCAAAACAAAAAACCAAACAAAAAGCCAACAAACAAAAACAACAATAACAAAAACCAAAAGATAAACAAGAAAACCAAGCAAACAAACAAAAAACCCCAACCAATGTGGATGCGTGCAAGCTATTCTGATTACAGAAGTACAGATATTGGGAGTGTGCTGGTCTTGCATTCTCATGTCACACATCCAATTTCCACAGCTGTTTACACCTCATGAGACACAGCARTGCAAAACAGTCTGAACTACAGCAAGCAGACATCCAGCTCTCAAAGGCATCCCTTCACTGGTAACCTGCACCCCTCACTGCTGCCCACAGACAAAGATGTTACTCCCAAATGTCCCACTGTCTGCTCCTTTCCATCCTTTGCCTCTTGTCTAATTCCTTACAAAGTTTATCAGACATGGTTCCAGCATTTCTCTCCCAGATTTGAAAACTTTCCTGTATCCTTACTTCTACCACTGGTAGTTACAAAGACAAGTAGTTCACTTCAAATCTTCTACTAAGCAACMCCTCAATTTTCAAATGGTCCCGAACTATATTTAGTAAAGCCCACTAGGTAACAACAGTACTTCTACACACAGTTCTTTGGCAAAACCACACAAGTAACCTGAGCTGCACTGAAGATGCTGACATTATACTCTTCAGTAGAACAGATCCCACTCTCGTGAGACCATCATGGTGCCTAATAATCCTGCAAAAATGACAACATTATTTAAAAGCACAACATTCTTGCTTCATTATATGCAAGGAAATC
Organism: Alauda arvensis; assembly: GCA_902810485.1. Classification (NCBI taxonomy): domain Eukaryota; kingdom Metazoa; phylum Chordata; class Aves; order Passeriformes; family Alaudidae; genus Alauda; species Alauda arvensis. Next base: position 218,647 of record CADDXX010000162.1, on the reverse strand, counting down.
TGCATCAACACACTCAAAGATCTAAAATTCTCTGAGCATACAAAAACATTCAACACCACACTGGTGTTTACCCTTTTCTTGGCTATGCAACAAGAGCAGAACTTGGCCCTTCGCTGTGACCGACTTTTGCAAATAATCTTATCCATTTTTATGGCTCAAAAAATGTTTTGCTTGTAACAAAAATCCCCGCTCTTCTCATACTCCAAAAGCCCCATGAGATACTATGCCAAACTGCTGCTATACTATTAGACCTCTTACAGTAAATTCATGTCCAAAACTAAATCCTCTGCATTTAAATACTGCCTTTAATTTGTATTTCACAACTGGGCAGGGCAAGCAGCCACTCGGCTGACTGGGCAGAGGAGCCAGCTGGCCAGTTCATGGAAGGAACCTGTCAGAGACTGCCCACAGAGGCAGCCAAGAAAACACAACAGGGTCTCCAGCAGCACCCATGGGACCCTCGTGGGCACCCACCACACCAACACACCCTGCTGCCCAGCTCTAACTATCCACCCCAGTCCTGTCCCCACACCTCWTTTCTATCCATTTACCAGATTTAACAAATCTGGCACAACTGATGAGTAAAAACAAATGCAGTTTATAACCTGGAACTACTTTCTTTTTTCCAGCCCTACCCACAAAATGAAAATGCCCCTCCTGGGTAACCTTTGCTCTGGTAACACACAACACAGAACTGAGTCACAAGTCAGCTGCAGAAGACAGGCAGCACATTTCATTCTTCAGCATTAGAATAATAGAGAAGAGTCTCTGCCTCAGCCTCCATACAAGACAGATTTGGAGGTACTAGGGTGTATTTTCTGTGACTTCCAACATCTGTGCAGAGTCAAACAATTAGAATTTCTTGTTGTTCACATCAAGTTCACCTCTCTGTTTTCAATACAGTTGCTGGAGCACAAATTAGCCTTTCAGAGATCTAAAAAAAAGCAGAGACTACAGAGTAAGCACCATGTCTGTTGTCTGACTAAAACCAGTGCAAGTCTATGCAGAAAAGAATCCAAGCCAGAAAGTAAATAGCATGCTGCCTTACATACTTGCTCACTAACTTCTTAAAGTGAAAGATGACCCCAAAAGCCTTTCCAGCCCTGGCAAACTGCTCAGAAAATAATTCTCTAAAGAGTTAATTTGGCTCTTACATTGCAGAATTTAGCATGCAAGTACAGAATGCCCAGGCTTCTCTCTCTGCAACTCCAGTGCACTGCGATCAGGTAACAAACCAATRTAAGACACCTTATCTTACTTCAGCAACAGAAAGCAAAGAATTTGAATACTTCATGAAACCAACACTAAAAAGATACATGATAGCCTTAGAAACTGTAGCACTATTAAGCCTTTTGGACAAAGGGTTAGTGAGCTCCAGGGCACTCTGGGCAGCACCTCCAGTCACTCACAGGTTTCCCCGCTCTTGCTGACAAGCAAGGATACTGCCCCGGGAGACACCAACAAAAGATGGAAAGAGTAATTGGAGCCTATCTAATTGCAGAAGTCAGAGGCTGTATTTAGACTAACTTGTACCCCCATCATCCCCACACTCCCTCAGTGTATGGGACCTCTGCTCTCAAACAGCCTTCTCCTGCAATGAAATATTTCTGGTACTGCCCAACGGTGCCACAGCACTTTGCTGAAGAGAATAAAAGGATCCCACCGTGGCAGGGAGAGAGGTGCCCAGACTACCTGCAAATCCAGTGCTGTCCTTGTTTTTGGACTGGAGAGGTCAAGCAAGCAGTTGGCCTCACCTGCAAGCAGGGGTCAGAGCAAGCARAAGTCCGAACAAGGGAACAACAGAAGAGGGCTGAGCCACACCATGCAGGGCACAGTGAGAAGTCACACCCAGCTGCTATTATACTAAAGAGTTGCACTCACAACTCAACACAACATCAGTATGTCACCCATGAAGGGACAAAAGGGGCCTTCAGACAAGGCTATGTGAAGACTGAAATGTTAACTCTCTTCAGGCAGCATACACTCTAACAGATAAAAAATACCACAGCAACTACAGTAGGACCAAAGCAAAAGGAAACTTTTTAGAGAAATTCTTTTCCTGTTACATTCTGGCAAAAATAATTACGATGAATTCATGTTCTTTAAACCTGAATTCATTCAGGTTGCTGCCTGAATGATGCAGCAACCTTCACTGGTCTGCTCAGAGGGTGTCTTGAAACGAAGACTGGCCAAGAAGATATGATACAATCACTGTTCCCCAGGGTTCACTGTTTACAGTGGACAGGTATGAAATGTATTTGCATCAATAGCTTGATCTCAGAATGAAACAAAGGAAGATACTATAAAAACATACTAAACCCTGCTTGCACCTCATGCTTGTCTCCCTTCTTTCACTGGATCAAATGCCCAAGCACTTGCTGTTGTGGCCACCACACATTTCTCATACCAGTGTACTGAGATGCACTCCCCTGCTTTTCTGAGCTCAACCACCCACCTTTCCTTGGRTCCCTCACAGAAAAGAGTTTGGGCAAAAGTTTGAGGAGGAAAGGATGATATTGGATGGGGTCCAGGCTACAGTCCTCATGCAAACCCTGTTTTCAGGATCCACTTCATTTTCTCTTGCTGTGTACTTGTGGTGATCAGTAGAGAAAGACTTAATACTAAGGAACATAAATGCCTCAGACGGGAAGGCAGATGGAATAAACCCTTTGTAAATAAACCCTTTGTAAACATGAACAACTTTTTGTGCCACAGACAGCATGTACCATATTCTCCAGCTGCAAAGCTGAGTTTACACCACAGCAAAACACCCCTTGATGCAAGCCCTGCAGGAATATTGTTATATTCACTCTCCTCCGGATGTACACACTCTATCTGCCTCAGCTTCCGTGCACAACAGTTCCCAGACAACTGAACTTTATGGCTGCCAAGATCTTCCCTCTGCAATCAGTTGCAAGAACAACGCCCTGTCCATTTTCTTTTTTTTTTTTTCCCTGTCTTAAAGTTCTGTCTCTCTTTAACTTCTTGTCTCCCTGCCTTCCTGTATCACCCACAAGTGTGTCAATTTAGCTCGTATTAGGTATCTCCCTTGGTTCAGAAGCCTTTGGGTAACCAGAGGGCTATATTTGGGGAAGGTGTTGGTTTTATTAATTATATCAATCACATTATGTAGACCTATACAGGTACTTTGCAYCCTGGAGTATTATCTTCCTTTTATTTTTATATCCTTAAAAGAAAGGTACAGTTGAAGTAACCAAAGACCACTCATGAAGGACACAAGATGTTTATCAATCAGATTTTAGAGCAGTGATCAAAGGGGATGTCTTGACTTCCTAAAATCTCACCTTCTCATAGGGCCACATTATGGGCCTAATTTTATGTCTAAATCATCTCCCACTGTTACCTTATCTCTTATGCTACAATTTCAAACTTTATTTATTTATGTTTTCTTAGTTTTCCAGGTCTCCCAAGGGTCTCAGCCTGCTTGTTTCAAGAAGGGACTATGAATCCCCACAAAATACTGTGGTCTCAGTGTTCAAAACAGAACTCAGGCAGCTGGAAACAAAACAAGACAACAAGGGAAACCCTAAATCTACAAATCCAGTTGTCATTTCTACCTTACAAAAACTAAATCTCACATAAGAAGAAAAGGACTGTCTCAGACCAACATCTCTTACCCCTATTCTATGTCTCAAAACTGCTGAATGCAAACACCTGGGGAGCAGCAAAATAAGATGTGGTAATTCCTGCAGGTTCTTACCCTTTTCCAAAAGGAGTGATGAGAAATGCCTGCTGTATCCTAAGTGAACCTTTAGTCACATTTTCCCATATTTTTCTAATCTCTGCTCAAATCCTAGGATCTTTCTTCCTTTTTTTTCTTTTCTCCAAGGTAACATCCTTCTACTAACAAACTACCCAAAAAATCTATAAAGCAAATATATTAAGTCTTAGCCTCACACTTCCAACAGATGAACTTTTATGGTARAAATGTCCATTATTTGGTAAGTCTGTGACTCTAGACTCCACACTGATACCTGAATTTTYCCCTCTTCAACTTCATGTCTACAATTTCCTGGTTTAAATATACAATATCCTGGTCCTTCCTTGTCCTGATGATACTTCCTAGATCTGCATCCTGAGCAAAGTTCATTACACATTATTGATTCTTGTCCCATGTGCATCAATGAAAATTTTAAATAAAAGCAGCCCCAGAACACAGACCTAAGGGACCAATGAACAGTCTCTTTTCTCCCAGTAATACCATTGAACTGTAACGTGTCACCCCAAGTGACAGTACTCCGAAACACCCCTGATTCCATCAGCACCCCTGATTCATTCCAAACACGCAAGAGTAAATGCTACACACAAATAAACACATACTCACCCTGCCAGATGTCCTTAGCACACTTACTGGGATACAAACAGGTGGGTAGGGAGGATGATGGGCATTTCTCAAATGCCTCCCAGGACTCCAATTAGCAACGTCACAGTGGCACTTCACCAATGGTAGATGTACCATGCAAGTATAAATTAGTGACTTGATTCAATTCTACAGYGGAATGACAAATGACAGTGAAGAATCAACCCCATTCTCTGTGGCATTGCTGCAGATCCTATACAGATAAACAGGTCAATCTACTGCCACGTTCAGGTTAAACTCCTAAAGAGACCTTGTCTCGTAGACAGATTTTAAAAATTAAGAAGAAAGGCCCTAAGAACCCTGGTTGGAGCTTAAGGGTTTGGTGGGAGGGAGGTGGGTTAGTGGAGGTTTTCTGCTTTGAATTTTTGGTTGTGTTTTATTTTCTGTTTAGATCATTKTGATCTCCTGATCTGTACACAAAAATAGCCTGTGTGAGGGCTAAGAATGGCAGTGGCAGATGGACAATTCATGAATTCCTACACTTCACAGAAATCCATACACTGTGAGAATCTGAGCTATTATKCCTAATGTGTTTTTCTCATTTGGGCTTCTAATTTGCACATCATTTCTCCACTTACAGACTTTGTACATCACTTCATCTCTATATTCTGCATCTTGAGTCTTCACACTGGACTGTCAGAATGAATAATGGCTTTCAATTCATTGTTACATAGGACTTCATAGTTCAAAGAACGGAAGTTCTTAGAAATGGAGAAACACAGAACATTTGTCGAAGGATGAAAAATGCAACCCAGTTCAGCTAGCTCCAGTCTCCATAAAGAAGCCTGACATAAACAAACTTGGCTTGTTTATATTTTAAATATCTAAYTGTCATTCAGCCCTCTACAGAACACATTTCTTGAGAAGTGTTATGATAATCAACTTAACTAGAAATAGTACCATATAAAGCAACATTCACAGCCATAACATGAAGAGACTATGCCAAAAGCTGCTCCGCTGCCTTGCCAGAAGATGACGTGTCCTAATTATGAGAAAATGGCCAAGAAGATAACACTGGAGATAATACTCCTTTCCAATGACCACAGCAATTCAGAGCACTCATGCAAAATAAATTTAATAGCCTTAAACCTCGGTAAATAACTGCTCAAGATCCGGCATGAAATTTAATTAATTTAATGTTATTTCTATTTTATCTTACTAAAATATTAATACTAAACTTTATAGTATTTTAATAGACAGTTAGCAATTTCCTGGAAGGGAGTGATTGCTACTGCAGGCAGGGGCTTTGTGGTTAGTTGTAGCTAATTTACACTCTCCAGTTTCACTCCCTCCTTAGAGCTGGATTGCTTTCACAGGTGCAGTAATGGTCATTTAGCTTCATAACTCTCCTTGGCATTTCTTTCCTGAACTATTACCACTCTCAGACTTTTGATCTCTTTTCCAAAGCCAAGTGAAATCTGTTTCCTGATTTGAAAGAGAACACTTAATTGGATAACAAAGTGGCATGTTGTCTCCGAAGCTTAGCTAGCAATAAAATAAGAAACATGCAGTTCTCTGTGTAAGGAGAAACATGCACTTTTCTAATTTTCTCCCTTTTTTTCTGACAGCTAGGACTGGGTTCCTGCTTCCAAGAAGCAGCAGTAGCTTGTGCTGTGCATTTTGATGAAAAAAGGATTATAACACACCTGTTGTTTTTTGACAAGCATCTGCCACCAGCTGTGATTTAACTACATTATATAAAGATACTTCAAAAAAATCTCAGCAAGTACTCAGCCACTCTGAACTGACATGATGTAATAAGAAATACTGTTTCTCCTTTTGATTGTAAGTTATTTAGAGAAAGACAACAGGTGTTGTAAAATATGCAGGCAATGCAGTTGAAAGCCATTGGTGTTGTCTGTAGAGATGGCAAAAACAGTTTAATGAACATTAAGATCTACTGAGGCTCTTTGAGCACARAGATACAACAAAGGACATCCAGACTCCATATAGAAAATAAAGCCAGAAAGAATCTATATTTAAAATAATTTCTTACGCCTCATGGCAGCAACAACAACCAATTATTCCYTTCCACTCCACACACAACTTTCAAGAGAAGACACCTATATTAAAAAACAGATATGCCAAAAATACTTGTGGTTGGTGGAAACCTGTGCTGTAAGAATGGCCAGACTGGATTAGAATAAAGACCCTTCCAACTCAGTAGCCTTCATCAGCAGACACAAGCAGGTTTTTATAGAAAGGCTGCAAGAACAGAGCAAAGAAAAAAGGACACAATCACTGACCTCCAGATGTTCTGGAAACCTTCCGGTTTGGGATGTCTTGAGTAAAAGGCTACTTTCTCATCACTTTGCTGGAGTTCTTCTCCACCACTTTATAATTTTGTTTCATTTCATAATTTTATTTCATTTTATCAATTTACTTCACTGYCATTCAAGATACCTCATTTTCTACAAATTTATCCATTTTCTACAGAGTCAATTGAAATGACAGATTAGATCTCACAGTTAGCAATTCAACAATTTTATATTAATTCATTTGGAAAAGCAACTTAAACTTTTTGGGAGTTTTTTATTAATAATGAAGTTTCTTGTCTATTGCTTTTCTCCTTCAACCAATTTTCTCATCTTAACATCTRGATTAAAAATTAGTTTGCGATCTGTTACACAGGATATTAGAAAACTCCAAGAAGCTATTAAAGAGAGCAAGGACAAAGGGCAACCAGTGAATGTCAGAAGACTCCTGAGAGTGGGCAAGAAAAAAGTAATTAATAGATGAATGAAAATGGATACAGCACTGTACAGTGAAGGGGGAAAGACAGCATATGGACTCTGATCTACCTGCTACTGTGCAGAAAGAACCTGAGCTGCTGTTTTCATGAGGAAACAAATTGAAACTATATAATAAACCAATCTTAACAACTGTCCAACAAAGCTGTCAAGTGTTTGGAATTACCAAGAAACAAAAAAAGTAATTAGGAATACACTATGTAACTGAGTAAATAATCTCAAGCACTATGCTCAGTGTTTGACTGTACACTGTGACACCATGACAACAATTCCAGGAAGCATCAAATGAAACTAATAGAAAAATCTAGTGAAAAGCAAATTAAGATRTATCTGAATCAATTTTAAGTGTTATAACTCATATGTAAAAATTCATATTTCTAACACTGAGTAAAGGGATGCCCAGATAATATGTGAAATATTAATTCATCAATAGGTTTTCTTCCAAAAACCTGATCTGAGTTGAAAAAAGAAGTACGGATAACCAAATGGAAGATGTCCAACTGCCAAGTTCTTATATCCAGATATTTACTGAGTCATTGCTGGATAGAGGATGCTGGCTAAAACAGACATTCACCCTATCCACAGTCTCCATTTTAATGGTTTTSACAAGATTTGGTCCATGACTGTTCTGGATAAGAAAACAGACGGAACTAACACTGCATAAAGGTTAGCAGATATTYGAGTTTGGACTCATAAATTTAGATTTTTAATTTAAATTATATTTGCTTCAAATATACACATTGCAAAAGGGGGTGGGAGGGAGAAGTGAAATTTGAAAAAAGAAATCTTCAAACCCAAAGCTGTRTTTTGCATGAGCCTTTACTGTGAGTTCCAACCACAACAAATTTAGATCTACTCTTGGGCTTTCCATGTATTAACATGGAGTTTATTAGGGATTTGCTGTTTGCCATGAGAAATGGAACACACCAGGAATGAGTTTTAACACAGCTACTGTTTAACCAAAATCACCAGCTTTTTCATGACTATTCACTCATTTTTAATGATTGTCCTTCACCAAAGCACACCTGGAGCTAGCATGTATACAAAGCACCTAAATATCCCAGGCTAAATCATTAAATACTTAAAATCTGTTGCAATTAACAARTAAGTTCATTTTTAAGCACCGAATTCTTGAAAACAAACCAAATGCAACAATTTTTTTTGGCCACAGGTTGGTAACAAGCAGTACATACAATAGGACAGAAACCTTCTCAGCACACCAAAAAAACACTGAACCCAARAGTTTTAGCTCTTGAGTGAGTGCAGCTGCTCTGCAGTGACAGAACTACATGAATGTATACAGATTTGTGCGTGTGTATGTGTGTATCTGGTGTTTGTGTAAATACAACCAAGTTTTTATGCTCACACTGTGCAGAGACTGCACCTGCTCCTCTCTGACAGACAAAGAGAATTGAAGATGCCATCATGAAAATTGAGTAAAGAAAAMAAAATTATATGAACAGCAGAACTATCAAAGCCTTGTTCCTGCACAGATGTGCTTCCCACATGTGCTCCATTTTCCCAGTCAAAGCGATTTCCTTCAATCTCTCCCAAACTCTCAGTGCTCCTCCCCATCAGCAAGGACATGGGTAGCACTGCACCTCACTCAGTAACAACTTACAGCTGTGCTGAGCAACTGGCAAAGCTGAGTGTGCACATCCATCATTTCACTGATCAAAAGTTCCCACTTTTACTTGCAAAATTCTTAAGAACTTAATGGCTTTGATACCTCCACTTCTCTTTCATAGAATGAGCCAAAAACTTCCTAAGATAATAGAAGATACTAAAAGAAATAAAGTGCAGACCAATTTACAGACCTTACATTATTAAGAATCAAAGCAAAATAGATGTTATGCATATTTTTACTTCTGCATCCTGAACCTGAAGTCACAATCTCACAGATTTCCCTCAGTAAACATAAACTTTTTATTAAAAAAAAAAAAAACCAAAGTAATGAAATCATGACATAGTAGATTGATTATAAAGACTCATGGAAACTGGAAATACGATTTACACTCTGCACGTCAACATTATTCCTAAATAATTAGCAAATATATAAACACATACTTAAACAAGAGATTAAGATTCTTTAAAACTATCTTGTAAGAGTCATTCTTTTGTATTCGCAAAAAAGCATTATCTTAAAGGAGCATTCTAAATCTGGGTACTCTGTCTAAACCTGCTCATAAAGATTAACCCTTATTTTAACCTACCCCATCAATGGCTCTTCCACTGAAATGAAACCACAGTGTTATAAAATCTCCAGTCAGACCCAACTTCTGGTCTAACAACTTCATGTTGGTGRAAGGTGATAAGGCCAAAAGCAGAGYCACAGACACAGATGGATTCTCATGTATTGAGATCACTGATGAGATTCATYTGACCTGTCAATTAAGAGTATTTTTGCAGACAAAAGATTGGGGGAAGGGAGCTGGCAGATGGATAGTTGAAGCTCAAACACAAAGAAAAGGGATGCATGTTTAGCAAATAGTAATGAAAGTTTGAACGATGAATCTATTGGGGGATGGGGATAGACCACCACAGACCACCACACACCCTGCCTTTGGATCATCTTCAAAAAGAAAAAATGCAACCACATAATGCAACCATAACACTAGTCAGTCAAGGAGAATACCCAGATATTTATTACTATAATGGAGAAACAAGGCTAATCACATATGACAAAGAACAGATGCATAGCAAAAACTGCATTTACATTCAGTGCATATTTTTCTACTTGCAGGATTTTCTATACTACTGCATGTGAGAAGAAGCAGCTACACAACCAGGTTAGCTGGCAGGTCTTTACTTCTTAGCATTGCCAGAACAAGCCAAATCACAATCAGACTGTGGAAGCTCCATGGTATCCAGCCACAGAGCAATTCCCATCCCCAGCCAAAACACTGGCAGCTAGACTTCATTTCCGCCATTCTCCAAACATGGTGTCCCTACATTTTGGTTCCACCAGATCATCCCTTGCCAGACAAACCAAAAGAGGCTGTGGTGGAGATGTCACTGACACCTAAGTAAGAAGGTACAGCTGGCAGATAGGCAGGTATGTCCATACTTCCAAATACAAGCAGGACCCACCCCGTACCATCCCCCAGGGGAAAGACAAAGAAAGAAGCAAGATACTGACTTAGAGGAAGAAAGGAGAGATGAGAGAAGAGCAGGAGATTCCTGAAGAACTTCTGCTTGTGTCTCCCAGAAGTCTTTTTCACAGAATGGAATTCATGTATCTCAGGAAGCACTACAGGAATGCATTCCAATTCAACTCTTAAAACTAAAACAAGCACCTAAACAGTACATGTGCCCAAATCTGTTCTGGGGGTGTCCAGGCACAGGTCAGGGATCAGCACTGAATCCAGTTTCAGGTTACCAGAAGTTCACATGAGGGAAGTGTTACATGCCTCCTTTCCTTAACTGTCTTTCTCACAGACACAGATTTTGCCACTTTTWATAATCAAAAGACACTTCCATTGGAAGAGGAACAATTCTACTGCATGTGTACTACAAGGAAATAAAAAGACAGGGATATTTTTCTGGGCTTTAGGAGTGAATTGTGTAGTACTTTAACTTTGCTAAACCCTGGTAATGACTTTTAACAACAGATTAACAAACAAATGGTCAGTAATCAAACAAACTCAACTGCTGGTAGAAGCAGATAAAAATATGTATTATAAGCTTAGCAAGACATTTTGTTCTTCCATTACTTTAGAACAAATACAATAAAACTGTTTTCAAGATTCTTTTGTTCTTAAAGCTCATCTAAGGAAAACAACAAGTCCAACATATTGAAAGATGTTTCCTGTATCTCCAGGAGAGTAAAGTCTAAACAGCAGTATTAGACCACTGTCATAGGGCCCACTATCACTAAAATACTGTTACGATACCTGATCAGAACTGCTCAATTTGGGACAGATCATAAGACAGCAACATGTGGGTCAACACAAAAAAAGCATCTAACACTAACTATAAAAGCTTACTGATATGTTGCAGGAGAACAGAGATCATGCTGAATTCCCGCAAACTGATGCAAGTCTACAAAAGATAAAATGCTGCTAGCAGATTTTATCCCACACTGAGGAGAGAGGTGGAACTGTACGAGTAACAGAGCTCATTCTGGGCTTCATACAATGGGGATATGCTGCAATAAAGAGAACAGTTACATTCAAGCAGAATTCAGTCACAATATCAATTCAGTGACAAGTGTCACAGCTGTCAGGATAGACAAAGATGTGCCCAGAGAGGTCCCACTTGGAGCATCTCCTACCAGCTACTACACAAACCATCACAAAGCCACCAATTAAAGGTCCACAAAGGGCAGCCCTGACTGTGGCTCAGCACAGAGGGAAGAATGGAGGTTGGGGAAGCTTTTCAAAAATCTTTTCAAAGGCACCCAGCACTTCTTAAAAACAGTGATGCCCACCAGGACAGAGGCAGCCCTCTGACCAGCTGAAGGCAGCCAAAGCAGGATCTGCCCACAGGCCCTACATGGCCCGGAGCTTACCAGATACATGTGCACAGATTTCCATACTAATGTCTCTCCACTCTCCTCACTTTTCCATGCCAATGCTTGCATTGCCTTTGAAGATAAAAGTATCACCCGAAGCAACTGTTGATTGACAGCTCTTCTCAGTAAACAAGTGTCAAGGAAACAAAGCCTTAATGATGCTCTGTCATCTAAAAATACTATAAACAATGTCTGTGTTACTGATGGACAAAAGAGGGCCTTGTTCCTAATGAAGAGGATGGACTATCAGAGGAAAAACTCACTTCCCTACTCTGTAGGACTCAGTGCATATAAACCTAGGGTATTCATTCAACTTCACTGGGTTTTGCTCGCTCCCAGCCCTACTGAGAGGACAAGCTGACACCACTGCTCCAATACAAGGCTTTCTCAGGACTAGCACACAACTGACAATTAAGGCATTAGTATTGGGAAAATTCATTGTAGCCTTCTGTGGAAAGACACTGGGTAAACTCAAAGCATTATTAGAACACTGCCCTAAAYAGTCTTCCAAGCCAGCCAATCCAAACATCATTTTCATTCAAATATATAAAAATGAATAATTTTCTCCCTTTATTTCATCTTGGAAATTTTCCTGTATCTAAGTGATTTCATGTCTGCTCCCTGTCCAAGTGCCATAGTTTGATGTTTCTTGTGTTCTAGTAGTGACTTTCCCTCCGGGATTCCTTCGTCCAAGTGTGACCCAAAATAAACAGTGAGGTCTGTCCCACTCTTCCCTGTTAGCACATGCATTATTCAAAAAGGTTCAGAAGTGCAAAAGACTACACTAAACAACCAACCCAGAGAGAAAGAGACAGAGATTACAGCATCATGTTCTTCAACCTGTTAAGAAGGTCATGATCTATATAGCATGAAAGGGAAACTAAAATTTCTCAAGGTTTAAGAAAAAAATGGATTTGGAAATTACATCTTATTTCCTCCAGATCTCTGCTAATTATCCTCTGTGTCCTCTTGTCCAGCTCTGACCAAATCCCTTTATGAAYCATTTTTTATCCATGTATATTTCTGAAAACAGAGAACACAGTTACTTTTTTTTTTGAAGAACAACATCATACAATGACTGTGCCACCCATTCTTGTATCTCACACCTATCACTCTGTTATTTCCCTTGCAGGCCATTCTGGGAACATAAAAAATACATCAGCAATGCCYGTGTAATGCCAAGAGAAGTAGGAATAAATTTCCAAGTTAAAATGAAAGGAAGATATAAATACATTTCTAGATTTTCTATGTTTTCARTGCAGTACATGAGTGACTTTCATGACAAATACAAGCCTACAGCACACATCTTTGTTTTTATACAAAGTGGTTCATATATACCCCTACTGCCCTGGAAATTAAGAAACTGTCAAATACAAACCCAACAGAAGAAATGAGAAGAAGTCATTCCAGAAAGAGGACTAGAACTAGGATTCCCCTCCCACAGGCATCTTTAKGATCTTATTTTGCTCCAATTCAGGCCACCATGTGTAAAATGGGGATGGACATACTCTTAAGCAATTCACTTGGGCAAAATTACAAAATAATAAAGTAACCATTTGACACTAAAAATGGATATCCAAATATCCAAACGGATATTCCATAAAACATATTTATATCAGTATATTCCAGTTTTGGTTTTTTYTTACCAGCTGCAATAACTAAGAAAGCAAAAATTTTAAAGTTTAGGGATCACAGAGTTACCTTCATTCATTACCATGGTAAACTGGTGCTTCATTGAGCTTTTTAAAAAATGCCTCAGCAAGAAAAGCACAGTAGGCTTTTGCTTGATGATGAACCTCAAGTGTCAAGACAGAACAGCATCACAGAAGGAGCATCACTAACATTTCTGCTCCCAGTATTTGAAAGCTAAAACACTGGTTTTCACCAGCTCTTGGGTTATGAGGCTTGAGCATATCAGCACTTTTATGACAGTAAACAAGCTATCAATTTCTCCTCATGCCATGGGTTACTTTAGTATTTAAAGTAAGTTTCTCTAATTCTATGGTGTTAACTTATTCTCAGTTCTCCTTCATTCTCCTCTTCTCCTTCACAAGAGTAAATGGRAAAATATATTTTCAATAGAAAAATACAACTCATCCCAAGAAGAAAAAAAAAAAAGACAGAAATTTACTTGATGCTACGGAGCAAAAAATTTGGGGATCACCAGGATGAAAATAAATCAGAAATTATTTATTTATGATTGAGCTCAGAAATGTGGAGACAACCACAAAAAAGTTTCAGAAATGTTATGTTTTTATTATGAAAATCAGATTTCATTTCTCATAGCTGACAAAATTATTCATCAATAGATGCTTTCATAGGAGACTAGATTTCAGGGGAAAGGCAAGCTAAATCACCTTTCCACAGCTTGTAGCATACAGGGGAATCAAGATACAGACCAAACTCTTACTGCAACCCCTGCAGAGCAGCAACTTCTGGACTTCAAAAATCCTCACATCAAAACCATCATGTTTTTACCCAGAGGCAAAATTCATTTATTGAACCTGAATTAATTTATGATTACATATTTTCAAAGTTTCATTTTGTGGCAGGATGGGAACACAAAATCACAACAGTGATTTTTCTGATAAAGGGTTTTTTCAAAACCTTCAAATGAAAATAAAAGTCAAAAAGTTTGTAACACAAATGAAAGGATAACTTTAAACGATATTACCAAGCTGGATTTAAAATGCAAATTGAGGTTTATTTAGTTGTTGTTGCAGACTAAATACTTCCAAAGACATGCTAGATCTTTCTAGCACCTCATTTTTAAGCTCTCATTCTAATGAAAAACACAAAGACATTCTGGTAAAGCACAAAACAAAACAACCAAAGGAACCACTTGTATCATCATATCTCCTTTTACTTACTGCCACTGTATGAAGAAAACATGTTTCASGGAAATTCTGATAAGTTGGTTCCCACTGGAAATGTAACTTAGAAAATAAAATCCCTGATCTTCATACCTGTGGGACTGAAACCTCTGGCCTCAAGCAATGGTTTGTTTCTTCAGGAAACATGCCAAATGTGTTATCAGCACTTCTGTAAACTCCATAGTTTCATATTTCATATATAACAGCACTGTCTTCATGTTGTTTCTTACACACTGCCAGAAGACTTTCCATAGTTTCTGAAAGTTTCATACAGCTCAACAGCAAGGAACACACTTTGATACTGACAGGTTAGCAGGGAAAGGTTACACTTTACTTGCCCTGGTATTCAGGCTCARAAATGAAGCATCAGTCCCCAGCCTGCTGCAGACCTGAGATGTGTTGGCCAAAAGGCATCAGATCCCTGCTTCACAGTCTCTCAAACACTGTCATTCGCCACGCCAGGATGAAAGCATGAGAGCACACATACACTGCAGGCATTTCATCATCACCTCTGCCTGCACACTCCAGAAACCCTTTGGGTTCTGCCTGTCACAAATCACATCTGCCAGTTTACACCTRCATACCTTTTGCACTCAGGCAGTTTGTTTCTACTCCCCTCCCAGAAAGGCATACTCAGCCTTTCTGGCTCTAGCACAAACAGAAATCTAAGCAAAGGCCGTGATTAAAAAAAACAAAGCATGGGGAAAAAAATGTTTCCATCTCCTTGTCTCAGTGTGAACCACAGGATACTGAGAAATGTTCAACTTCAAGCTCCAGCCTTAGAAGTGCTCCTTGACTTGAGAGATGCCTAGCAGGGGTTAAATTCAGCACTTGAATTCAGAGCTCTGGCTAAGGTTGCATCTAACCTATCACTTATATCTAACACTGCAGTGCAATTCATAAGAAAACAATTGCTTTTTCCCAATCACCCGGCCATGGGTGTGATTCACAGAGCAGTTTCAGTGTCCTTGAGCTACATGCCTTTTGGAGGAAAACAGAACAGAAGCTCACATGCATTGGAAAGGCAATCCAACTACTAATGGAATCAAAGCAATGACTCAGTATTTGGATGGCTTCAAGCTGTATGATTGATAGAAACCTTGAGTCCAGATCACCAAAAAAAAAATCTAGCTCAAAGTAAATGCCAAGGGGCCTCAGCATTACCTCTTGACTTTCTGATTCTTCAAAAAATCCAAACAACATCCATAGAATTAAATTTTCTTTCCAAGTTAGTTAGACTGGCTCATCCAGATTTTTAGCAGATATGTTTGTACTAGCTCAGCTCCAATGACACCAGGAACAGCCCAGAATCCCAGGAAAGGTCACACCACTTACCAGGCCACTGCAAGTGCTGATGGCTGCTGTCCCACTGCCGGAGCTGGGCTGCCACACTGTGCCAAGGAAGTGGCAAGGAACTCCTGAGTGAGCTGAAATCTTTGCTCTGGTGTGGTTGCCACGTCTCCTTTCTACTACGTAGTTATGGGAAAGAAGTCCCATGTGGACAGTCAAGTTAAAAAACAGATCCTCCYCCTCATTGTTAATTTTGTAATATATCACTTCTTCGCTTTTTCCAAGATCTCTCTTCTTCCTTGGGCTTGAGATGTGATGGTGCAGATTAAAAGAAAGAAAATGCCCATTTGCATCTACTCTTGCTGGATGAACCACATGGTATTCTGGCACTGTCTTCACAAATTGCTCTGAGAGAGACARAAAAAAAAAAAAAAAAGAAAAAAAAAAGAGAGAGAGAAAAACCTAGAGTGAGTGCTAGCCTGTTCAGATTTCACATAAAGGAAAAATCAACAGTGAGAGCAATTCACCACAACATCCTATTGACACAAAGGCAGGCAGTGCAGAGACTACCATAAAATACATTCCTCATTTGGGATTTCTATTCTCCCATTGTAACACCCTGTTGAGAAGCTAAACATTCTTCTTTTCAAACTTTTTGTCACCATTTGTATAAMAGACTGATTGTCACACACACATACCCCTTCCCAATCCCACAAGGGCTGGGAACCCTCCATGTCCTAGATCTCCAGCACATGATATTCCTTGATAAGAGACCTAGGAGACCTATTCCTTGTGCTGGAGACCTAGGACATGGGAGTCAAGGAGTGATCCTCACACATCTGAAAAACTGACCACCTGAAGTTCGACACAGAGCCTTGCAAAYACACAAAGGTGAAGAGAACACGAATTGGCTTGATTATTTGTAGGAACAGCATCTCAGTAGCATCAGCTTTAGCAGCTGCTGCAGYTTCAGAATGTCAAAGAAGGGTTTGAAGAGAATGAAGTAATCGTGCTCTTTTGTATAAGGAGTTACAAACAGGGTAAGATTGGAAATCTTACCATTTTTCAGAATCTAGCAGGGGAAGAGAGCATTATTGACATTGTTGTCCCCTGCTACAACAGGAAGCATACTTAAGAAGATACAGAAGAAATACGACCTGTACCAAATTTTATTTTTTGAAATTACTGCAAAACGTAAAAGCCCCATGYGAACAACATAAATCCATGTAAAACACAGTCCCATAAGAACTCACACCCCAAGGGCCAGATCTGCTGGCATACTTGAATTCTACCCAAGAAATGACAGTATTAACATATTTMATTAAAAAGAAGTTCTTCTTTACCCAGAGTTGCTCTTCATTCCCAAAGCCCCAGCCACTTACACATGAAGTGGCTATACCTCGTTCATTAACTAAGCTGCTTAACAAAGCAATTAGCCTGTTCCAGCTGCTTCCAGGCTAGGTCTGAAAAAGGCTAGACAATCCTTTTAGAAGCAATTCTCCCTCCACTGCCTGTACCTTCAAAGTGACAGAGGAAAAATCCTGCCTAAGAAGACAGCTGTCTRGATTCATCCCCTTCTGGAGGAACACATCTCAGCTGTCCTCATTAGCTGCAGTTTAAGAYGTGGCTGCTTGAGTTTCCTCAGGCCATGGACCCCTGAGACACGTGCACTGAGACACTTCCAATTGAAAGGAAAGCAAAACAAAACACACAAAACCCCTGGCCTCCCAGCACATATACAACTACATCAGAAATCTGGCCTAGTTTCAGCAGCACCTTTACTTCAGAAGCAAGCTTATTCTCTCACACAACAGATTGCTTTAAACACAAGCCTTCCCACCAGGCKGCAGCGACTTGGAGCCTTGGCAGGACAATCTACAGCAGTGGGGTTTKGGGCCTTCACAGAGCCAGGTCTTGACCACACCGGCACTAATGCCTACCACAGGTTCTGAGGATCTGCCCTTGTCCCCATAAGGGGACTGAGACACAGGAAACTCAGTGCACACCTTCATGCCKGCAGTTATCACCCCCTGTGGATACCACTAGGTGCTGGATGCCTAATAATTCAGCAGCTGAAGCTAAACCAAGGTGGCCCCTCCTCACATTCCACAGTCAAGCAGAAAGG
>CADDXX010000162.1:97344-200680 GCA_902810485.1 Alauda arvensis | reverse complement strand
AAAAAAAAAAAAAAAAAAAAAGGCTGGTAGAAGAGAGATAATAAACACCAAAAAATACAGCTTATCTACAGATGTAAAATTGTGAGACTTCTGGGAAGTCCCACATCCCATATTGTGCTAGCAAAGCCAGACTAACACAGAAKGCTGCAAGACCAGACCCCCATTTCTACGGTTTTCAGCACAACTCATTAAATAAGCAAATTAAATGCCTGAAGCAAAACTTACGCATTTGCTGTCACTGTGTGATTTGCCTCTGCCTGATGTCTTGAACCTAATTTGTTGTGGCTTAACTGCTGAACTCYGTGCAAAACCAGAGACTTGTGGTTTTGGATTTAAAAGTATGCAAGGAAGTTTTTTACTTCATCACTGCAGCACTTAGTGTATAGAGGTTAAAGAAAAGTAGACCATCAGCATCAATAAGACAGAAAATAATGCTGAAGCATTGGATTATCAAAGCAGAGAAACTGAACTTCTTCCACCCGCTTGTTAAATACTTGTTTAATCACTGGGGAGGGGAATTATGCTGCAATAATAACGTACTGTAATACAACTGCAGAAATGAATTATTTAAAAGTAYTCAAAGGACCAGAGGGAATAAGATTACAATGCCAAAGTCTAACAGGATGAGGCTAACAATATTTCTGCAAGTAATCACTACCAGTACAGTTTTGCCTAAACTGCTGGGTAAAAGGCAATCCTAACTACAGCAGAAAAATTCTGAGCTCCACACTAAGCCCAAGATAGCATAGTTTCTGCTTGGAGAAGAGTGTGAAAACAAAGATAGGAGGTACAATTTTGGTGATCTCTTTATGCCCTTCTCAGAAAGAAGAACTTAATACATGCAACCCAGACTACTCAAAATGAAGGGCTGCCTTAACAGCCTTCACCACCAAATGTCTCTATTTTCATATAGTAACAGGAATTCCTATTAAAACACAAGTTCCCATAAAACTTTGCAGCAGCAAACATAAATGGAGAGAATTAATGCCACTGGCAAGCCATGGCACTGGCATGTCACAGCATCCCCCTGGACACTCAGCATACTCTCTGCTCCAAGGGAATCCTGCCTGTCAAGTGGGCACTGCTCAGGATTTACAGGCCAGGGAAGTTGGCTGTATAGCTCCRGAGAATGCTCTGTCTTTCCAGAACTACACCTGGGCATGCTGGCTTGCGTTGGAAGCATAGCAATGAACAACACAGCACTCAGTGTTTGGCACAGTGTCTGCTCAGGCCCTCTGGGCCCACAGGACAGGCAACATTCAGGCCCTTCACACTTGTTTGCGGAGCCCATGTATTGTTTAAGTTGTCAGAGAAATCCTCCCTGCAGACCTTCCTACTTCTGCATCATTGGAAACATCTGAGAATATTCAAAACCACTCCCGTGTGTTCTGCTCCTCTGTAGATCCAAGTTCACCACATATGGCAAAGAATTGCCTTATTAAGAATGGCTGTACACAAAGTTAATAAACTAGGATAAAGAAGAAAACATACATGATCTATCCCACATGACAGGAAAACCACAATTTACTTTAAATACATAACATCTTCCCTGACAAAATTCCTTTAAAATGTGACACATCATCATTTGCCATTGTTTCATCTCCATCTCCATCTCCAGTTTCTGTACATCTGCCCCTCAGACCCCCTGGCTTCTTTTCAAACCATTCCCTGGGATAGAAAATATGTGGCTCATCTTTGAGGAAGCATCACACCCAGGAAACACAGCAAGCTCCAAAGCCTCATGGCAGAGAGCAGACCTTCAGCACTCAGCAAGGGCATCCCCACCTGTCCCATCTACACTTATGGATGTAGAGAGAACAGAACACTTCAGCTGTACCACACACAAATTTCTGTCCACACTTCACACAGCAACAAACCTTATTTTGTAAAAAATTAGCCTCAATTTTAACTGCCTCTTTATTCAATGCTATTTGCAAAGTTTTGGAAAAGATTGTTTTCCATGCCTAGAMAGTTAAATTAATTCTACATTCATTTCCAAATGCCTGACAATTAAACAGCCACTACATGCTAACACAACCATCCCTGTTTTGTCCCACACAGAGTCAGAGGCATACAATTATTGCTAGCATCCACTTCCAAKGAATCCATCAGGAACCAACTTCAGGATACTTAAAAATTCACTTTTCAGGCACCTTGTTGAAACACTTTGCAGGCACCTTACTTAAACAATTTTCCTTTCCACACTCTGAGGGGTCCAGAAGATTTTCTCTTTTGTTCAAGTTCTCCTGAAAGCACCACAGCTGTTGATTGCATCAGGAAGTAAAACTTCCTCATATACTTTTGGGTCTCCTACCACCATGCAAAAACTTCCAACTACTCATAATTTTTCTCCTTTGGGAGCCACTATTTTTCTTAAACAGCCACAAACTAAAATAAAAAAGGAAATTCTGAGTTGCACTCCCCACGGCAAAAGAGGGAGAAAAATAACCCAACTGTGAGGATAGCCTCAAAGAAACCCCTCCCGCGGATGAAGTCTGACTTGTAATTTACCATCCTCACTGAATGTGAGAAACTCACAGCGGGTGTTGAACCCTAACACCAACCCTTCTGCAGCGCCTGCTGCTTTGGTACAGAACCGATCGCTTGTTGGAAAATAAATAAATAATCAGGACAGCAAACTTCTTCGGTTTAGTAGCACTAAACGGTTCTGGCATTTCGAGAGTTGGCTCTGAACGGGGAAGATCTGCGAAAGGCCGCGTTYAGCAATACCTTCCTCTCTACACAGCCGAGCTCGGTGACTGCCCAGGAGCCGCAGCAAGGCGCGGCCAGAGCGCTGTGCCCCGGGCGCGGAGCAGAGCGCCCGGCAGCGCTGAGGGCAGAGCGCCGGGAGGGCTCCCGGGCAGCACCGGGGGCCGGCCCGGCCCGGCTCCGGCTGGCAGCGCACCCGCGGCCGGACCCGCTCCCCGCCGCGTCCCGTCCCGCCCGCCGCCACTGACCTTGCCCGCCGTCGGGGAACGGGGAGCTGCCGGCCGGCGGGGCCCTGCCCAGGCAGGGCGCTTGGGCGTGGAGGACSAGGATCCAGAGGGAGACCACGCGTGCCGCCCGGCTCCGCGGGACACATGGCATGGTGCGGGCGGGGAGCGGCGAGCGGGGCGCCTATCGGGGCCGCGGCATGGCCGGGCCGCTCCCGGCGCCGCCGGACACAGGCGCCGCTCCGCACAGGGGCTGCGCGGGGCCGGGCCGGTGTCTGGTTTCTGCCGGCGGAGGAAGGAGGGCTGTGGAGAGGGAGCAGCTGCCGGGAGCCCCCGCCTCGGAGCCGCCGGGGTTAACGCGGCGGGACGAACCGGGCCGGGGCGGCGGGGAGGGAGGAGAGGCGAGGCCGCCAACAGGGGCTGCCGCCCCTCTCCGCCCTCCAGCGCGGCCAGAGCGGGACGTTCGCCCCGGCAGCCCTCGGGGAGGGCCGCCCGCACAAGGTCTGGTCTCACGCCGGGGAGGGGCCGGGGCAAGGCGCTTCGCAGCCCTGCACACGCCCTGGCAGAGGTTCCCCAGCCGCGGGAGAAAGTTCGAGGCACGCGGGAGTTTGACCCGTTTTCCACCGCTTTCTCATGCCGGAGGGGATGGCCGGCGTTTCCCCAGCTGAAGCACCCCGCAGCCCCTCAGAGCCCAGCTTCCAGGCTGCCTCACAGAATCACACAGTCAGTTAGGTTAGAAAAGACCTCTGTGATCGCTGAGTCCAGCCTGTGAGCAAATATCAAAATGTCAACTAGACCACGATATTAAGAGCCATATCTAATGCTTCCTTAAACATATCCAGGGATGCTAACTTCACCACCTCCCTGGGCAGCCCATGCCAAAGTCTAATGATCCTTCCTTGTGAAGAAATTCTTCCTGACCTCTAGCCTGAACCTCCCCTGATGCAGCTTAAGACTCCTCAGGATGCTGAGACCATTCTGTGCTCTAGCAGTGTGCCGTCACAACGGGGTTCTTCTCAATGTCCTCCCTTTGAACGGAAAGTTCCTAAGTGGCCTTGGCATCTACATTTTTAAGTGCATGCCATGTGCCAAGAGTCTTCTTATGTGGCATCTGCGGCAGTTACTGCCSGGCCAAGGCTCCACAGATGGGTGCRCACTTCTGTTCTGTCCCATGCTTGAGACCTGGGCTGGGTTCCTCATCTGCTTTGATAGCCTCCGCTTTAAGTTGACTCCACCATGGATTTATTGTACACTTTCATAGCAATCTGTGCTTAATTGTGCTTGTTTCTCTGCTCAGTTTTCCCAAGATGAAAGGCTGCCGCAGTTGAACTGCCTTAGATGTAAGAACTGCGAACTCCAGACTCAAGAGCACAAAAATGCAAAAAACAGTTAAAGCTCCAAGGTTTTCTAAATGAGCAAGAAATGTGGCTTCCACCAGGACTCAGACAGGTAACTCTGGAAACAGACCATATTTAAAAGAGTGATAATTGATTTAGGAATCATTATGTGCCTTCTTCTAGATAATGGAAGGACACTGACCATGSAAAAGACAGGGAGTATCTGATATCCAACAGCACTTGCCAACAGAAGATTTGTTAATTGCAGCATATCTATTTCAATGTGTCTGTCCATACATTCTGCACATGAATAATATTATCTTATCTGTTACAGTGAAAAGTTTCCTGGTGCTCTTGCATTAGGATTCTTAGTCTAGTCACACAGTGGGCACTAGGCTGTTTTGTGGGACTGGTATAACCTGAAATAATAAAGCTGCTTAGTTCTTTATTAGTACTTCCCTGAAATTAATTTAAAGCTAAGTGTGACCTGAAATTGATATTATATATATAATATTTAACATCTGAAAAACACTTGACAATTCTTGCATAGAAAAAGCCACAGAGTTTGCCATTAATATTTTAAAATAACTCGGTGAATAAGGAGGTATCTATGCCAAATGAAATAAAAAGGAAAAAGACTGTAAAATGAGRAGAACAGGCAGTGAAGGAGCAGTGGAAGGAAGGTATGACAGTTCAGGGGATGGGCACATGTTTACAAAGAACTAGTTTARCATACTTCTTGAAGGCCATCACAAAAATAGCCCTTCTGTGAGAGACATTTAACTATTTGCTTCCATTTTTAGTCATCTCTTTAGGTTGTGTTCATTGGTAGGTGAATCTAATAGGAGGCTACTTGTATTTCATGCAGGTTTCCATCTTGGTTTATTCCTCAGCAGGAAAACTTAATTCCTGCTGCCTGTAATTCTCTCCAACCCTGGAAGTGATGTAGAACTAAAAGCTTTAGTAACACAAGGGAATTTGTGGGAATGAGCTTTGTTTTGATTTGATTTTTCTTTTTTTTTTTTTTTTTTTTTTTTTTTTTTTTTTAATGACAAAAATACGGAGATCGACAAGTTATACAGACTGGACAAACAGAGCTGTAGGAATCTGGTCTGAGACCAGATTCTATTCTATAACTCCCTGGGCTTTGTGCCAGCATGCATATACACAGAAAAAATTATTCACTGGGTGTAGTGTCAGAAAATACCCTGGGGGACAGTAGGTTTCCTGCTTCAGGGATGCTGTGGCTGTAGCTGACACAGTGTCCAAAACACAGCACTGTACCAGCTACTAAGGAGAAAACTATGTCTATCCCAGCTAAAAACAGTCAAAATGTGCAGCAATGGCACAAGTAGAAAGCACTCTTATGATGTGAGTATATGCYGAGACCAGCTATTTTAGTGAACAGAATTTATGGCACTGCATCTTCTCAGTGGTTTCCTGTTCCAAAGAGSCATAACCTGAGGTTTTGGAGTCTTTTTTGAAAGAAAGTGAGGGGTTTTTTTGATAACTCAACCTCAGTTATAAAGAGAAAAATAATACAGCACCACATCAGCTGTGTTCTTGTGGCAACAAACTTATTGCAGTTCAGTAGGTGCAGCTCCACACAGTAAATTTACTGAAAGGTCACAATCAAGAGACACAATGAACCTTGGACCAACAAACAAGAAACAATACTGGGCTCTTTTAAATTTTAGTAGACTTCCAGGCAGCCATAAAAGAAATTTATGTATTGCAATGTATATGTATGTAGAAATGTTTACAGAGAGACAGAAAAGCAGAGGTTCTGAGTAGCGAGGAACTAAAACACAAATAATATGATTTGGCATAGAGGAATTGCTACAAAATTCTTGTGAAGTCCTTGTGAAGACAGACAGGAAATTTTGTTTTACTAGGAATAAGAGTCTCCTGCTCAAATTTTAAAAATATAAAAATATATAATACACACTTGCTCTGCTCCTGCAGTTGACAGGGAGAGGAGATGCCTCTGGAGTATAACACATCCTTGTCTGTCACATCCAAGGTGAAACACTRTCCAGACCTGACTGTTAATTATCCAGGCAGCCTAGAAATGGTAAGAAGGTGGATCACATGTGATGTGGTGGGCTTAGACTGTTTCTGTGGCTATTGTCAGGGAGATGAATTGAAAGAGAGTGACTCTGAATCCCAAGGACCCTGTAGAATTTGCTGGGTAATTGCCACTGTTGATGTATTATTTCTCTGCCAGATTTATACAGAAGTTTGTGAATACATTTTTTAAATTTATCCTTTTTTAAATCTTTAGTCTTATTCCCTGTTTCTCATTAGAGATGCAGCCTCTTAACACAGATAACAATTGGTAATTGAGCCACTTTTTGAGAGACACTGTTGGATCTCTCAACTTCCATTTCATTATTGTCTGTACAGATTTTTGGAACTTCATAAGTTACTCTTGAAAAAAATATTTGCTGACATTCTACTTGTGGTATGTCTGTGAGCAGATTTAAGTAAGAGAATGAAGCAAACGCTAAAGTAGTAAGTGATTCTTCAACATGAAGGTTTTTTGTATGCTCACACTCAGATTTCTAGGCAGTCTTCAAACATGGATTGWTTTTTATAACTGGTGATGTAATTTACAAAATTATAATCACATGCTTRTTCTATGTGAGTTTATAAGCTCATTGGTCATACTATCCATATTAACCAAATAAAAGCATGTTTCTGGAACAACCAGTCACTTCAAATTATCCTTTTACAAAAGTTAGTACCCAAAAAATATATTCTCAGTAGTCTGCCTAGAAAGCAAATGATGAGAGAATGATGAACATAATTAAAGTTTTTGGGAGGTTATTTGTTTGGTTTTGGGATATTTTGGGAGRTTTTGTTTTGTTTTTATGAAAACTTAATTCTGTGTTAAAATAATACTTTCTGGAGAGTATGTCTGTGGTCCATGAACTGTGATATAACCATTGTGTTATCTGAGATTTTGTAATGAAAGCCTGTATCCATTTCTTACTACACTTTTAAGAGAAAAATTCCCATTGAAATCTTCCCATGGTGGACACACAACAAGTCACACCAAGTTCGCTTTCAGGATGGAGAAGGTAGAGTTGGAAAATCCAGCTGAAAATGTAACTGTTAACAGTTACTGTCTGAATTTGGTCAGAAGGATGAGATTGTAGCCCTGAGCTCATGAAAAACCAAAGGGAGACCATGTCAGTTCCAGAAATTAGAACTGAAAAACTAAACAAATATGAATGATCCCTTTCCTGCTTTCTAGTTTCCTTCTCCTGATCCAGAATTTTGTTTGAGAGAAGATGCCATAAAAAGAATTATTAATAAAACAGAATTCAGWTGCAAGAATGCAAAATATAAATAATGTAAAGCAAATTTAAGCCACACACACTAGTACATCTTTTTAATAAAATCTGTTCTAGAGCTTTACTATTACTATTTTTTGCCTCACTGTGTCAAAAGCGAAAAAAAAGAAAAACTAAAATATCCTCAGAAATAGTCCCATGTTTCTGTATTTAGTGATACAGTCAATATTTTAAAAATCTTCTTTAAGCTACAAAAATGCCTTTCATATTGAAAACAGAACACCATCTCCCTTGCCAAAATATTTCAGAGGAGCATACAGCTGGTTCAGTCACTGTTGTAATTATAATAAATCTCATTTTTTGTGTATGAGGTCTGTAAAGGGAATGAAAAATTATTGGAATTCTTTGGGGTAAGTTGTAGGAAAATTACCATTTTCAGCAAATGTTTATTTGGCATATTTAACTAAAACATTTTTTAATGCTATTTGAGAAACACCTGCAGGACACTGACACAATTTAGTCAAAACAAATGGGCAGTTTCTCTTGGTGGTCTGAACAAGTGATAGCCTTTTTAAGTCTACTGTACTGATTGGGGCTGCCTTCAGGCAAACTAGCAGTCTCAGACCCCTGGATTATTTTAGCATGGTGCTATATATATGCAAAAAAGCCTCTGCCAGATTTGTTTGAGATTGATAAAATACACAAATCGGCTATTTTTTCACCATTATCGCCAGAGAGCATAATGGAAGCMTCTGCCTGTCAAGTTTATTGGAGTTTACAGAAAGTTTGAGAAAGTAACACCAATTACACTGACACTTGGGTAAGCAGAAGGTTCTAGGAAGTTACTTGTTAGAAACACAGCTTTGGCAGCATGGGTGGAATCAATAGGGAACAAACAGACAACAATGTCTTCCAGAACAATAACCCTTGTGACTTTATCTGATAAGGTTTGCAATACTTTTTGAAAGTTTTATTTATTTAAAAAGCTCTTGGCTCTTTTAACTTTTTTTTTCAGCTATGGCAGTGTTCTGGCAGTGTGTTAAATAAATTATTCAGCAAATACTTCTTCTATTATTCATCTAGGTGTTGCAAGTTCCCTTACCCGCCTCTAAAACTTCTCTGAAATGAAGAATGACAAAAAGAAAAACCACCTAAGACTAAAAAGGAATTTTTCTGGGGGTCAAAACATGAGCAAAAACCTTGGACAGTCATTTCACACTTGCAGACCTGAGTTCAAACTCCACTACCAGTGTTCCCAAGAGGTACCTCAGTTCACACTCCATTGCTTTCTCTGGGTGACTTAACAGAAAAAGCAGTATGAGGTTGGACATTATTTCCCTCCTCTTCCCCTTTCTGAATCATTATTACTGTTCAGTCTCAGCAATATATCAACAAGATGTGCCAAACAGAAGAAATTGTAGAAGAAATTATTCTATGCAAGACATATTTGCTGCAATTTTTCCAGTGGCATATTTAAAATTGGRTGTGAAGAAGATGATATTGAAGCAATATGATGAGAATATGTCAGAATTCAATCTAGAAAAAATCCACTTCTCACTATCAGTCTCACTAATAATTTGCCAAGTTATACCTGTCATAGTCTTGCATGGCTCAATTACAGATAGTTTTTTCCTTGTGGGCAAATAATAGCTGGACTAAGCGGAGAGGGAAAATTAAACAAGAACTTGGTTATTTCAAATATTTTACTTACCTTGGTTTTGGGTAAGTGCTGACTCTAGTGCTAAGGCAGTCATTGCTGCTGTGGGCTGGGGACACCTCACCCTCTACACTGTTTACAGAGCCTCTGCAGGTCTGGTTGAAACTCAGCATCTTCATGTTGCTTGTTTATATGATGGTTCTACTGCTGGTTTTAAGGGATCAGTGGCTTTCTCTTCTGCATTTACTCTTTTTGCAGTCAATTGTGCAACGCTGATGGAACTAATGGGGTTGTTAAATTTCACTGCAAGGGTGATTTTCTGTGGTTGAAAGAATCTGAAAAACTGTTGCCATTCAGCAGGCAGAGAGATGCGGCTTAATGCTGTGTATTGAAAATGCCACCCAGATGCAACCCTAGTCAGTGATTAGGAGGTATGKAAACATAGGGGAAAAAGCCATGATTTGCAAAAATTGTGGAGATGTACTGGATTTGGTTGGGGTGAAGTTAATGTTCTTCAGAGTGGCTGAAGTGTATGGTGTTATTCAGCAAATACTTCAGAGTRGCTGAAGTGAGTGGCTGGTGTGGTGCTATGTTTTGGCTTTGTGCTGAGCACTAAGTGATGATAGCACAGAGGTGCTTTAGTTGCTGCTGAGCAGAGCTTAGACAGAACCAAGACCTTTTCTGCTACTCAAAAACTGGCAGGGAAGCTGGGGGTGCTTGGGAGACTGGGAGGAAACACAGCCAGGAGAGGAGACCTCAACTGAACAAATTCCAGACCATGTGACATCATGTTCAGGATGTAAAGTGGAAGAAAGAAGAGGGAAGGAGGCGTGTTTGGCATGATGACATTTGTCTTCCCRAGTGACACTTAGATGTGATGGGCACTGCTCTCCTGGAGATGGCTGAACTCCTGCTTGCCCATGGGAAGTGATGAATTAACTCCTTGTTTTCTTTTGCTTGAGTGTGTGGCTTTTGCTTTCCCTATGAAACTGTCTTCATCTCAACCCTCGATTTTTCCAGCTTTTACCTTTGAAATTCTCTGCCGAATTCTGGTGGTGGAGGAGTGAATGAGTGGCTTCCTGGGGCTTGGCTGCTGGCTGGGGTTAAACAGGAAAAAATGTTAGGGGTCCATTTTTTTTGAGGCCTAATGTGGTCAGTGTTCTGAAAGTCTTTTTTTTTTTTGTCTAGTACCATATATTTATCATAACAAGTAATCTGCAGACTAAACCTTCCCAGAGGTTTTTTCTGCTAGTTCCAGTAAATGTCTCCCTCGTTATAAGCAATATGAATGATGTATAAAACTTCACAGTTGCTCCTTTAACACTCCCATACTATGATCCGGCTGATACTTTTACAGGGTCCCTGCAGATAAAAATCAAAGTGACTAGTGGACAGCTGATAACAAATAGCACACACGACTATGTCTTTGCAGGAAGTCCAGTGAGATAAATCAATGGAGAAATAATATACTTGTTAAATGTTCCGTAAATCTCCCCCAGATGGCTGATTCACAGTGCTTTACTTAGGTATATTCAGGATCTATTTGGTTTTCAAAATACCCAGTTATCTTGATTTATTAAAAGGCGGAACAGAGGAAGGAAAGCCTCAGTTCCTATTCCCATCGATTGCTCTGTTATTCTGCGGCAAACTTGGAGGGGAAGCGATTTCCGAGCCCCGYGCAAGACAGGGGGGCCCCCTGCGGGCGGGATCCCTCTGCCTGGGGAAGCGGCGGCTGCTGCTCCTGCCTTCGCCCAAGCGCTGCACCCATAGCCGGGCTATCGGCGCCGGCCGTGTAGCTTCCTTGTCCGTGCCGTTCGCTTTAAAATGAGGGAGAGACCCCGTCTCCCGAAGTCCCAAAAGCAGGAGAGGCGTTGGTGGGTCCCTGTCCGGAGTGCGATCACTCAGGGAAGGGCAAAGCGCGGTCCAGTTCGGTGCCGAGGTGGTTTCCGGGTCACCCTGCGGCTCGGCGAATGTGGGACATCCCCAAAACTTGTCCCCACGCAGGAGGGAAAAGTTCTGTAAGAGCTGATCCGAGAGTTCTGTGAGAGCTGATCTGCGGGGAGTACATCGGGGAGGGGAATCGTTTCGGGATTGGGGGATCACATGGGGGAGTGGGAATCATTTCGGGAGATGCGGGATCACATCGGAGGAGTGGAGATCACATCGGGAGATGGGGAATCATAGCGGCGTAGGAAGGGGGGAAAGGGCATCGCCTCTGGCCAGGCGCTTGCAGCTCGGAGCTCGCGGGAGCGCCCGATTGATTGACACGCGCGGTTCCCGGCCAGGTATGCGGGACGGGACGGGACGGGACGGGACGGGACGGGACGGGACGGGACGGGACGGGGGCTATCCGCGGGAGCAGCTGCGGGGCGCGGGGGCGCGGCGGCCGCGCTCAGCACCCGGGAGAGCTCCGCGCCCACCGCGCATGCCCCTCCCCGCCGGCGCGGATAAAAGCGCGGCGCGGAGCAGAGCGGCGCCAGCCGTGTCACTGCACGGTCGGCAGCGCGCCGTCCCCGCTCTGCCGCCGCTCCAGCTGTCCGCCGCCGGTCAGCCTCTGGGGAAAATCTCCCGCGGACCCGCCTCCCACCCTAGCATGGGATGGGCGAGCCCTGCGAGCGCAGAGCCTGCTCTCCAGCCGCTGGCATAAAGGARGGAGCGGACAGGGAGTCCTGGGATACGCCGCTGGGTTTCCTGGAGAGTGCTCARATGGACAACGGGAGCAACGTGTCCTTCCTGCATTTCTTGAACACCATCAACCTGGAGCGAGCCGACGGGATGCAGGGGGACAGTTCGGATGTRGTGCGGATCGTCATCTCGCTGGTGTACTCTGTGGTGTGTGCCCTGGGACTGGTGGGCAACCTGCTGGTGCTCTACCTGATGAAAAGCAAGCAAGGCTGGAGGAAATCCTCCATCAACCTCTTTGTGACCAGCCTGGCAGTGACTGACTTCCAGTTTGTGCTRACCTTGCCATTCTGGGCAGTGGAGAATGCACTGGACTTCAACTGGCTCTTTGGCAAAGCAATGTGTAAGATCGTCTCCTATGTGACAGCAATGAATATGTACGCCAGTGTATTTTTTCTCACTGCCATGAGTGTAGCTCGATACCGCTCTGTGGCTTCAGCCTTGAAGAATCAGCGTCGAGGAGACCCACTGGGTGGCTGCTGCTCTGCCAAATGGATTTGTGCAGTCATCTGGCTGTCAGCTGTCCTGGCTTCCCTGCCCCACGCCATTTTTTCCACCACTGCCMCGGTCTTTGATGATGTTCTCTGTCTTGTCAAGTTCCCAGAGGGCCGAGGCAGCAATGCCCAATTCTGGCTGGGCCTGTACCACATCCAGAAAGTGCTGCTGGGCTTCGTGGTGCCACTGGTCGTCATTAGTCTCTGCTACTTGCTCCTGGTGCGCTTCATCAGTGACAAGCACGTGGGCAGCACCTGCAGYGGCCCCAGCATCAAGCGCCGCTCCAAAGTGACTAGGTCAGTGTCCATTGTGGTGCTGTCTTTCTTCTTGTGCTGGCTGCCTAACCAAGCACTTACAACGTGGGGGATACTCATCAAACTCAACGTGGTGCACTTCAGTAACGAGTACTTTATCTCCCAAGTGTACCTCTTCCCCATCAGCGTGTGCCTGGCACACTCCAACAGCTGCCTCAATCCCATCCTCTACTGCCTCATGCGCAGGGAGTTCCGCAAGGCACTGAAGAGCCTCCTCTGGAGGATCACCTCACCTTCTCTCACCACCATGCGTCCTTTCACTGACACCACCAAGCCTGAGAAGGAGGAGCAGGCCCTGCATGCCGTGATGCCTCTGCACCCTGTCTCTGCTGYTCCCCGTGCTGCAGCCGTCCAGGCAGAGGTGGCCTATTACCCCCCTGGGGTGGTGATGTACAGCAGCCGCTACGACCTGCTGCCTGCCAGCTCCATGGAGCARCACTGCTGAGATGGCAGGGGGCTCTGGGGGGTGGGACAGTGCCAGATGTGGCCTGGGGATATTGAATGCCTGGTCAGGACAAGGGGAGGAGGGATGAGTAAAGGAGGACTTCTGTGTGAGAGATGCTCTTTTGCGGTTTTGTCTGCCCTCGGAGACACTTGATGGATGTTGTTGTCTAGAAGATGCACCCTGAGCTGGAGAAAAGGACTGGGAGGAGGCAGTGGTGGRGTGTCTTTTTCAGATGCCTTTTAGTGCTTGTACCTGTGCTGGGGATCAAGAACTAATGAGGGTGATGGGACTTCAGCCAGGGAGGATGCAGGGTGTGCAAAGCACCACAGGCAGCTGAGGGGCTGGTTGGGATGGACTGAAACTGGAAAGCCTCAACCATGTCCCCTCAAGCAGGAGTTGCAAGCAGCAAGCAGCCCTCCCACCCTGTGTGTTTGTCTGTGTCAGGGAAAGGGAGCTGAGCTGCTTTCTCCCTGCTGCAGGACCCTGTAAGCAGTGCAGGTCGCTGGTCCCTGGTCCCTGGGCTCCACTGAGGGCACAGGGATCAGACAGCCTCTCCTCTATTTCAAACCTGTCCTGAGGGGAACAGCCAGGACAAATGGGTAAAAAGCTTCTGCTTCTTCAGGTTTGGTGCCTTTGCCCTCTTTTAGGGAYTTAAGAAAGGGCAGGGACAAGGAACACTGTGCTCACCACTAGATCAATGCAGGATCTGCTTTTCTAGCTACCCCCATCCCCTCAGCTGCTGCCAGGGTATAGAGCAATGCAGACAGCCAAGGAGAAATCCAAGGACAGAATTTGCAGCTTCATGGGGTGTTCCTTTGCCTGGAGTTAGAGGGAGGGTGTGAGCCCCCTTATACTGTTCCCCAGCTTCTCTCCAGGCCACTGAGGGGAAAGGAAACCTCCCAGCCCCAKACCATGTGTAGCAAGACAGCATCTCTCCCAGGACACTGAGGTTGCAGGCTTGGWTTTGGCTGCACTTCAGACTGTTCATATTTCACTTCAGGAAATCAGCACAACTGTAAATAAAATTAAAAAAAAAAAAAAACAAGGGGAAAAAAAGAAACAATCCTAGCCACTTAAAATCATTTGCTCTGGGATACTTCTGGGTTCACTTAAAATCAAGCACAAAGGCTTTAGTTCTGCTGAGGGTTTGCACTGACTCTTACCAGTGTTTCAGTGAAGTTCAGTTCCTCCAGTCYGAGCAGCCCTAGGGCCTACAGAGTTTATGTAGCCTAGAGAATGTCAGGGATTGGCCTTTGCCAGCCTCTGTGCCATAGAAATGCCTGGGAAATAATTTGAGACTTATCTGAATCGAACTTTTAGGGGGATGAAAARAGTGTATTTTTAAGCTGTGAAAGTTTTTATGATAAGGCTATATATCTGCTCCTTAAAATATTTTTTAATTATGAGGAAAAAAATTGAAATCAAAAGATCAAAACATTTGTTTTAAATTACAGAAAAATGCAACAGTTCTAGTTTTGTTTTCAGAAGACAAGTTCATTAATCCCTAGTACTGCATAAGATTATTTAAATARATTTTCAAAACACTTTTCTATTTCCAATCCCTTTCCTTTCCAGTCTAATCCAACATCTGCTTGATTCTGCTAAAAAGGCATTTATGCAGAGGGTTGTTTGTCACCTCTAAGTACAGACATGAAGCAAACTTGCTATTTCTGTCCAGAGAAAACTGCAATGCCATAGTGGCAATTACACTTTTCAGACTCTGTTAGGTGTACTGTATGTGTTGGTAACTCCTGTTGTAAAATTCGTGGTCTGAAAGCAGCTGGTTCTGCATCTTGCAAGGAGAAGTTACCTTTTTTTTTCAAGGCAGAAGAGACTTCTCCAGCCTTGGGCATTTGCTAATGAGAAAGATATTGATTTACACATTACCTGAAGAAGAACAGCAGAAGTGAGCTGGTGGCTGGTGAGGATACTTACACAGATGCAAAGACTCCGAAGAAATCAGACACATCCACAGAAGAACTTGAGCATCTAAGTACTGTACAACTGCCTCTCTAACCTCCTAAACCCTGACTTGGTTGGCCGGTGAAGTCTGTAGGTATTTAAGTTTTTTCTAGTAAAATTTTTGTGCCTAGAAATCTGTTCTTGAGCATGCCTAAATCTGCTTAATTCTGTAGCACTTATTTCTGTGCTGTATGGGGATATCTCTGTTGGGACTGGCCACAGTGTGTATCCTGTGAGGGAGGTAATTCTGCATCCCAACACAGAAAACCCTGTGCCAGGCCACACTAAGTCAGAAGCAGCTGTGAACTCAACTCAATCCCCCCATCCCTTTGAATCTGTGCCTGGATGTGCTGCTTCTGTCCCAGCTTCAATGTATATGCTGATTATGCTCCTTCCCCTTGCCTTGTGAAATGATAAATAAGTGAGCACAGCTATCCCCCACAGCCTGAGAGATCCAGCTTCTCCTTTCCCACATCCCAGGGGAATGGCTGAATCTCTGGGTCACTTTGTGAATGTGCTCATATTCTCTGGCTTGAAACAGTTCCCTGTTGCCTGAGTTGCTCGCTGTTGCTGGATCATAAGGGCAGCCAAAGCCCTTGAACTCTGCTTGGCAGCACAGTGGTTAAAGTGTAATCTCCAATAAGGAMTTGTGAAGAGATTTTTTTTACTGCAAATACAGAATAGAAATTGTATCCAGATCTGGGTTCTAGGTCTCCCCAAGAACAGTGGTTAACTTGCTCCCAGGTCCTGGTTCAACTAAAGTTCCAGTATGCTGTCCAGGAAACTGAGGTCCTTCTAGGCCTGCACATAAGGCAGCTTAATGTACTACAGGATTTGCAAAAAACTGCATTTCTGTTCTGGGAGAAAGCCCTAATATCTGTGTTGCAGGTGAAGAAAGTTGCACAGTTGTAGGAGAAAAGGATACCATGAGCTCTTAAGTYCAGAGTTCAGAGAGAGATAATTGTGTTTTGTTAGCCAGGAGAATGTATTTAAATTAAGGACATGGGAAGAATCTCACAGCCAGATGCTCTTCTTACTGTTTGCTTTTGAACAGAGTAATTTCTTGCTTAACTTGCTGGAATTTTTTTCTATCCGATGTTTAACTGTCCTTGTGCATTAAATAAACAGCTGTCCAGGTGTCTAAAGTGTAACTATGAATTTCAGTAGATAGCAAGCTGCCTGAAAGMCAGCCTCCATGGCGCTCAGCATGGCAAAACTCATGTGCTTTTGTGGATGTCAGTGCAGACATAATTTTGTGCCAGGAAAACAACACAGTAAAACAGGCAGTGTTCAGAACAACACATAGTTTGCCCAGAGTGCCAATGTACCATTCTCAGAGGAAACCCCAGGCATCTGATCACTAGAGACATAAAAACCTCCCATTGGCAAATCACCCAAACATGAAAATACCTTGAGAGTGTGTAGGGACTGGACAATGAAATTAGTGGGCAGCTCTCTCACAAGCCAATGATCCACCAGGTGTAAGTCATGGATCTGTTCTTTGAATGTGTCCACACTTGGCCAAATGTTGATTTAGGCCAGCCAGAAGCCCAGGCTGTGCAGTGTGTGTCTAGYACAGCCAAAGAGCACTGCTCTAGCAACACATAAGCAGAGAGAATTTTTTCTTCACCTGTGCCATGAGACCCAGCTAACAGCATGAAATCTGCTGTTGCACGGGCAGGAGCACCAGCCTGGGTCTTGGCATAAGGTGCAGTTGCTTTGTGTGCATAGGGTGTGTGGACTCAGCAGAGGATCATTCCAGCTTCAACAAGAACTAATCCTACCAAGTATCCTGGGGTTTCATAAGTAATGAGTACAACACACTTCAAAAACACCGTTTCCTACAAATGTTCACCTCTTTGTAACAATCACCTTTTCATGTATTAAAATAAACATTGCTGAAGGATACAAAACAATACTTACTGAATTCTTGACAAGGTTTTCATGCTTGGTCTCCTTCTGTTTACAGATCCCTGGTAGGGTGCTGGTGGAGAGGTGCACTTGGTTATAGAAGGGTAGGGACCCAAAAGTGCAGGCTGACATCTAGTGACAAACTGAGAGAACCCTTAAAGGCCGGATATTCTCATCAGGCAAAGACTTTGATTCCTTAGGGACGTTTAAGTATCTCAGTGCCTTAAATAACTAACCAAGGTCTTAATGTAATAACAACCTCCAATTGCATTTCCAGGTTTCCCTTCAAAATGCCTCTTTGGTGGAAATGCTGTTTCACTTTCTCAGTGAGTTATTCTGGCACTCAGCAGTAAAAAAAGTCCAGTCCCCTTCATTCCCATTCACGACTGTCTGCTCTAAAACTTGATTATTCAATTGAGTACGTGCACAGAGGCTCTGATCTAATTCGTATCCCTGAGCTGGAGCAGGAATAGATATGGGTGTGGTGCAGCTCCAGGACATTAGATTGAGAGCTTGTATCTTATTTTTTTGGTGAGCGTTATTTCTCAAAAGGGAGCTCCTATTTTTCCATTTAAAGGGGGTTACTGAAAATATCTTTTTATCAGGATGACAGCAGTTAAAATAATCTCCTCTAGGTACAATCCCAGTAGCAGTTAGTGCCATGAGAAGCCAGCTAACTCATTCCTGTGCTGAAGTGTAGCTGATAATGCACATCAGCAGGTTTCTCTGCCTAGGTCTGTGCATAGCCTCAGAGTCCTTCCCAAAATCTTAACTGTAAAATACAGACTCCCAGGATGGCTGAGAAAATTGGGCCAAAAGWTCAGCTGCAGACAGAAGCAGTTTCTTTAGTTAACAATTTTTGGAAACATTTACTTCCAGGTTGGAAAGGACTGATTACTATTCAGTGTGGGAAATAAGAAAATAAAGGTGTCTTACTCAGATACCAGCTCTCTTCCTTACTCATCCATTTCTTGGGACAATGAGATACTGTTTCTCCAAGGACTTGTGTTCTTCCTTCAGATCAGCTGAGTAAGTATGGTCAGTTGTAAAAGGATCAAATTAATTGTTTAACACTGACTTCTAAAATCATTGTTCAATGAACCCTTCTGCTTTCACTCAGCTGAACCTCACCTCATCCTCCAGTGGATAAAACTGGAATTTTGTGGAAAATGACTAGTGCCTGTATTTGTGAAAAAGTCTGATCAGCACATTGACACCAGGATAGGTGGCTCCCACACCTCGGGGCTGTGCCACCATTCAAAGGGAATTTAATGGGCTGGAGAAATGGGTTGAACCTCAGGCATCTGGACAAAGGGAACAGCAAAGTCCTGCATTCTCCGCACCAGCACAGGCTGGAGTCCAATCGACTGGAAAGCAGAGAAGGAGCTGGGGACAAGGTGGACATGAGCCAGCAATGGCCCATGCAGCCAAGGCCAGCAGCTCAATTAGGCAGGACATTACCAGCAGGTCAGGGGAGGGGCTCTTTCCCCTCTGCTCAGCCTGGTGAGACACATCTGGGATGCTGTGTCCGGTCCTGGGCAGGTTACCCAGTTCTGGTTTATTTACCAGGGAGGTTGCAGTAGGATGGAGTGCTTGGAGCATGTGCTATGTGAGGAGAGGCTGACAGAGCTGGAGGTGTTCAGCCTGGACCTGAGAAGGCTTGGGAACTTAATCAATGTGTGCAAATACCTAATGTGGGTGGGGATTAAAAAAGATTAAATCAGACGCTTCTCAGTATTGTCCAAGCAATGGACAAGAGGAAATAGGCAGAAAATAAAATTCCATCATGTAAATGTAAGACGAAACAAACCCCTTTCAAATGGTGTGGTCAAGCACTGGAACAGGTGGAGAGACTGTAGAGTTTCCAGCTTTGGAGATGCTCAGAATATGACTTAACTTCTTGTACAACCTTGTGCTGAGCAGGGAGCTTGGATTGGATCACCTCCAGAGGCAACCCCAACTATTACGTGCTTTTGTGGGATTCTGCAATAGAAAATAGGTTGCTCTGGATATATCTTTGTTCCAATACAGTAAAATTAGCATTAGCATCTGTCTTGCTTGATGCTTATTCTGAAAAACCTCTAAAAATGTTATGCCCTCAAATAATCTACTGCTATGTATTTCAAATCACCTATTAAATGATTTAAAAATTTATTGCTTTTATTTTCAGCTTAAGTGGTGGAGGGGGCTCAGCGGAAATATAGTCTTCCTCTTGCTCATCAAAAGTCACTTCCTGCTGAAATCCAGTCCCATGTTCATAGGCCAAACCAGTGATGGATATAGGGGTAGAGACAGCAAACCATGAGCTCCTGAACTGAAGGTAAAAGAGTTATTTACTATTACCACAGTAGTAAATAACTATTTACTATTACCACAGTAGTAAATAACTGCTCAGTTTGTACACTGAATAATAAATAGGGAAAAGAAGAATCTTGTTTCAATTTCATATCCAGATTCAGAGATATAAACTGAAATTCTGAATTTTGAGCACACTTAATATAAAGTAATTCCAAGGAAAATATTTCAAAATGCAAAATCCCTGTCCAGAAAAGAACACCACCCTTTGATAAAGTGCCTCAGAGAGAATCATAGTTCCAAAAGCTGTTTTATTGCCATGTTTTGCAATGCTATGGAACTAACAATCAATATTTGGGACATAATTCTTAAATCCCCTTCTTGTGGGGATTGGGTGTTTTGTTGGAACTGCAGCACTTATTAAAGAAAGAAGTGCCTCAGTCCTCAAAATCTGTGGAAACTGAGTAACTTGCAAATTGCATTGCAAGCTAACATTAATTTAAAAAAAAAAATCAGATCTGAATGTTGGAAAAGTCCCCAAATCATCTGAGATACATTTGCATTTATATAGTGATCTGCCAGCCACACAACCCCAGTGTAAAGCTCCCAGACTTCAGCAAAAGGCATCTCTGTCATTTCCTTTTCCTCTTGTCACTCCTTAGACTCCACAAATCGGTTGTTTGTCACATTTCCTTCTCAGCATCTAGCGAGCAGAGGGGCCTTAAAAACAGGGGTGTCCAAGAGTCTGATGCTGCCTCCCTCCGTGCTGCCACCAAGGTACCCCTGCTTCCTGCGAGCCAGCGCAACAAAAACTCATCTGCCAAGCCAGCGGGGAACGCCTGCACCACAGGATTGACTCCTGGCTTCAGCACTGAAGGTTCCAAGGCCAGACTGTGCCATGAGTTTGATGCTAAACGCGTCCATGGGGGGGACTCCTACCACCACGAGTCCATGGGGCAGTCTGCAATGCGTTAGGCAGCCGGGCTACGGCTGGAGACAAGCAGCTTTCCTTGGCACTCTAAGCACACATACACACACACACACAAAAAAAAAAAAAAAAAAAAAAAAAAAAAAAAAAAAAAAAAAAAAAAAAAAAAAGAGAGAGAGAGAAAGAGAGAGAAGCGAGGGAGAGAAGGGGCCGGCAGCACCGCGCCGCGATGAGGAAGCTCGGAGCGGCAGAGGGAGGGACGGGCCCGCGCTGGGGGCGGTGCGCGGCAGGGCGGCTCCGCAGGGCGCTGTGCCGGCACTGAGCACCAGGGGGCAGCCGAGCACCCCGCTCCGCAGGCACGGCGGCGCCAGCCCCGCCCCGGCTCCCTCAGAGCGGGCCGGGCCCTGGGAGTGACCCTCGTCAAAAGCGAGCCGTGCTCCGGTAAACCTCACTCCCACACAGCTCTCTCCCTGCAAACAGACAGTTCGCTCACCTCAGGCTACTGCGCAATCCAGGTTGGAAAGCACTGACTTTTGTTTTCCTGCTGCTGCGAGTGCTTACCCACGGGAACGGCCTCCAGTTTGACGGCTCTGCGTGTGTTGAAATAGTGAAGTCACTGTTTTAATACACAGGTAAAATRCTAATACATGGGAGGTAAAATGTTCATTTCTAATTAAAAAAAATAGGAAACAGAGCTGCTTAAAACATCTTGTGTATCTGTAGGAGCAATGCATGAAAGTGATCATAGAAGGCAACAGAATCACAGAATGGGTAATCAGAATCACAGTGTTCATCTGTTCTAGCCTTGCTGCTCAAGCACAGTTATCCTAGAACACAAGGCACAGGATTGTATCCAGAAGGTTCCTGAATAATTCCAGTGAGGGAGATGCCACAGCCTCTCTGGGAAATCTGTTCCAGTGCTCCATCACTCTCAAAGTAAAGAAATTCTTCATATTCACATGGAACTTCCTGTGCATGTTTCTGCTCATTGTCTCTTGTCCTATTGCTCAGTACCACTGAGCAGAGCCTGCTCCATCCTCCAACCCCTCCCTGCAGACACTGACAGACACTGATGAGGTCCCCTCTCAGTCCTCTCTTCTTGGGGTTAAACAAGTCCAGCCCCCTCAGCTGTTCCTCATAAGAGATAATGTTCCAGTCCCTTGAGCACCTTTGTAGCTCTCTGCTGGGCCTGCTCTAGGAGCTCCATGTATTTTTTTAGTGAGGAGCTCAAAACTGGTCACAGCATTCCAGATGAGGCCTCACCTAGGCTGAGCAGAGGGGCAGGATCACCTCCCTAATCTGCTGCAATTCTCCTCCAGGACACCARTGCCCCTCCTGGCCACAGGGGCACTGCTGGCTCATGGATAGCTTGTTGTCCAGCAGACCGTCAGCTCCTTTTCCTTCTGCTTTCCAGCAGGTTGGCTCCAGCAGGTTGGGTGCCAGGGGTTGCTCCTCCCCAGATGCAGGACACTGCACTTACCTTTGTTGAACTTGAGACAATTCTTCTCTGCCCATCTTTCCAGCCTACCAAAGGCCCTCTGAAGGGATGCAGTGCCCTCTGGGGTATCAGCCACTCCTCCCAGTTTTGTGTCATCAGTGAACATCCTGAGAAGGCCTCTGCCCCTTCTTCCAAGGACTGAGGTAAAACTGACTGGTACCAGTTCCCTGTGTCCTCCTTCTTGCCTGTTTTGAAGACTGGGTGACATTTGCTTTCTTCCAGTCTTCATGAACCTCTCCTGATCTCCATGACCTTTCAAAGATGATCATGAGCCCCCTGGCTATGATGTCTGCCAGCTCCCTCAGGACTCATGGATGCATCACGTCAGGGCCCATAAGAATTACAAATCACTTTTCACAGTTTAGTCTCGAACAAGTGACCCTGAACATTTGCCTCTTAAAGAAACAAGAASGAGCAGCTAGAGAATGGAAATGAATGCTGGAAACTTAGAGGAGGAAATTTTGGGTTATAGCTCATTTTTTATAGTTTTATAAAAAATAATCATACCAAAAATAATTTGAAGACATTTTACAGCAGATACTTCCACCCAATCCTTYTACAGTTCAAAAATATCAAATGTCACCATTGCCACATTCACTTACACCATCTTTTGACATGCTACAGGGGCTGGTAGTGATTCATAGGCACCAGTGTGAAAGTTAAGTTCTCCCAAGGCACAGACATTTATGATTCAGCCTGACTTGTGTAGCCTTCCTGGAAAAAATGGTTTATCTGCTACAAGCTACCTGAGTTGSTTGTTTTCAAGCAAGTCAAAGAAACTTAATGAGAACACTATGAAACACAGAATGAACACTAGGGAAAAAAAAATCAGAACACTTGTGACACTACTAAGACTTCAAGTTCTCCAAACAAGAGCACCAGAGGTTCCTATAAAGGTTTGGTTGCATCACATGCCTGCTTGTTAAAGGGGGATAAATGGCAGATGTTTGTAAGAGAAAGAAAAAGGGAAGTGCCACGAAGATAAGGTGACAGACTTGTCTCCTGCCTTGTTTCATTCAGCCATGACTATTTTTGTGAGAGTGGGAGGGAGAAGGGTTGGTTATCGCAGGCTATCTCACCTTTAGTAGTCAAACACTGGAATCATCTGCCCAGGGAGGTGGTGGAGGCACCATCCCTGGATGTGTTTAAGAGAAGACTGGATGTGGCACTTGGTGCCATGATCTAGTTGAGGTGTTAGAACATCGGTTGGACTTGATGATCTTAAAGGTCTCTTCCAACCTAGAATTTCTGTGATTTCTGTGATTTAGGAGGGTTCAGGGGAGGGATAGAAGGATGACTAAGGGACAGGAACATCTCTCTTATGAGGAAAAACTGAGGGAGCTGGGCTTGGTCAGCCTCAAGAAGAGGTGACTTAAGAAAGGGTGTGGAGTCTCCTAGACATTCGAGAACCCTCTGGACACAATCCTGTGCCATGTGCTCTGGGGTGGCCCTGCTTGAGCAGGGAGGTTGGACCAGATGACCCCCTGTGGGCCCTTCCAGCCTGACCCATCCTGGGAGCCTGTGGGGTTCGTATAAGTGTATCATTTGCATAAACATGATACAGAGAGGATATTTATTTATTTGACTTTATGTGTATGGAAATAAAACCAGATGAAAACGATCAGGTACAGGGTACTKGTAACTTTATACTCACATCATTGCTATAAAAGTTGATGTTTTGTACAGTAAATTATATTGATGGCTCAAGTCCAGAATTAGTGTAAATGCACAGAAGAGGTGGAACTTCTTAAATTAATAGCGTTACAGTACAATCCTTCAATACCTTTGACATTTTTAACATTTTAGCATTTCTTTTGCTGAAATAAATATTTTATCCCCTTTTATGTATTAGTAATACATTATATTAGTAACATTTCTATTGCTAAAATAAATACTTATTTTATCCCCTTTTATGAGTTAGTAACATTTTATACTGTTTTCAGTAACACTTGAGATACATTTTCAACTTCAGAATGAGCACCATCATAGTTGGGATTTTTGGTTGGACACTRTTTTCCAAATTGTATATAGTTTTTTGTCAGTTTGCTATTTCTAACAAAGACTCATARAGATAATGTTTTGAAGACCTGGGAACAATATATTTTTTAATGGAGATTTCCAGAGAAAAGATGACTTTAATGTTTCTGTCTTCTGTAGTACACAGTGGGTTTTAAAGGGAAAGATCATGAGATYGTGAGAAACAATAATATGAGTTCCTGAAACTATTTTCTCTGAATAAATCTATACATAAAAGCACTGATATACATGATGAGTTTTTCTCTCTGCAGGTTCAGAACCCTTCTCACATTGCCACAGATCTGTGGTCCCTTTTTGGGCCTAAATCGATGCCAGTGTCGTCTTTGTGTAACAGAGCAGGGATAACATTGACCATTTAAATGTTAATGTTCTAATGGTGCTAAACCTCAAAGAAAATATTGACAAAGGCATAGGTAAACATTGCAAAATTTCTTTTGCAGCCTCACAGTGGAATCAGAGCTTTATGACCTCAGCTCCTGGTGCACAGGTTTACATGGTGCAGTCCTATAAAACCAGATGACCTCCAACTTCATCTGCTTTTATGGCTCCATAGATGCCTTGCTCTTCCCTTGAAAATTCATCCTCCCAGGAGATACGGAGGAAGTCAGTGAGTTAATGATGGCATAAAGCTAATAGGCAAGACAACAGTCCTCCATTTTCTGGCTTCCTCCTCTTTGTCCTGGTGGAGGCCCTCATGCTCCAGCTGTGTCAGCACCTGCAAACTGTTTCAAACACAGTCCAGGGGCTTTGTCTTCCCAGGTTTTTCTCTTTCATCAGTGTGAAATGAAGAGCCACAAACCAAAAGAAACCACAAAATGTGGTTACTTCAAAAGGCAGGATACAGATGCTGTAGTGAGGTTTGCCATGCACTGAGCCCCTTTTGGGGCCTACAGTAGAGACACAGTCATCATCAAGAAAGTGTCTGAAGCTCCCATAGGCTTGTTAAAATCAGTAAGAATTTACCTAAGGGAAAAATGGTTTTCCTGAGAATGTGTGACTCACTCTACTCTTGAAAACAGAAAAGGGATGAAGCATCTCTGCAGAGGCATTTGATGCTTAATGGTAACAGTTTATTTTTGGTGTTGTCAGTTCATGTCTTGCAGAGCTTCTAAGAGCGGATAAGCTCAACACTGCATTTTCTGAACGGTGTTGATGATACATGTGCAACATTAAGAGTAAAAACA
Source organism: Alauda arvensis (assembly GCA_902810485.1). NCBI lineage: Eukaryota > Metazoa > Chordata > Aves > Passeriformes > Alaudidae > Alauda > Alauda arvensis. The sequence goes on along the minus strand of CADDXX010000162.1, from coordinate 175,703 downwards.
ACCATAAACACCATACTTGCCCATAGTCTCTCAATATTCATTAACAATATTGCATTAGCAGATGGCTTTATGTGGCTTAACATATAACATAGTGGATGGATATGACAGTTTTCAGGACAGAGGAAGCACAGCATAAATACAGTATATTGCTTTCACAAACAGGTTTTCAAACTCTGGCAGTATTATAAAAGTAAGAGTGAAGCTTCATATGAAATTAAATACAAATAACTGGGTTTATATATTTACTGTACAGTAATTCCTGATARTGCTTTGTAGAACTGAATTTATTTACAGTATTCTGTAGAGGGCAAATSCCATTTCAGTTAAAGCATGAAGAAAAACAGAAAAGAGAGATGCTGCTTTAAGGTAAATGCTGTCATATCCAATGTCAAGATTTATGTGGTCAACCAGGCTTCAAATTCTTATGTTGGCCAAGTTTATTTTTTCAATTACAGTATCAGAACTAAAAGGCCAGCTTTTAAAGAAGGAAGAAATGGAAGCTGTTTCCCATAGACAGATTTTTAGGTACCTATACATGGATTTGCAAAGCAGCCTTAGGCAGACTTTCCTGACAAGCTCAGCTAGAACTTTCACTTCATTTATACAGAAGCAGCAGGATCCAGTACAAGATAATTACTTTACAGTAATGCTTTTAAACAATAGGCTTCAATCTTTTTTATATTCCAGTCGTTTTTCACACTCAAATCTGCTTTTGACAGCAGCTGGTAATTAATTGATTTCATTCAGCAGTACCACTAATAACAGAACTGCACCCTGCATGGCCTCTGACACCTGTTTGAATATCCTGCAGCTTCTGACTACTGAAGGGAATAGCCCCCAACTTAAGGCGCTTGAAAAACAAGATAAATAAAAACTTTCTTCCTGTGTCCTTTTATATTACTTCAATTTATCACATTCTTCATCCATTAACTTCCGCAAATTGGTAATGAGGAGTTTCATAATGACTCCCGGTGTAGAGCATCAAAATACCATGGCCACRCACACCATCACATGCCACAGCATGTGAACACGCTGTGGGTGTGCGTGTGTGTGTCTGAGGCATTAGGCAACCAGTTTTATCAAGTCTCCATTTCATAAAGCTCTGGAATTGCAACAGATCCAAGGAGGTGAGAGGGGATGACGTGCCAGCAGTGTCAGCACAGCAACAGCAGCAGTGCTACTGACCCAGAAAGAAAACGCTCCTCTGGGGAGATTCCTGCCGACTGCTCCCTGCAGCCCTAGTCCACGTAGCGAATGCAGAAAGCCACGAAGCAGCAGCCGACCAGCGCCACCGTGGATGCCGAAATCACGGTGACAGCGCTGCCAGCCACGCTGACCAGGAGCCCCAGTCCCACGCCAAGGATGATCTGGGCCAGCTGGACCATGCAGGTCAGAGCAGCGCAGTCGATGCCCTTCCCTCGCCCGTTCTCCTCTGCTTGTTCCCCTTCCTGCAGCTTCAGGCTCTGCAAAGGAGCACAGAACATGCCCCAGGAACGGGGCAGTGTCAGCAACATGTAGCTCTTGGCCAAGACATTGTCACAGCCCCAAAGGGCAGTCAATAGCTCGCTGCTCCCATTCTTGTACCACAGAGGATACAGAGGTTACCACAGAGATTTTACAAGTAACAGTGAGTTTGCCAGACTTCCGCCAAATTGTCCAGTTTTTCTCATCTGCAGTTTACCCCTCTATCCCATCTCTTAAGGAAGCAATTGAAAATTGACTGGAAAAATTATACTTCTTTTTTCAAGTTCAGGTCAATTTGAGTTCTGTCAAATTTAACAGTAATTTAACAGTACAGGTAATTTGAGTTCTGTCAAATTTAACAGTAATTTAACAGTACAGGTCATCCTGTCATGGACAATTTAGCTCTGACAATGATAATTATGAATATCATATTGTCATATTATCAAAGAATCATCACAGAATCAAAGAATGGTTTGTGTTGGAAGGAACCTTAAAAATCATCTTGTTCCAATGCCCTTGTTATGAGCAGGGACACTTTCCATTAGACCAGGGTGCTCAAAGGTACATCCAACCTGTCCTTAAACAGTACCAGGCATGGGGCATCCARAACTTCTCTGGACAATCTGATCCAGTGCCTCACCACCCTCACAGTAAAGAATTTTTTCCTGATATCTAACCTAAATTTACTCTCTCCAAGTTTGAAGCCATTTTTGCTTGTCCTATGACTATGTGCCCTTGTGAAAAGCCCCCTCCATCGTTCTTGCAAGCTCCCTTCAAATACTGGGAAGCCACAATTACATCAATATAAGCCTTCTCTTCTCCAGGCTGGACAACCTCAATTTTTCAGCCTTTCCTCACAGGCAAGGTGCTCCACCCTTATGGCCATTTTTGTGTCTCTTCTTTGGACTTGTTCCAACAGTTCCAAGTCCTTCCTGTGCTGAGACCCCAGAGCTGGCTGCAGAGCTCCAGGTGGGTCTCACCAGGCAGAGCAGAATCCCCTCCCTGCCCTGCTGCCCACAGGGCTCTGGATGCAGCCCAGGACACATTTGGCTCTCTGGGCTGGGAGTGCCATGGCTGGGGCATGTGCAGCCTCTCACCCACAGCAMCCCCAAGCTCTTGTGGGTCTGTTCATGCCCAGCCTGTGCTGGTATCAGGGGTTGTCCCAACGCAGGTACAGCAGCAGCACTTGGCCTCGGTAAACCTCATGAGATTCCCCTGGGTCCACTCCTTGAACTTGTCCAGGTCCCTTGGAATGGCATCCTGTCAAACCACCTCAGCCTGGTGTCACCTGCAAACTTGCTGAGGGTGCACTCAATCCTTTCATCTATTAAAGAAGATCATTAAAGAAGATACTGAACCACACTGGTCCCAGTACAGACCCTTGATGGCACCACTTGTCACTGATGTCCATTTGGATTCAGAGTCATTGACCATGACCCTCTGGATCTGACTACACAACCACTTTYTTGTCCATATAACAGTCCACTCATGAAATCCATCTTTTCAATTCAGAGGGAAGGATGTTGTGAGGAACCATGTTTAAAGGCTTTACAGCAGTGAAAACAAACATCCAGACTTCTGGATTCTTCTACACTGCTGAGGACCACTTTTAATTACTAATCTGTGTATCTGCTATGATATACTTAGCRGAGCAAAAGCCTTCATTTATTATGTACAAGTGTCTTGCAAGTTAGCACCTTGTGAGGCTGGTGGATCACTGGAACAGGCTAATTAGAGGGGTTGTGGAGTCTCCATTCTTGGAATCATGCAAACCAGACCTTGGGCAGCTTGCTCCAGGTTGCCCTCCTTGAGCAGGATCTACACGATCCCTGGGGATCCCTTCCTCCAGGAAGAAATTATTCTATTCTATTGGGAAATCAAGTGATAATTTAGATATTTATTTTCTTCCTGTATCAGCTGTTTAAATGCAGGAGGTTGTATTCCAAGGACAAGAAGTTCCCACACTGCAGGCCAGTGGCACCACTGTGTTCTGGTGTCCAAATTCTCTTAGCCATTAAGATGCTTTTTGCTTTGCAAACCCTATTACCTTGCCTTTGAGCTACACAAAGCTCACAAGTACTGGAGACAAACAGTCTCTTCCTAATCCAGTAGAAAAAAATTGAATTTGGATCCTAGGGAACAGCAGCACAGAACAGGAGATGAAATGACAGCATTATAAAACACAGCACACAATTTTGGTAGAGTGCATAGTGGGGAAAAATATCTGCTACTTGTTCTGAAATGATAAAGTCCTGATTTTAGACACTTTTTAAAATAAATTATTTTGCTGGGCTGTTCCCAGTTGTGGCAGTAGTTCTGACCACAAATACATGAATCTGTAAATGAATGTACTCTTGTGCTTGAAGCTTGCTCTTTTTTTTTTCCTGTCTCATACATGATAGAAGATTTGAGCTAAACCTCAAGCCATTGATATAAAATCTAACATATAATTATATATCATTTAACATCTGTCATAGCAAGTATCATACACCACACAAGAAACAACTGGTTGTCTTACAAGTAACACATGACTATATTGGCCTATTAAGTAAAGTTCATGCACACTTTAGCATATYTTATTTCACTTCTGCCTTGGAACAGATAAAAATTCTGCATTTACTCCTCCTCTCTAARTTGGCTAATCTGAGGTTAGAATTGAGATCTCACCCTAACCTGGGCTCATTCCCAGTCTTCTGTTTTGTGTTTATAGAAACATCATGATCATTCTCTATTGGAAGGAGCAAAGAAATTACTGAAAAATTAAGAATAACATATATGAAATATATAATCACTTTGAGACATCCTCCTCCACTTTGAGCATTCAGTAGAATAATTAAAGAGTTTTGCTGTGTTCATCATTCAGAAGATGCTGATGAAAGCTGTACAGAAAAGCAGGACATGCTGTCTAGCACTTGATCTAGCCCTGTGCTGCTTTCAACTGTGTTTTATGTGGCTTTCCAATAGTTTAACATTGCCTTTATTAATTTCTTCAGATGTCCCAAGATATACTGAGAACTTTTCCTAAWTTCTTCCATCTCTCCTTAATCTTTCTTGTTTCCAGCTGTTTGACCAACTTAAGAGATTTGAGAGAACTTTTCCATTAAAGAACTCAGCACTTCAGAGTGCATGAAGATCCTGCTGTGCCCAGTAACATGATACAAGGTGTGCAAGTTTTTCCAGATTTTCCTTGGAAACAGCATTTAAGGCCATGGAGGACAAAAACCCAACCACAGACATTTAGAAAGATAATGAAAATGTGGTATATGATTTAATACTGAACTATGTAAAGCTGTTTCTACTTGAATGTCATTTGTTTATTAACTAAGAGCTTTTTTTTAACACTTTTTTAATTAAAAATTCTGACAGCYTTTACAGGCTTGTTATTAACCTCAGGCACTCAGAATTCAAGTCCTCTGCTAAAGTGGCTGGAAGGATATAAGGAAGGTAGGACTTGAAGACAACACTGTTACCTTCTCACTGCCTGAACATACACTGTGATTAGCTTTTTTTCAGATGTGATGATAAATAATTCTTTGTTTCATTGAAGGCCTGTTTGGAGAGTTTGGAGCCRGGATGTTAACTCTCTCTGTCAGAAACTTCCCATTCATATGTGTCATTATTATTAGTTCAAAATTAAAATTAAAAGCTGCTCAYCATTTCTGTCCAGTTTACCCCCAAATCAGGTTGAGCAGACACAGACAGATACAAAATTAATGCTTCTTGAGACATTGCACTCACCTCTTCTTCCCTGTGGTACTCTGCAATGAGGTGGAATGGAACTGTGTACAGTGTGCTGGACATGACTCCAAAGAGTGAACAAAGAGCCAGAGTGGAATAGACATTGGGAAACAGGCCAATTAGTCCAGTACCCAGTCCAAAAAGTAGGTATCCAATGAAATAAAGTCCCTTTAATCCTATGTATGGCAGAAGGATTTTCTGCAAGTCTGTGAAAAGAAAGCGAAAATACTGATAAGATTAAAAAAATCAGGTCACATTTTGTCAGGGAGTTCCTTTTAAGGGGYTGTATGTTGTAAAATGCAATGAAGGAGATAATCTCAATGATTTTGGAAATCACCTCAGATTGTTGTAGGTATAAAYTTGCCAAAGAATACTTGCTCACACCACCCAGAGCTCAACCTGCAGCTCACACTGCAGCTGCACCCAGAGACACTTGTGCTGAATAGATGTTCATCCACAGAAAGGCCACACAGAAATGCCTGCAGTTAAGCTCCAAAGGTGAAAACGTATCCCTCAAGCCTCTTTGAGATTCTCTAATCCACCCCCAGAATGCTACCTATTTGAGGTTTTGGATCACAAGTARTTTTTTTAATCCTTGGGAAAAAGTTATGGTGAAATCTCCCTGGGGAGTTGTGTGAGYCTGTTTACACATAATTTTACAGAGCAAGATTCAGGCTCCTGGCAAGACCTTCTGCATGGGGRATGCAAATGGGGAGAGGCTACCTTTGAGAGCCTACAGCTACAGCATTGCTAAGTGAAAGAGCACCTAAGAATTTGGTGTGGCAGTTAATTTCATAATGATTTTCAGTGTTCAGGGTCAGAGGGTCAGTTCATGTGCAGAACAATGTTTTATTCCCAAAGTGACCCCTCATCATGTGGTCAGGAACTGTTTGTGCTATGAGTTTCTAACAATGCTGAGAATGTAACATTCCTTAAAGCTTTAATGTAGAAAAAAAAAATCCAGGTAATTTGGCATCCCTCTTTGGTTTTTAAACAATGGCAAACAGCAAGCACAGTGTTGGAGTTCATTCATGGGTACTTACAAGAATAGGCTGATGAAGAAATTGCATTGATGCACAGTCCCCAGCATCCCATCTCTACCCCAGCTTTGTAGGTAAGATAAAGTGTGGAGTTGTGAGGTGCATAAGGGTTCCCGTGGTACACAACCTGGAAGAGACCATGGAAGTCACAGAAGGCAGGGATGGCTGCATGTAGGGAATGCCTCCTTCTTATGGGCACAGGGCCCCATCCCTGGTAGGGAGCACCCAAGAAATCTGTTTAATCAGTGTCCTAACCACCCATTTGTAACTCTCCAGGTTTCACAGTAGGTCTCCTGGACTATCACATGCCAGGCTCCGCCTCATCTTTTACCCGCTGCCTTTTCCTGCACTGTCTACTTTGACGCATTTGCTCTTTTATCCTTTGGGTGTCTCACTTCCAACTTTCTCYACTTCTGCCTTATTGCCTTAGCCTTTCTTTCCCTAACTTATCTACAATTTTTTTTYCTGTTTTCTCTTTCAGATTTACTTCAATTCATTTTCCCACAGTTTTCCCACATAAGACAGTTATTGTTTTATTCAGTTACCTTTTTAGACAAGCAAAACTTTTTTTCTTTCAGTTTTCTCCTACACTGCGAGGAAAAAACCCCTCCCTTTTACCCTGCCTACAAAGACAAAAAAGGCARAAAAATGGGAATACTCTGTGGAAACCACAGAAGAGCAGGGAGTGGCAGTGAGAGATTTGTGCCAGGAACATATTAGTACTCTGGAAGAAAGGAGGCWGACACGTCCATATAGGCAGGAATCACTCTCAAGGACATACAAGTCCCTGGGAATGGCACGGAAAAACACCACTGGGTATTGTGAAGGCAAACAGCTGCTGAGAAAAGGGACTCAGGAGAGACAAATGCAAGAAGATAAAACTTTCTGCTACCAAGTAGCTCCTTGTGTGCGAAGAGCTGCACAGCCTGAGGCCAGGGAGGCTGCAGTGCAAATGAGAAGCTTAGTGTGGATGCTGCACAYACACCAGGATAAGCCCAGCTGCATCCAAACACTGCCCCAGTTAGAAAACATTTGGAGTAGCTCCAAAGCCAAAGCAGAAAATGGATGTGTTTGGACCAGCTCTGGGAGCTTCACTTGGAACAGTTAGCTACAAACAGCCTTACAAATACTAAAGGTTTYCCCCAATGATTTCACAGACAAGCTTGGAACAAGGGTCAGGCATTAATTAGCTGTTTTACAAAACCATTCTTGAGCCATCCAGATATACATGGCTCTGACACCAGTGTCATTTCCTCAGGACAGAAAACACCATTTCATTTCTTTTTGGTGGAGGAGGAGATGCTACAAGGAAGGAAGTAGTGAGAGGATTTTAGGCTTTACCTGTCCCATGAAATCCGTGAAGAAGAGCATGTTGGACAGGAAAGCCATCCACCCAAAGAGGTGGCTCACACACAGACAGCGATAGTGGGATGGCATGCTTAAAAGTGTCTTCAAGAGTGATTTAAGGGTCATCTGCCTTTTTTCCTAAAAGCAAATATTCAAGAATAATACAGTATTATTGTCCTGAAGGCTAATTAAATAGCTGACAGCAAATGAAGAAGACCTTAGTAGTATCTTTTCTTTGCTAAACTTCCAAAGTCTTTTTTTTTTTTTTTTTTTTTTTGGGGTAGGAAGAGTTGCTTGTGTACTGAGTTTCCTTCAATTTATAAAATTCACAGAAATTATAGAAGAGATGGAGAATACCAGCAGGAATGTAACATTTCTTCCTGTTATAATCAGTAGTACAATTATTTACATGTAGAATCACAGGGAAATTTTCTGCCAAAGCAGACTCAGAGAGTTAAAAAAAAAACCCAATGAACCAACAACAGAAACAACCAGAAACAAAAGTTATTTCTTTATAGGGACCATCAGCTCTACATTGAAAATTTAGATCTGCTGCAGAAAAAAGTTACACTCAAAATATTTCCTGAAAATTAAAATGTACAGCTTGTCAATTTCTGAGCATTTCTGAGACCTTATTCCCTTTCCATTCTATGTGCTAAATTCCCTAGGAAATTTCTTTTTCTAGGGAAACTTCTACCTCTTCAGGCATATAATGAGATTCCCACTATGCACTATCCTTGAAGCTGGGAGAAGCTGTGGTCCACCATGGTAGCACACAGAGAATCTGAGCTCCAGCATCTGAACACCTCATACCATGGGAGAAATAACTCATTTTGCAATCAAAACTTAATTAGTGCTGGTTAACAAATTAACAAATGTCAGTGATGAGGAAAATCAAATCTTCTCACCACCTTTAATGCCCCATGCTATCTCCCAACTTGTCTCAGCYCTGTGCCCCAAAACTCTCAGTTTCTTTTCCAGTCACATTCACAGATAATTTGTATTCCTTTTTTTTTTTTTTTTAACTACCATAGGTGTGCTTGATATCAGGTGTTTTGACACATAATTCTTCCTGTATTAAAGCTCCTGCAYAGTTCACTGCTTTTAAAGAAAATTCTATTTTAACTGTGCATGATGGAAAACTTCCAATTTTCTCTCTTAATGTTTGGAGATAAGCTTTGGGAGAGATGGTAAGGGAAGATTCATGTTATAAAATGTGGAATAATTGCAAAAGTTGTGCTAATTACTGGAAATTCCTGGGCTGCATCTTGTCTTCAATTTGCTGTAAGATGTCCTTTTTCCTTTCTTCCTTCAGTGCTGTCCTTCCTTTTCACAGTTCTAATTTCCTTTGAACTAGGCTATGCTGCGAGCTACTCTATGAATAAACACCACATATAAAGTTGGAAAATACTTTGCTTCAGTGTGAGGTTTTTAATCCTCAAAGGAATGCCAAAATTCAAGTTGCTGACTTCCACCTTGGACTGTATATTGTCCAAATCCCTTGTAATTTCTCTTGGCATCACTATCTTTTTTAAACAGGGTAAGCTTTATATTCTTCTACAATTATGAAAAGAAAAGAAACAAAAAAAAATTCCAGATTGATTCATTAGTGTTATTTCAAGGCTAATTACTATAGTTTAGCTTGGCTTAATTTAGTTTGTAATTCTTCCACACTGCTTTTTAAAATAGCCTTTCCAATCAAAATTTTAAGATAAGGTCATGGAATTACACAGGACACTGCAGTGATTACAAACAATAATTTGACAGCTAGATAGAAATGTTTTCTTTCTACTTAGATATTCCAGAGAGTGGAAATGTTTAATGCACACATTCAAAACATATCAGCACACAAACTGCATGCTAATTTAAATAATGTGCTAAAGTTTGGCTCTGTTTAAGTGCCTTATCCTTCAAAAGCTCACAATACCAAATAATCTCTAGAAAATCATTACACCTCAGGCCATAAGATAATAAGAATACAGAGGAAGCAATATGACTTGCGTTTTATGGCAGTGGACCCTGAGTAATTTGGCACCATTCAAAATAATTAAAGGCTAATTGTCTTGGGTATCTGTTCATACTGAAACGGGTCAAATCTCATTAATAATCATGTTAGCTACTAACATGTGAGTGGATAGGCCTTAATTTAGAAGAAATAGAGCCATGATGCCTGCGATAAAAAAAAAGAGAGACAGAAAAACAGGAAGCCAAACCATTTCTTCAAGGAAGTGATTATGGTAATGAATGAACATACACACACACAGAAATGCACATCAAAGAAACATGAGACTGATCAAAGCACTGGGGGACTCTAGCAGGCTTCCCAGCCTAGTCAGACAGGAAGGCAATGGAACAGGCTTGCCCACAGTGGAACCACAGCTTCACCTCCAGTGTCCAACATGCAACTCATGGTTCTGACTCCATGGAATTATTTCTTGCCAAGGCAGAGGCTACCCCAAACCTCAGCCTGCTCCCCCCACTTTTACTGCATCACTCTCTCCTCTTCATTTGCCTTCTTTTTTTTTAGAGCCTACATGGTCTGAGCAAGCAATGACACTCAGCAYCTCTAACAACTTGGAGGATGCTCAGAGCGAACAGTGCTGGTGAAGGATGCTGGCTCCTCAAGTTGGCCTGCAGTGGGGAAGTGCAGACAGCATCACAGTGCTCTTGTCAGATTCTCCCCACAACTGTTGCCTTGCTGTCTGCCCCACTCCATCTTTGCCTGGCATTCTCATCATGCAATCCTTATTTCATGCTTTGCATCTGGTGTAATAATATGTTTCTTCTGGTTAGAGATACCAAGTGCTATTATAAAACAAATTACAAATAGTAAAAGATAATAAATCCCTTTTATTTATAGATTAAACAAGAGCATTGGTTTTTTACTTATGACCATTTGCACATTCTTAGTACATTTTACCTGATTTATCAAACTTTTGTATCAGTGTATCAGGGATGGATAAAAGGCATAATGCCAAGAAATCAAAAGTGAAATTAAAATGAGAAGCAATTGTGTCCAACCACTAGTGCATTATACTTTGCTCATCTAGGGTACCATGAGATAGACATGAGGATTTCTGGCACTAAAAGTCATYAACCAAACAGTTAAAATGATCATCTGTTCCCTAGACCATGCTAGAAGTGAGCTCCACAGATATTTTTCTGCTAGATTCACCTCTTCCTATGCGTCTTAGGTTGAAGACATCGCTCATAAAAATGGATCAGAAACACTGTTTGAAAGAACAGTGTTCTCTTGCACCTCAAATTTTTGCCAAAAGGCACAGCTACAGTATCACTCAAAATAAAACTCAAACTCTGGTAACAAGGTAGCACTGCTGTAAAAGTAGCAACTTTAAACACATTAGTTCTCAATGAAATGTGGAGCAGCAGAAAACCCAAGTGTTTGCTAGACAGGGAACACACGTTTCACATGTACTATGTACAAAATTGYGTGGACTTTGGTGATAATTAGACACCTACATCAAAGATGAGGGTCTGTAGTCTTTGTCCACAATTTTATGGTATTATATCAAGACTAAAGGACAAAGTACATCCAATTTACAAAAATTCACATGAGGATAATATCAAGAGACTGACATTGARCAGAAAGCTGAGCCAGATTCTCTCTCATCCCTGCCAATGGATCAAAGCATCAGATCTAGCTTGTCTCATCCCTCTTGATGCCGATACTTTCAAAAGGAAAAAAAACGGGGAAAAAACCAAGCAGGCTTTCTCCTGTCTCTGTATCCTGGTGGGGGKTTCTTTTCTGAGCATGTGAAAGGACTCCATTACAAGCAATCAGCATCACCTAATTAAGGGGTCACCAAGGATGCAAAGATATGTCCCATAAAATCATCTCTGCACTCACCTCTGTCCTTGATGCAACCATGCATTTCCCTGGCTTGGCTGCAGCCTTCATTTCTGTACATGTTGATTTTAAGTAACCATTCTTAATTTCCTCCTCTATGGAGTTGTATTTATGATGTTCAGTCACTTCCAACAAGAACTTTGCCTCTTCGTTTTCATATCTGAGTGGGACTTCAGGAATACTGCACAGATGTATGGTAAGGCAGATTATGAAAACCAAGGCTGAGAGGAAGAAAATCACCTGGAATTCTGATGCCAAGGTATATCCCAGTATAGTTTGACCCCAATCCATAGCACCTGTAAGGTAACCCAGGGCTCCTCCCAAACCTACAATGATGGGGGGAAAAAAAGGGAAAAAAAAAGTCTACTGGCATTGATAAAATAAACAAGGAGTACATAATACCCTCAATGTGTGATGCCCTCTAAAAATGATGGAATAATGACTCTTCAGATATTTTTCACAGGAAGTAGGAATACTGAACTAATCATATACATAAGCAGTTACGAAAACATCTCTTGAAAAAAATCTCCTCAGATCTGTCCACCAGAGCTCCATTGCCTGAATATACATCAACATAGGCTCTTTTTTTTTTTTTTTTTTTTTTGACTCTTGGAAGCTCTATTTTCTTTGAAATGGTAGATAATACAAGTAAAACTAAATAAAATCCTACAAAAATTCTATGTGGTTTTCTTTTTTTTTTATTTTCACAGAACAAACATTTTTAAAATTATATTTTAATAATATATATATTATAAAGGCTATATATAMTATATAATATATAATTATAAAGGCTATATAATAATATATATATAATAGATATTATAGAGGCTATCTATAGGTTAGTATTTGTACAATGTATTTTATTTCTCTTAGTTCAAACAGAAATACTGCCTCCATGTGAAATTTAAAAAAAAGAAAATAAATCCAAAGGCATTGTTTTGTACTTACACAAATCCAAGTACCACACCACTTGGAAAAGACAGCAGAAGGGAACAAATAAAAGTGTGTAATCCTATTTACTAATTTTCTCAGAAGAGGTAGACTAAAGGGTAAAATGAGAATGCTACTTTGTGCCTTGAATTGTACAAACCCAGTTTTCAGTCAGTTTGKTTTTTTTACAATTTCTTCTGTTTGTTATAAGTACACACAGAGATGTACAGGAACATGCCCTCTGTTATATTCAGYACAGAGCTCTGGTAGTGGTGGCACCTTCGCAGAGTCCTGACACCTTATTAACCAGGTGGCTCTGGGGGATGGGTGGTTGGGAATTCCACAGGAGAGGCACTTTCCAAGAACTTGGATGCATTTCTACCCTTCTGCTTAGGAGAACTGACAAYAGTGTACAGCAAAGCCTCACGTCTAACAAAAACTAACAACACCTGCACTTGCTTCCCAACAAAACATGGGATTTTGATTTCATTCTGGCCTTTCTGTACTTTCTTTGCCCTCCTGGGTCTGATTATGGCCCTCCTTCATTGCAYCCTATAGCATTTCACAAGGGACTGTATGCTTGCTTGTTCTCATAAAAAACAATTATGCTATTAATAACCTTTTAAAGAAAATCTACACAACATATTTTCAGTGTATATTTGCAGAGAGAATGTTTGACATTTGAGGACGTCTTTGCATCGTGATACTGGAATGCAGCCTGATGTTGAGTTGTTGGATGTGTGCTCTCTTTCTTCCACTTGAATAGGTGGCCATGGGTTTCATAACTACAAAGCTATCAAGTTTCACGTTCAAACCCTAAACTGAAGGCAAACTGGAGAGTAAAATCTTAGAAATATTAARTATAAAAGGAAGGAAGGAACTAAAGTAGGAAAGAGAAATAATATCTAAAACAGAAACTGGGAAAGAAATGGGAAGATTGCTGTCTGTGTCTAATACAGATAAAACAGGAAATGATAAACCAAAAGTGTAGGGAATGGATATTAATATTACAGTTTAGGGAAAGCTAACACCAAGGTCAGCGAATTGCTAGAGAAGACTGCCTGGAGAGGCTGTAGAACTCCAGTCAAGGGAGGATTTCAACACCAGACCATGGAACTTTGAGTTAGGAAGGGTTAAGATAYTGGTGAACCTGCTGTGGAGAGCACAGGATGCTGGACCAAGTCATGCACTTTGCCCCAGTCTTATTTCATGTTATTTGTCCCACATCCCTTTTCACACCTCAGTACACTGAACCAGCTAAATCTGTAGCTTCAAACTTGGGAGACTTTTTAGTATCATCCAAAAAAAATTGCAAACAGAGTTGTGGGAAATATACAGACTCACTCCCGTCTCTGTCCAAACAAGTGATTCTTTAGCATATTATCTGTCTGTTTCTCATGGGTAATTTCATTCCCATGTGGCTTTAAGCTTCCCTTATCATCTGTATTGTTGGACACAAGTATTTCATGTGTCCAAAACTGGCCTGTTGTCAGTAGCTACTACACTTCCTTCCTTGAGCAGAGCAACTGCTACTGAGTCTACATATCTCTGCTCCTGGTGGGGGCTCAGTCGCCACAAAAATCTGCTGTAACAAAGATTGCATTACTTTTTTGTCTAGTGCGACTCTCAGATGTGGCAGGAGGTTCCTCCTGGGTCACTTCACAGGTACACAGTCTTGGGTGTCTTCCCTCAACACTGAGCTCACATTGTACAGATGATGTCACAGAATCAATGTTCTGGGGTTGGAATGGACCTTAGAGATCACCCAGTCCCACCCACCCTGCCACTGGCAGGGACACTTCCCACTAGACCAGGCTGCTCAAGGCCTTGTCCAACCTGGCCTGGAACACTGACAGGTTTGGGCATCCATAACYTCCCTGGACAACCTAATCCAGTGTCTCAACACCCTCACAGGGAAGAATTTCTTCCTAACATCCAGCATAAATTTCCCCTTATGTTCCTAAAGAAGAGTCCCTCTCCAGCTTCCCTGTGCTCCCCCCCTTCAGACACTGGAAGGTTCCTATGAGATGTCCAYACAACCTTCTCTTCTCCAGGCTGAACAGCCCCAACTTTCTCAGCCCTCTTCACGGGAGACATGCTCTAGYCCCTTAATCAACTTCGTGGCCCTTCTTTGGACTTGTTCCAACAGTATTATGTCCTTCTGTAACTTGGCAACATTCAAAAAATGTACGAAGGCAAATGAAGCTGTTAACTTCATTTGCAGGAACTTGAACTGAACCACTTGGAGCTGTTTTGTGGGAGTTGTGAATTTCTGAATTTTACRCAGAACTCCTTTTCTATACAGCACATACTGGAGCACTGCTGAACAATGGAAATCAATTGGTTTATGCAGCTCTTGTTCTATGTCACATGACAAGTTAAAAATGTTATTTTTATGTGCAATAGCAATGAAACATTAATTTTTGTCCCAGCAAAAACTTGAAAAAAAACCAAAACAAAATGAACATAYTCTACTTCACTTTTTAAAATAACTAACTATTCTTAAATCATGTCTGTGTTGCTGTAATTGTTTGTGCCTGCAGCCTTCTTCAGAGTTCTTGTACAGCAATCACAAGTTGCTGTTCTCTGGAGTAGTGAAAACCCGGCAACAAAAGTCTCGTGACTGAAGTGCAGGATCAGATGATCAGTTCATTCAAGATTAGAAACACAGTGAGAATAAAATCCRTGCAACTACCTTCCCCTCCTTTGAGAGGCTGGAAGAAAAAGAAGGGATCAGTGTACCTGTAAAGAGGGCGTGGTAATGCAGACCCTTCTCTTTATCCTGATGAGAGCAGACATCAAATAAATATGCTTTGATGGGACCATCAACAAAATCAGCTGCAAAATCAAAAAGCACTACTCCCAGCATGGTAATGACTATTGCCCACGTCCGCTGCTTTTCTCTCTCATCGATGAAAGCTAAAAAAAGAAAAACACCCTCATTCTGACAGCAACAGTGCCATGTTCTGCAAAACCACATTTAGTCTTTCCTGATACCTCAAAATCTAAACAACAACTGGTTACACAGGAGAGTCCAGTGCATCAGAGAAGCAGGAGAGCTRAGTCTGTGTAGTGCTGAGCTGGGCTAGGTTGACTTACTACCTTGAGTCAGCACCTGCTCAGAATACTTCACACTCCATGACCAAGAGCATCACTATCCTTAATCTATTCCTTTACACCTTCAAGGCATGGTCTGGTAGCCGAACACAAGCATTTTGTAATACTTRTAGTTTATTATCTTTGTCCCACCCTTATATTGTTTTATATAATCAAGAGTTGATTGCAACATCTCTTTCTGGATCAATGAAATCAGGTATATTCAACACCAATAATATCGACAAAGAGAGAACAAATCAATCCATAAAACACAGACCTCCCCATCTGCCTAGTCAGCAACAACTTTCTATCAAGACTTAAGGAAGCTACATCCCAAGCTAAAATGTAACAATAGGGATGCCACTCTTATTTGTTTTGCGTGTTCCAGCTGCAATAGGGTTTCCAAGCAGTTAAGAATTTTTGGTTTTCACCAGCACAACAGTCCCAAGTCAAGCCAGTGCTGCAATAATTAAAGAGGAGTATTTTGAATACTAATCCATCTAAAATAGGGATGAACAGGGATTCAGTTTGGATATATATTACATCACAAAAACAATACTATCATTTAAGCTAAAAAGGTAGATCTTAGATCATAAAAAACATCCRTGGCCTAAGCAAATCTTTACCTGCAGGAGCTTATCAGGCAACCAAAYCAATACACAACAGACTGCAACAGCATGCACAGACTACAGAACACTATGCACAGGGTACATAACATGCAGCGTTAGGATTGAATGTACACAAAGATTACAGTGCTCCCCAGCTCCTTCAGTGCACCCRAGTCACATGATACCAAATTTTAACAGTGCATTTTAAGAAGGAAAAGGGGAATCCCTCTCCTTCTCCCAATTCGAAAGGCTAGGATGAGTTTTGTCTGTCAGCATAGCGCCTCACTCACCTGAGATCATCACGTCCCCATTGAGGTACAAAGCCATGCCTAACAGCATTATGATGCCCAGACCCAGAATGAAAGGTCGCCTCCTGCCCCAGCTACAGGTGCAGTGATCACTGGCTGAACCTACCACGGGCTGCAGCAAGAAGCCCAGGATAGGGCTGATGAGCCACACGAGGCTGTAGAGGTTCTTGGGCAGCCCTACACTGAGCAGCACTGGCGTGACAAAGGCGGCTTCCACGGCATAGCAGAACTCCCGGCCGAACATGGCCATGCTGTGCATGACCAGCCTTCCCACCGCTCGCCTCCTTGGCACCACTGCCCCAGTCCTCATCACTGACTGCCTCGGAGCTTCCTCCTTCTCTCTGGTGCCATCCATGTCGGCCTTGGCCACTCCAGAGGCAGGCGGAAGAGCGCCGTGGAAGCTGTCTGTGGTTAAGGTCATAGCTCCGGCAGCGAGCAGTGCCGTGGCGAACTGGTGCTGCCTGCTCCGGCTGACATGGGGCCCAGATCATATGCCGGGTGGGATCGGTCTGTGCTGGGGGAGGGACTCACATACTTTCATGGCTCTRCGATCACAAGTTATGCCAGGAAGGGGGCGGGGAAGCGTGTACTCACATTAGCAGATCTGAGCTTTTGGGCGTCTGCACTGCTCCCAACTATCCACAACTGAGGAATTACTGTTTACGCATGAAGCACACATACAACGGGAACATCCATCACAAGGTCCGGGCACAGGATTAGCCTGACAYAAAGCTGTTCCTCTTGTAAGATCTTGCTGTAAGACGGCAGTGACACCACGAACCTAGTCCTCATCTTTCCATTCAGCAAAYATGAGCATCAGACCATTCCCTGCTGACTAACCTGGGAGGAAAAATCTGTATCTATCCGGAAAAGGATTTCAATGCACTTCATAAGTAAGTGAACCTATCCCATTGCCCTTGAGCTTTAGAGGCAGATATAAAGCTTAACAAAAATCTGTCAAGCAGCAACTGATAAGTACTTTTTTGTATGTGCTGTTTACTGCCCTCAAAAGAACTAATTATTTCTTGGTTTCTGAAAACAATATTAGAATTACTTCGAAGTGGGTTTTTTTTGAACAGTTCTACTTGCCAGGGAAAGGCCTTAAAAGAAACCATAGTAAGGTCACTGTAGTGACCTTACTCAAGCTGTACCTTTCAGGTCAACCACCTGAGTGAGCTGATCCAACCTATGCGGAAGCAACCTGAGGTTTTAAATTGACATCAGTAATTTTGGTTTCAAAACTTATCCATGATGGACATTACATTTGTCAAGGCTGATTTTTCTCCAAACTTGTCAAGTTCTATGGCAACATTGTACAGTGTTCAGTAACTTACACTAGACTGATTACCAGCTGGAAATTTCACCTGCTTTTGCTGATGATTTGGACAACTTGCCAGGACCTAATAGATAATTCTTGCTTCCAGGCTGGAATTTATGTAGTAGAATGTAAAAGGTGTATTTATGGTAATAATGTTGACATTTTTGCCACAACACATGTAAAATGAGCTAAAGTACACCTCAGCTTTGGGAGCYGTTTTGGGAGCCAAAAAAACAATCTTCAGCAAAACACAGACAAAATTACCAAAACACCCAACTCTTCACGTCATAATTCCTCACACATTGGACTATCTGTATTAATGCCATGTAACYAATTCTTTCTATAAGCAGATTTTCTTTTGCCTTGAAAGAGATGGTTTCAAATAACAGTTTAAGTTTGAAGAAAATGAAAACCAACATGGAATAACCATGGTTTACAACCTGTGCAGCAAAGTTGCCTACCATTTTTCCATAAGGAGAGGAAATGATTATTAGTTGGCAGATATTTTAAAAATAAAAAAATTAATTCTGAATTTAGTTTCTAGCCAAGCTGATATTCCAAACATAATATAATAAGGAGACTGCATTGAGAAAATGTACTCAGGCTATTAAACAGACTAACTTTGGGATAATAGCTCTGCAGCAGCACATAAGAGAACAGCATTAGTTAGACCATAGTTTCAGCATGATAAAGCAAATTAATTAATATGAAAAATAGATGAAAAAAAATCCCTTCTAATTAATGAATAAACAACACAATCACTCATTTAAGAAGACTATAACTATATTTTATTAAAAGAATTGCTTTCAGGTAATTACAACATATATTGCACATTAATGGTGTAACCAAGAATTAAAATCAAACCAAARGATACAGTATTTAAACATTCTGAGTTTACAGGTGCTTACCAAGTAAACTGTGTAGATCTTCAGAACACAATTATAGTATCATTCTAAACAACAGACYATCCAGCTACACAAGTATGTAAGTCCCACTGTTTTCAAATTAAAATTAAAATTTCAATAACTAAAAAAATATAAATTATTTAAAAGCAATATTATGCAAACATTTATTTGTCATATAGTTCAATTTTAAAGCATAAAAGCTTACAGTATCAGCCTGAAATTTATCCAATATCATAGCCAGAGATTATAAATTAGCTTTAAGGTTCTTGAATTCTATTGCTTTATCAGAATAAAGCTTAGCAATCTCTTGCTTAGTAAACCCATATTCTAGAAGTACCTCTTCTGTGTGCTCTCCTATAAAAGGATCTCTTTTATGTGATGGAACAGCAGGAGTCCTTGAGAGAACAGGAGCAGGTCTAGGACTCATCTCTCCCTCATCATTTTTGATAAAAGAACTTCTTTCTTTGTTATGCTGATGTGAGGCAGCATCACTGAAGGATAAAACAGGGGTCACACAGGCATCAGTGCTATCAAATATGCTGCACCACTCAGCCTGTGTCTTCTGTGCAAATATGGATGCAAATTTTTTCTTCATTTCAGGCCAGTCAGAGAAACTCATCTGAGAGGGGAGTTCATCTAAATTTAGTCCAAGACCTGAAAGGGGAAAAGCAAAGTTTAACTATAGTATGGCTTATTAATTTAGTAAGTTCTTCCCATAACTAAGTATATTCCTGAAGAATATTTTGTAGGCAATACTATAGTCACTTTGAACTTTACTTGGGTATCTGTGCAGGGCATGGAGCAGAGGAAYAAAATGTTCTATGATACTTGCAATTAGACTAAGTCACTTCAGCTACAGCCTTTTAAGTATGTACCTATAATAAACACTCGTTTGTATGAACATTTCACAGAAGCAGCAGCTGCCTCAAGGTAATAATATCCTGAGAAAAGCTTGTGTAATAAGTATAATATTCTCTACCTAGCAGTAGTAACACAGAAATCTGCTGAATGGGTCCTGGACTACAGTAACACACTTACCTCTCAGGAGCCAGCACATCTGCCAGAGCTGGATATTCAGCAGGCTACAGTGTTTGGAGCTCAACATGATGTGGTTATTTCAATGCCATAGATAAGAAGATGGTGTGGATGAATGTGCCCAGCTCGATCTGCATTGTGGCAGCTCAGCAGCAGGTGCCTGCAGTCTGACTGACCCGCTTTTTCACTTGACTGTCTAAAGAGGCTCCAGCAGGATCTCCTGCTCCCTCTGCTCCAGCATAGGTTCCAATTCCCACAGACCTTTCACTCACTAACTGCTCAATAACCCTGCTTTCCATCTCAGTTGCAGGGACCACCCAGGTATGCACTAAGCACATCCCCTCTGAGACACCAGAGCAAAGCATGGGCACATAGGCCTTGGAATGATGATTTCCTGACCTAGGCAAGTCCTAGGTCTATCCCTGAATTAAGCATCACATCCCTTCTCAATGGGAAGCTTACATCTCTTCTGTGCTGCCAGTTTCCAATATCTGTTTATGTTCTCATGGATTCTGCTCTCTGCAGTCTCTACTCTTTCATTTTGCTACTTCAAGGAGATAAAAGATATGTTATTACTTCTTGTAGAGATTATCTCAAAAAGGAGGTAAAAAACAA
This sequence comes from Alauda arvensis, assembly GCA_902810485.1. Taxonomy (NCBI): domain Eukaryota; kingdom Metazoa; phylum Chordata; class Aves; order Passeriformes; family Alaudidae; genus Alauda; species Alauda arvensis. Next base: position 155,431 of record CADDXX010000162.1, on the reverse strand, counting down.
GAAAGAGAAAAGGCAATTGAACTACACTTTCAAAATGAGATAGCACAGAGGTAAAAGCAGATTATATGATACCAAACAGAAATCAGAAGTGATATATTGAAGGCTGTTTTAACAGTCCCAGTTTAAAATTCAGGAGCATGAATACAGCAGGAAAAATTMAAAAAAAGCAGGGATACAAAAGAAGTTAATTTGAGAAATCAGAAAGACTGGAAAACAATTATCATAATGCTTCACAAGGAAAAAAAAAAACAAACCAAAAAACAAAAGAGCTTCTTAGAAAACAGAAGCTCTCTGTAAAAGGCAAAGMAAATGTAGAGCAGTGCAATGAATTTTGAGCATTCTTTTTTTAATTTTTGGTTATCTGGTATCAGATTGATAATTAGACTAACAACTGTTACAGGCTTGGGTAATAGAGGGCTGTTTGCAGGCAGAATTTATGCAGACCTCCTCTTGTCTTTAGATGTACATAAACAGAAAACACCTAAAATATCTTGTCTTTCTATGGCTTTCTTACCACTGAGTGGGGTAGACATATTGCAGCTGAAACACACGGGARAAGAAAGGGAGATAATGCTTTTCCTTCTAATTTGTAAATTCTTTCTCTCCATTCGTAATCTGTATAATATGCACTTCCTGGAGCCCACAGCACCCCCCAATTTAGCACAGTATTTAAGAATTTCATCGTTGATCACAAGATTATTAAACATAATTTTGAAAATGGATACATGCTTTGAAATTGTACTTTAGTACTTCAAAGGAAAACACAGARAAATTGCCAGTTTCCAGACTCAGAAACACAGTCTCACAGTTGTTCACTCTCAGAACGAATTCATCACAGTCAAAGAAAAAACAAGTATTTTCACATCTTATTAGAAATGCCTGCAGATACCAGGATAAATGACACTACAAATGATCAGTCCTCACGGTATTATCAAGCCATGTTCACCTTACATCACTGAACTTACACTCTTATGTCCATAACCATTCATGCCATCCTAAAAATGAGATCAGCTGAAGGTCACTCACACTGGTTGAACACCATGACCAAATAAAAGCTAGCAGTATTTTCAAAATTAATGTGATTATTGATTTTAAAAGTCTTACACAAGAGACAAACAGTGCAGTATAGTTTACTTAYGAACTATGAGGTGAGACAAATTTACCTTCTACAAAAGGAAAGTAAATAGTCATGACCTGAGCTTCTGTCTCAAAGCATGAAAACTTGTCAAGTGGAAACTTTTTTTCACAGCACTCCTTTTCTTATTAACTATGGTTTGGTTTCTAGCAACAAGTCCAACATGAGCAGAGCTCTACCATTATCCCATTACAYGATAATTTTTATGATTGTGGCAGATGGGAAGTTGGCTGAGCCTCACTGCACATACTCTGGTAAACTGGAACAATAYGCAGAACCTGGAATTAAATATTACATACTCATTTTCTGCTTACCACTGATGATTTCAACTTTAAACAGGATGAACTGAGGGCATTTAAGCTTTACAGCTTCTCATTTTCCAGTCTGTGCTCACCATTTGTGGTGCAGATGAGCAGTATCAGAGGAGGARTGACTGACTCAACAAGGAAACTATTACATGGCACAGAATTGTCTGGGACACCACAGGAGCACAGAATTCACTCAATGTATTCAAAAGCAAAGYATCTTTTACAGAGAATATCTTATAAAGCAATCACAACTTAGTTCCAAGATTTTTTGTTCAAATTTTCATCTATTATTTTTTGTATGGAAAAGCCCAGTCAACCTACTTTAGTACAGCTTTGAAATTAGTTTTGAAAAGYGAAAATTGTCTCCTTATAATGATGTAGCTTTAAATGTTCTTCAAAAGCTATAGCTTTATTGACATATATCCCCATATTGCTTATTGATTCAGTAGGAAACGGAAATCTCTATTTCTACAGAACTTCTTAGACAACCTCTAGTAAAATCAGGCATTGATTTCAAGAGAAAGAAACCAGCAAAATTCATTAGATAAATCAGTGAAGCTGCTTTGGTATGTCAGAAATTGAAACAGTTTTTTATATTATTTCAATTGTACTAATTTAAAAGCAGAGTTTTGTTCAGGATTTTCTTGGTTYAACTTGCTAATTTAATTTTCAAAAATGTATGGTCATAGCAGAATAATTTTGAAATTATGTTGTCATAACATGACTGGATAAAATCATCTAGTATGGGAAACCTGAATTTTGGCCCAAACAACAACTGCAAGGTGAAGACCACCATGCTTTTTCTGACTAAATGAAATTTGTTCTCAATGTGAGAGGGAASTGAATTTCAGAATATTCCAAGAGAGTCAGGAATTTTCACTAAACTAACTATGTAAAGTTTTTTCTCTGCTCAACATTTCTAAAATTTAAGAATTTTTTAGAAAGTAACAGTTGGGTCTGGTCCACAATACTAGCAGGCTTTATTGCRAATGCATCCATAGCAGTACTCCAAGTTGACATACTTAATTCCCACAATTGCAAATGTTTTGATGTGGCAAGAGCCTGGTCCTCTACAGTATTTGTACAAAATGTTTAAGGCTTATCATAATAAGTAAATTAAAATAAAACATTAYGTATAACTGTTGCATGTCTCAATAACAATGTGGTATTGCCATCAGCAGATTTTTAATACAGTACACAATACTTCACAATCACATAACRGGGAGTCCCATGGAAATCCTTCATAATGATGTAAATCAAGTTTTTTAAYTGCTTCCTCATTTATTCCTTCTTTTTTTAAACAGCACTGATACAGTGTAGGAGCACTACACTAATATGAAAGGGGTACTACAGAGTAGGACCTAAAGTTCACAACTTCAGTGACTGTCAGTGCTTTCCATGTCAGTGTAAATGGACACTAAGTTCACCTTGTGTAACCGACTTTACACCATGTAACTCAGAATCAAATCTTTACTCTCACCTGCTCCACAGTATTTACTGTGTTCTTCAGGCCCCTTGTAGCCTAGCTGCAGCAAAACTAAGCACCTATAGCTCAAAACAGAACAAACCTTCAGAAGCAATTCACAGGTCAGCTGAAAGACATTCTGTCTCTTTCTGCAGAAAGGCTTAACATTTGTAGCAAATGTTTCTTCCATCAGATTTTTCATAAGATGCCAAGGCATTTTATCTATTTATTGTCTGATTTTTTTAGTAATAAAATTAATACCTGCGAAAGGACTACAGMTTGCTTGTTAATAGCAAGTAGTCAACAGTGAGCCCAAAATCCATCTCTATGACATCTATTTTACATAGCTTCAGTTTCTCAGTTATTATTTATTTGTTTATTAGATTTCTGGTAAGGAGAAACTTAATTGTCCCTGCTGAGCACAATCTACAAATCCAACAATCTTCTCAAATGAATATTCTCTATTTTCTTAGATTTAGTCTCCTTCTGCAGCCTCCTTAAGACCTTTCCTCACCATGTCATTAACCACACTTGGGTCCAGCACTGGGTTTCCACAGGAACTCTGCAGGGAAACACTGAACTGAACCAAAACCAAAAGGAAATCAGTTCTGCTTTGGCTAAGCAGAATCCTGTGAGCAGAGACAAATGGTTCAGAAATCACACTCCTTTCTCAATTCTGCAGTCTTTAGATCTCCAACTGACATCTGCAACACCCATATCCTTCTACTCTCATTCTGTGGGARTGGCAAAACTAATCTACCCTCTGAATATGGACAGAGAGACATCAAGTGGTTTTTGAATATATTTTATCTGGAACAGCACCAAATTGTTCAGCAGCACTGACCAGAAATATGGAGACAAGCTATGAAATTAAATTATGGAAATTGCAACTGGAACATACCATTTTAAACCCACTTCAAAGCTGAAGTTAATGCCTGAAACAGACATTTCAGCCTAAGTGAAAGATCCTCAGGGTTGTGAAAGAGCAATTCAATTCTCACAGGCACTTTTCTCTTCCCTATAATACTTGAAGGCTTAAATTCTGAATTTAATTTCTGCAATAGGTATCCCAGAAAGGAAATAATCCCAAAGTCACAAGAAGGTTCTGTTGTTCTAATTCAGTGCATTATTGCTTCAGAAAGACTGAAACCCTAAGTACTGAAAAGAATAAATATATCCTAAGTGAAAATCTGAACTGATCACAATATGTACCACAATAAAAAACACCAGTTATTTTAAATTCAATATTGTGAGAAAATCTTGAGTCTGGYCATTTGCTTTAAACAACACACTTTCACAAAACAGAGGAGTGTAAACAATTAGTGATACAATTCAAGGCAAAAAGAAAGATTTCCTCAAAGACTACAGCATATATGTTGGATTTTTTAAATATGGCAGAAACAGACTGAAACATGCAACAATGATTGCAGTTGTTGTCCACTTACAAGTGGATACACATCTGTTCTTTATTGCTGGAAAAACTATTTTTGAAACCTCAGCTCTTAAAACCAAGCAACTTCTCTGCACTGTAAGCATAATGAGTTCYTTCAAACACGAAAATAAAGTTGCCCAGTGTGGGTGCCCCAACTTAAGCAGAAGAATTCACAGTTGCTTCTCCAACTTAAAGCTCTAAATTTCTGAGAAACAAGTAAAAGAAAAGCAAAATTTTAGCATTTTCCTCAGTAAAGTGTTATCTAAAGAAGGCAGAGACCATCCGTGACCACGTTATATCACCTGGCCACTGGTTTCATCCATCAGAGGCTTCTCCCTAGATCACCCGGCTGAGAGAGAAAAGCCCAAGTCTTGCCCCTTAACAATACCAATAAAAGAAGGCAGGACTGTACAGAAAAAGTTCACTGAGAAAGAGTCACAAACACAACCTCACCCCACTGCAGAATTTTGGTGCTTTTTGAACAGATTCTACCCCAGTCCTGTAGCTTAAGTGTGATTCAGCTTAGTCTCCAAAGCACTGCAGGCCACTAATACTGCAGGCCAGTGTTTGATCACTTAAGCCAATCATATGGGTATTTGAGTATGCAGCCTTATTTTTGTTCTCRTTTGTATTGTATTGTATTTAATACAAGCATTCTCCCTGAAGATATTTATTGGAATTCCAAATTACCTAACTCCCAGGGTAAGGGTGTGCATTTTACTTTAATACAGTTTTATATTTACTTTTGTTCTCCAACTCCTAWGCAAGCAAGAAAATCTCAGGGGATTGGATGAGAAAAACATTTCAAAGAACTGCAAATAATCAATGTGGAATGATCAACTACACTTTCTAAGTTGCTTAAAAATTGAGTTCACAAACAAGTTATTCTCAGGACAATTAGAGACAAAAAGCACCCTCCTCTTCAGCTAGGAACATGGCATTTCCAAACCTGACATCTGATCTGTCCAACATAATGCTGGACATGTCCCTGAGTCACTCCAGGAGCCTTCCTCATGTAATTAATGTAGCAGCAGGTACTAATTTAGATATTCTACACAATTGCACGGACTTTTTTAAGCTACAAGAGAAGGACCCATTCACAGCTACAGCTGTGCAACAACTTGGGGAGCACCACAGGCTGCAAGAGAACAAAGTCAAAGTGTAAAGAACAAGCTCTTGTTTTGGGATCCTGCTCCCCAAAGGCATACCCTACCTTACAACCCCATAAAGCAAGAAAGACAAGAGCTGCAGATGAAAACAACTGCTCACCCTCAACTGCCGGACGCCCAGCCTTTCCCTGAGCAGTGACCACCCACCAACCTCTCCTCCAGCTTTATTGCTGAGCATTGTGTCCTGTGGTGCAGAATGTCCCTGTGGTCAGCTGGGGTCATTTGTCCTGGCTGTGATCCTTTCCTATTTCTTGTGCACCCCCAGCCCTCTCACTGATGCAGTGGGGTGAGGAGGAGGAGGAAAGTCCTCAGTGCTGTGCAAGAGCTGCTTACTGAAATATCCCTGTGTAACAGCACAGCTTCCAGCACAAACCCAAATCACAGCCCCGTGCAAGCTACTGTGAAGAAATTCAGCTCTATCCCAGGCAAAACCAGTACAAACTGTAGCATGGATACAATTCAAGGAATAATCAGTGTGAAAGAGACTGGGCAAGAATAAGGAACTACTCCCCTGACACGCMCACTAAGCAAAGATGTGTGAGCAGCACATGAACAAACGTGGTTGACAAAACACTTTAGGAATCCTGTGCTGACATTCCTTGAACTCATTCACCAAAACTAAAATTAAATGGAGACTTTCTTATAGCCTTTATATTCTGTGCAATGAAAAAAGWGTAAATACTAAATTCTTTCATGAATTTTTTATATTTTCATAAATTTTGTACGGAAAGCATGGCAATCTACCAGAGAAGCCCAATAGAAAAAAAATTAAATTAAATAATCAATAAGAAGCCGAGTCTGTGTGATAAAAGGGTTGAAGCACACAACACCTTAAGAATTAAAGATGCACCTGAAATTTTGTTTTAATTTCATACAATTATATATTCTGCATAACTCCTTCTACTTTCTCAAAGAGATGAATCGTAATTTCTGGTCATATATTAAGAATCTTAGTCAAATATATATCCACAGCCAGACACTAAAAGCACTCTGAAATTGTGTGGTGAAAATTAAATATTTAAGCAGAATTTGCGTCCGCAAAAATTTTTTCTATCAAGAAATACTATGAACTACGTATTCCTTTCTGAAACAATTTAAATATATTTTATTTTTAATTATAGTACAAATAATAAAAATTGCTTGAAATTCTATTTGCATTTCCAAAGAATTAGGTATTTTTGAAGTATATTCACAATAATTTGAAAAAAGTGATTTCCAGAAAAAGCTGTTTACTGCTTCGGTCATGAAACTGACTACCATTACGATAACGCAAAAAAAAAAAACCTTGCTATTCAAGTGTAGTTGCCGAGGGTGAAAAGGAAATAAATTAATGTCTAGAAARCTAATGTCAATTACATTGTTACACAACTACAACTAGCTTCCRGAAGTGTTTGGCTTTTACAAAGAAATCACATTTCCCATTTTTTAGGGAGAAGTTTTTTACTGAAAGTGTGATAAAGTATTGGAATAGTCTGCCTGGGGAGGTGGTGGAGTCACCATCCCTGGATGTGTTTAAAAAAAGACTGGATGTGGCACTCGGTGCCATGGTTTAGTTGAGATGTTAGGCCTGGGTTGGACTYGATGATATTAAAGGTCTCTTCCAGCCTAGAGATTCTGTGAACCGTGCATCATGAATCAAAACCAACTGTTAAAGAATTCACTCAATCATGCTTTGCTGTTATGAAACAACTGATTCAACCTACTCACCTTCTATTAACTGGTTATAAAATGCAGGCTCAATGGCACCAACAGCCATGAATTTTCCATCAGAGGTCCTGTAGATTTCATAAAAAGGTGCACCGCTATCCAGCAGGTTTTCACCTCGAGGTCGGCTCCAAATTCCCAGATTTTGTGATTTCCACAGGAAAGAACTTAAGTATGCTAGTCCTTCTACCTTGCTCATTCAGAGGAAAAAAAAAAAAAAAACAAAACTCCAGTAAATTAGTTGGCATGTTACCTACATTCCATATTAAACAAAACAACAAAAAGCCACTACCAGTTCTGCCCCTTGTTAGCATTTTTAATGACAGAATCTCTAGTAAGCGATTTCATTTCTTAAATTTTCAATTACTGTTTACACTGCAGATGTGAAATCATCTAGAGTCAGAGAATAATAAAGAGCATAAATAATGTAAGGCAGCTTCAGATGGACAATGCTCAATGTACAAGCTTCCTCATTTAGCAAGTTTAGAGTCATTAGATGTTCACAATGAGTGAGTAATTTCAAATGATGGGACAAGTTTCTTGGCTCTGTACAGCATTAAGCATCTGACATCTATTGATACCTTCTAAACCTCTGGAAAACAAGATTCCTGCACAGTCCCATAAATACCAATTTTTTATATCCTTTAAATATATTGATTATAAGAAGACTGTTWTTTTTAGAAGAAAATTTAAAGGAAATCAAATAAAATCTCCAACACTAAGTTAAAACAAAAACTGTTCTCCCACTGTCATCACTGGCAGCTACACACACAGAGCAAAGTAATCTCTATATAGACAAGAGTCTGATGAATACTGTGCTAGAAAACATGAGTAATCCCATTCCAAACTGCTCCTCAAAATTTTGTCTACGTGGAGCAGACCTAGATGAAAATTCAGTTTGGTCAGTCTTTCAGTAATTACCAAGGTTGTGCCAGTCTCAAGAGAAATAACATCCTAGAATTTTGCTCATCAGCACAATTAATTTTCTTTCAATTGTACTGAAAGTATTGTAAGCAAACAAATGCCAGTTAATAGTGTATGGCCAGAAACATTCCAGTAGAACAGATTAAAACCTGAGCTGTATTACTCTGAGTATCACTGGAGTCATGCATTTTCAACTGCACAAAACTAACTTAACATTGTCTATAGAGAACACCATAGRTACTGTACCAAAAAGAAATGCTACTAAATTTTCATGTAGAAAGATCAATTAGTTTATACCTTTCTATGCAAAAGATCTGAAACGCTAATTGCTGAAGTACGGATTCAAGAGGGCTTCTTTGTTTAATGTGTGTGACTTGGGCTCTTCCCTAGTACTGCTTCAAGGACAGGAATACTTCTATGCTYACTGTCACATATTAAAGTCAATTAAAGTACTTTTGTATGAGAAAATACTGCATTACCTTCATCTACGTATCTGCAAAATTATTGCAAGAATGTTAAAATAAAGTTTATTTTACTAACTAATCTGATCTTGCACTGCTCACATTAACAAAAGGTAGTATTACACAAAAAGCACTGAAAGTAAGGATAACAAAAGATGGGAAAATATCAGAATAAGCCCTAACTGAAAATTAGATTTCGGTGCTGACAAACTCTTAGTCAGCACCTGTACAATATCTATGTGCTACTTACCCTGGAAAAACTTAAAATAAAAYAGCACATCTGTTTTGGACTGGTTTAGGGACTTTAGAAATATCCCTGTCTGGGCAACTGGACAACTAGATTCTGCCTGAGGCCCACTGCAATTCAGAGACAAGTAAAAAAAATGGTTTCTTAACATCTGCACCAGACCTCCAAAGGCATGTAAAAATAACATCACACACTCACTAATGTGGTGACCTTCTTTTACAACATGAAAAGGATAACATGGAGAGATTCCACTTAAGTCTAATTTCAGAATGATTATAGTAAATTATGTGTTTCATGTCTCCCTCATGTTATGAACATCTGCAGTCTCTGTAGCAGGCACAAGAATCCAGAGGCATCACCCCAAACCTGTCTGCTCCACAAGGCTTCTGTTCTTTCCACAGACTGAAAACAGATCAGACARAAGTGGGAACGAATCTACACCAACCTAAACTATCCTCGTGACTGACAAAGGCTTTTAGGATGTGGGAGTTTTGGTTTTGAGTACCTCCAGGCTGAGAAAAACTTGGAACCTCAGTCTTCTGGTGGACTGCTAAATGCTCCKGCCATGAGACTATTATGCAAGCAATCACTACCAGCATGCTTTCCTGTGGCTGTCTTTTCACAAAGAGTGAGTTATAATCAGTCAGATGCCTGCCATTAGCAGAAGGTTCTGTGGCTGAAACTAGTGAACCCAAACTGTGGCCCTGACTCACATGCCTCTGTTCCAGGGTGGTGCAAGAATGTAGAGGTACAATTGTGCCTACTGTGCCACATTGCAGTGTCCACTCCACGTGGCAAGTATCTGGCTTCCTGTAAGATAGCTATGATCCCTACAGAGTCAATGGGAAGAGACAGCAACCAGCAGCAGTCATTTCAGGCCAAGCACTTAATTTTTCTGAGACAGACAGATGAAATGCAGGAACCAGTGTCTACTTTTTGCACAGTGCAATTTCTACTGTAGAAAATTTACCATGTGTCTGAGTCATTAACATATTCAGACTACCTAAATTGTACAACAGCTTAAGTAATGGGTCTCTTAAACAAAAAATATTGTTAAAACAAAAGAGTTGAAATACTGCAGTGTTGTGATTTTTAAAATATTTTCTTCCACAAAAAAAACTTAGGAGTAAAGACAGGCTCATCCACCAGTCAATTCACTGCTGTCTTCACTGCTCATGATGCATGTATGATTTTCATCAACTGTGTTACTGAAAGTCTATTCAAGAAATAAGGAATATGACCAAATGCCAGGTGAAGTACATCCTGTGATATCAGACAGTAATTCYGTCCATTTCACAGGTCACCGTGCACATCAGTGGGGAACTGTAAATTCCACAATTATGACAGGACAAGAAAAAATTGGAAGTGACAATTTTTACGGGCTTAAAAAAACCCCCACAACACATTCCACTCCAAATGAGCCACAAATTTCATTAGAAAATTAGCAGACTTAAGTGATTCTTTTTTTAACAAATTCTTTTAATTCTGTGAAGTATGACAAGGAAAATTTGATATAAGAAGTATCTTTTTCAGTAGTTGAAGACTTATCACAATTCTCCACAGTCTTCCTTTCCCAAATACACAATYTCCTTCAATTCTTCTTTTAGGTCATATTTTTAGAATCATAATTTTTGTTGTGCTACTTGGACTTCCTCAAATTAGCAATTGTGACAGATGATGGTCAATGTCTGAAACATTATTTTCCTGAATCTTCATAAACATTGAATAGGTTAGAATAATTGCTTCAGAAACTCTGCTGGCTCTATTTCCTGTTTATACATCCTAATACAGTATGTATGTGTTTTGTAACAGCACGATATTGTTGACTCATGTTCAACTTGTGACTACTACAAACTCCCAGAATTGTACTTTAGCCAATTGTTCTCTTACTGCATTTGTGCAGCAAATTGTTTCTGCCTAAAGTGCAGCAATGTCCATTAAAGGCAGCCAGTTTTTTCAGGTCATTGCTCCAATCTGGATGGGTCATTTTCAATTCTAATCCAAGTCCAACATACTTGTAGTCCTTCACATATGTGTATCATCTGTAAATTTACTTAACACAATCGCTCCTCCATAATTCAGCTTATTGGAGAAAACACAGAAAAACCCCCCAACATCTACATAACTCCACTTGTTAAGCTTTTCATTTTGACAATCAACTACTAAAAACTTTGTTGCAGTAAAAACATTAGTCATGTTTTGCACTGTTTCCATAAAATTTTCATCTAGACCATAATGCCATGGACTGCTTCTGAGAACATCATATGAATTTGTCAAAAACTTACTGAAGTCAAGAAATCCAACATTTCTTGCTGTTCTACTCTCTTCAAGACCACTTCAACAAAGGGATTTGTTTCAATTAATGTAATTTCTTTTAAATTATATTTAAGGCCAAACCTTAGTCTTCACTGTACAATGCTTCAAAGGGAGGTCAAATTTTAACTGCAACATTCTTTAAATAGACAAATGGAAGAACAAGAGAGAAACAACACAAGCTGATAACTTAAGTTTCAAGGATAAATGTAAATAAGCATTTTTCCTTTGTGTGTAAGTGGGTGGCCTTCCAGTGGAAAAAAATCCATAGCATTCATTATTAAGCTAATTTAGCCTTTAATTTATTTTACAGCACATTCACAAAGTGTTTGAAGTTGACTTCTTGGCAATGATCCATGGGCAGTGCAACTATCCCAGGAAACAGTGCATCTAAGTAAGATATGACCTGTCACAAATTCATAAGAATGAACTGAATAAAGCTAAAACAATTTTTATTCCAACAGTACTGTCATTTTTGCTGTTACGCAGTAAGCCAATTGTTTATTATACACCCTATCTCCATACACCACACTTACTCTTCAAATACATACAGCTAATACTTTGTGAAGAAGGCAGACAGGCAAAAATAGGGGGAGGGGAGAAGCTGGAGTATGTGTTCCATGTCTAAAGGATGTTATAGCAGCAGTGATTCATGAAAATTGCTTGCATGTGAAGGAATAGACATTTTATGAGATCACTTACTTTCCCAAATTCTCAATTTTAAACCTTACAATCTCCTCCTTTTCCCAAATTTAGAGTAGGAGAACACCCAAGCAAGCCTAAGAAACCCCAAGTCCCTTGAGAACAAGCTTACCATACTTGCATCAATGACCTGCCCTCTGCCAGATCTGGCACGTTCAAAGAGGGCTATAACAACACCCAGTGCACACATGACACCTCCACCAGCAAAATCAGCCAGAAGGTTTACAGGTGCATAAGGATTTTCATTCTTTCTACCCAGCTTTGACAACACACCTGACAAAAGAGAAAACAAAAGCAAGGATAAGCATAAAATTAATTATAAACATTCATTTCTACAATTAAAGTTTCATTCTTTTGAATCTGTGCAAATAAATAAAGCATAAAGGGATCTCCCAATGTTTTCTATTTCTGCTTTGCTGACTATTTAATTCACAAAAGAGTAAAAATATGTGAAATCACATTGGTGAAGAGGTGATTAATTAAAGAGGTAAACAAAATCCTCAGAGATAAACATTGATATTTTGACTATATAGGGACAAAACTTTATTAAAAAATCCAATCCTGTGAGCAGTAATTCTACATTAGCACTTTTTACATGCAGTGAATCTCACCAATAATAGGCATTATGAATGTGTCTCAAAGCCACTTTGATAAACTGTTCTTCTTTGAATATTTTAAAGTAAAAATGCAGCTGTATAGTCTTATATAGTGCTCACAACAAACGAACTAATAATCATAAAAAAGGATGTCACACTGGCAACTCTGCTTCTGTCCTATCCTCCCTCTCCAACTACCTCTGGGAAAAAAAAGGATGCATACAAGAACAGGTGACTAGCACAGGAAGGTTATCTCTGATTGCATGCAATGTAAACACAGGGAACCTATGTTTATGCCAGCAATTAAGCAGAAATGAAAGGAATTAGAGCAAAGGCTAAGCCAGTTTACTTCAGCCAGAGCTTTGAATTTGTTCTCTGCCATCCTAAACAACCACTTTACTGTGAACTTACTCTTTGTAGTTGCCTCATAGCGATTCCCTTTGGGCAAGCAAGAAACTGCAATGAGATCATCCCTCTCCTATGTCTGTGGCCTGAGGTCTGAGACTYGAAGAATACATGGTCAGAATCTCCTGAGAATTGCATGTTTCTGATGCACTGTTAAATTAACTTATGGTGTAATGCACTTCCTATAGGCAAGCAACAGAGTGCACAGTATAAAAGGTTTCCAAGTCCTGTAGTAAAGGAGTAAAGCAGGAGTAAAACCTCTGCTGCTGCCTAAAACCTTCCTTTTAATAGTCTAAAAAGTTGTCACAGGCATCAGAAAATTAATATAGTGACTCTTAAGAGTTCCTAATAGAAATAATTTTTTAGTTAAAGGAAGCCAAAGCTCATCAGGAAAACACTCAGAATATGAGATCTTATTTTTGAAGAAWGACACCTCTCAATCACCTTGTTCTGTTTCCTTTTAATAGGCAGAAAAGCTTCATCTGTGAAATTTCAAGCAAAATTATTTTAGGACGATATCACTAACCAAAACACTACTGACTGAATGAGCTGCAGGGAAAAAACCAATCACTCTGTTTGTAAACCAGAAAGCACTACAAACTTAGACAGGGATAGACCATGCTATTTCTGTACTGACTATTTCTCTCCACTAACAACTGATTAAAATATCCTAATACTCAGAAATAATCTTGACATGAAGTCAAAAGTATTTCAAACAAGGTTTTTCTTTAATCTTTTCTACTCTCTAACAATTTTCCATAAGATGAGACTGAATCCATCCCTAAAGAAATTTAATTCCACACCACCATGACTTCTCACAGTAGGTGATACCAGATCACTGGGTTTGCATTGCCTGTGCTCCACCCCTTCCTAGGGCTAAAAGACCTACTTTATCCAGCAGGAATCCAAGAACTTTTGGGCCACTTTCTCTCCTCTTTCACAGGCTCAGAGAAGCATCACAGATAGCAGCAGTGTGAAGAGAAGGAGGTAGGGCCATGCAYGGATGGGGAGCACCAGAGGTGCATAATTTTGTTTCTGTTTGCTACTGCATACTTGTAAAATCATACCACTTAAAACCAGCATCATGTCCACAACACCTTAATGAAATGTAGCATTTCCACTTTATTTGAAGCCTACTTCCTTTCAGTGGGTATCAGTGGAGACATATTTACAAGCAGAAAAGCACAAGAGCTTAACTGTCTTGTGCTGCCTAGTTTTTCTCTGCACAAGAAAATCTGCTCACAAGCACMTAAAATAATCTGCAGCCCTTTCAGGATTATAAGTATACAGATGTTCTAGGAGAGGAGCCCTGAAGAAAATATTCAGTCCTCTCTTCAGATAAATATTTGGATACTTTATTCACATAGAATAGCACAAAGGAAGGAAAATACAGCCTGGGAAGACCGATACAGCCTGTAACACCTTGCAGGCAAAACAAACTGCCTGCCCAGTACATGTGCCCAGTACATGTTTCCTCCTTTCTTGTGCTGACTGGTTGGTTGGATCCCTCAATGAATTAATTCACCTTAATAACCTGGCAGGARGCATCCTCGTTTTTTCTGACCAGTTTTTRACTTGCRAGGAAGTTTAYRGAGGGGCTAAGCAAGTGCCAGAGCYGACTGAAAGCATCAGGGAAAAGCACAGTGAAAGAAAAGCCCCATTTCATTGACAGAGACACTTCAGATCAGCTGTTTCATCAGACTGCACCTCAGATAAATTTTGAGCTATCTGCTTTCAGCAAGTTCTTGAGTCTTGATCAAAAGAAACTTTATGTAACAGAAAATTTTAGAGCCTACCTGATAAAGCCAAGTAATTGATGTCATGACCCGCAGATTTGGCATATTTTCCTGTCTGACCAAACCCAGTAAGTCTAGCATAGATGAGTCTCGGATTCTCCTGCAGAAGGACCTCTGGGCCAAGCCCAAGTCTTTCCATGACACCTTAAAAAGATATAAGAAAGGAATTTTAATTCACATTTAATTTTAGTAATACTCAAAACATAATGGCTCAAAGATAGATTATACAACAGCAGAACTCAACTAAGTTTATGACACAGCACATTACTAAGTGTCCATGTTACAATATGAACATTATAAATTACCAACATAAATTTTAAATATAAACCATGTGGAAATTAGTCTTTAGGGGTCTTTTTTTTCCACCTTTTTCCTGTTTTACTTCTCCAAAAGATGGACAGAAAACCATGCACCACTGGATAAGAAAGCTACCAAMGGCTTGTCAAACAAGGAAAAAATAGAAAGATAAAACTCTTACATTTTCCATATTAAAATCACTTTCATCTGCGTTTCACTGGAATATACTTCCCTCACCATTTCTCAAAACCTTGTATTCCTGCTTGTTTAACTCACAGATGTGAATGGACCATGCCACTATTCCACAAATGATCTGCAGGAACCACACACAAGTAAATGTGTGCCTTTTTAATGCAGGGAACAAGGAACTTTTAGAACCAGTGGCATATAAATCAAATCAGCATGAATTTAGAGAAATCAAGGCTAAAATTTTAATCTTGCAGATCTAAGACAATGGTTTTAATAGAAGAAATTTGAATTGCAAATAAATTATACTTTCTTACTGGTTCAGTATAGCTTGGTCAGACGTTTACCTATGATCTATACTGGCACTGCAGGGCCATACATTTTTGAATGGAAGGGATAACCTAATTTCAATGCCTGTTCCATCCCAGAATCTGTTACTCCAGCTTGTTTCACAAAACTAATCCATACTGTTACTACACCGCCAATTTCATGAAAATACATTTTTATTGTATTAACTACTGGGCAGTGGCAAGTGATTTCTGCCAAGAAGAAAGCAGTGAAATTTGGCAAAGWGCATGATTTTCAAATGCCCAAGTGGAAACAGGGTGACAAATAACCCTTCTGGCATCACAAGAGCATTGCTCAAAGGTCACACATGCCTTGATAAAAACTGCTCTGCCACTTGGGCCCTCTCACCTTCTCACTGTTTTCCACCAGTCTCATAATGGGTCACAGGGCCTTGTTCACTTACAGGCCCTTAAAACCTAGTATCTAGATACAARATTGCCTGCACTTCCAACAAAGAAAAATACCCTGCAAGTGCCCACAAAACCAAAGAAAACAAAATTTCATAAGGAAAAACCAGGAGATCAGCTATCWGTAAGGAAGAAATGYAAYTTAACTTTTTTGTTGTTGTTGTTTTGCTCAGATTTTGGGGAGTAAAACAATTTAAAGGTAAGAATAAACCCATTTTCCAAAGGAAAATAATTTCTCATGACACATGATCTGTCCAAGATATGTGATGTCTAACTAATAACTAATAAGGTCTCCTATTTCTAAACTGTCTGTAAAATTCCCAATACCCAAAACATTTCAGCTAGCTCCTCAACATAGCATGATCCCAGAATGGTTTGGGTTGGAAGGGAACCTGTAAATGTCACTCAGTCCAACCCTCTGCTAGGAGCAGAGGTATCTTCAACTAGATYTGTGTACACAGAGCCCTGTCCAACCTGACCTTGATGGCATTTTTCCTAACAGAAAAGCATCCTCAAGGAACACTGGGGGATGCTGACATAACCATCAGGTGAGTGCCTCTGTATGGCTTACATATGAACGGATCATGATCAATCTGAAAAGTCTATTGATCTTAAAACAGCATCAATTTTGCTACTGAAAATCAGATGTTAAGCRCCCCTAAATGCAGTATATTAGTAAATACGCATACTGTAATTAAAAAATGAACCAACAGTTATCGTTTAAAGACAGTTTGCAAAATTGAAAAATTCTGTACTTGAGTATTTGAAGAATTTGCCTTACTTTTAACCTAATGTTAAACAGAAAGCACTTGCAAAAACACAAGGGAGGTTTTCATAAAGATTAAAGACTGGCAGGAAGTGATTAGTTTGTGGGAAGTAACTTCCTAAAATTAATTATGTTTGAAGATGAAGACTGTAGTTCACAATCTGGATTTGATCCAGAATCAGAGTAACCCTGTATAACAGAATCGACTCTATTTAGCACATGCTCTTATATTCATCTCCCTGGGATATGTACTTTGTAAATGTGTAACCATAATGTCAGATCTGCTGTCTTCAGAGGAACTGTAAGCTCAAACTCTGACCTGCACGGCAACCGTACTGTGAGCTGCACTTCAGCAGCAGGTCTGGACACCACACAGGATGGTGGCCCCACTCGGTGTGACCCCTGCACTCGGACACCCTCCTGCTCCTCCAGAGCCCGGCCGGGGGCACGGGCTGAGCGCTCTCGGCGGCCCTTCCCTTGCGGTTCCACACGGCGGCTGCCGGGCACAGAGCTGCCTAACAGCACGGGTCCCCAGWCACAGGAAATACACCTCCAGAGCTGCTCTCTGCCCACTTCCCACTCAGTAACGCAGAGGCCGCAGAGTGGCGGGAGCCCCTCAGCRCGGCACCCCGCGGCCCCGCAGTGCCGTGTACCCAAGTACCCGCTCGCCCCACACGGCCCGGCCCGGGCTGCCGCGGCTCCCCGGCGGCCGCGGCCCCTCACCGTGGCGGAAGGGCTCGATGAGCACGTCCGCCCTGCCGCACAGCCGCCTCAGCGCCGCGGCGCCCTGCGGCCGCTTCAGGTCGAGCGCCAAGGAGCGCTTCCCCCGAGCCTGCACGTCTCTGTGCGCCACGGCCGCSGCAGGCCGGGGCGGGCGGTCGACTCGCACCACCTGCGCCCCGAAGTCGGAGAGGATCATCCCGCAGAGCGGCGCGGGCGCCAGGCCGGCGAGYTCCAGCACCCGCACCCCGCCTAGCGCCATTGTCACCGCCGCCGCTGTCGAGCGCCCACACATCGATCGCGGAGCCGGCCCAGGGGCCGCTCCGCCCGCCCTGGCGCGGCCCCAGGGAATGGGGCGGGCTCCCCCCGGGCCTGCCTCTCCCGGTGTTTCTTCACCCCAAGCCCCTGATAGCCCGCGGGAAGCACCGCTGTCCTCCGCCCCGGCTCGCAGTGAGGAGCAGTGGGCGTTCTCCTGCTGCCGGGGTCGGCGTGCAGCTGCCCTTGGGGAAGCTTCCCTSTCCGAGCATGCAGGAGCGAGCCACCTTGGCCGCCAGAGTGGCACCAGCACCTGGGCTGGGACCGCGGCCCCTTGGCGAGTGCGCAGTCCCCACACTCACAGTCACACCAGCTCTCCCATAGCGTCTCATAGAGGCTCAGACGATCAAATCCGTAAAATAATGTAATCGTAATGCAATAACCAAACAACAAAAAACCCCCAGTGCGATCTACTGCCTCCGAGTAGGGACCCCGAACAAAGGAAACCATGGGCTTTTACACCCTTACAGCCTAAGGGTGTAGGAAAGTCACAGAATCACAGAACCATTCATCACTAAAACGGCCTCCAACATCAACTCCAACCTTTGAAGGCTAAGGCTGTCTGTTGTCGGCTCCAGCCGATCCCGTGGCCAGACCACAGGTCCCTGTGCCCGTTGTTGGGAAAAGGGCCAGCAGTTCTTGGCCTGGGGCTCCAAACATGGGCACCTGGATGGGCCAAAACCCACACMCCCAAGACCCCCAGGTCACACGATGGGATATTAGCAGGACAAGTGATTAAAACTTTCGGTTTCTTATCACCAGATGTATCTCTAAAGAAGGCTGTCTGGCCCTGGTCTTGCGACATCAGCTGCTTACAGCAACAGACATAAATCCAGAAAGGATAATGAAACCTTTGGCATTTTATTGACAGGCTTTTCAGACTTACACCCTGCTCCCAGTGTTTCAGGTTACCAGGAAGCAGACAGAGGGAAGAAGTCCTTAATGTCAATCCCATGCTCATACATTTCTTTAAATTGGTTAGTCTACAAAAATGTGTAAAGGCTGCTAATATGAATGCAGATTTTTTTTTCTCGTTCTACAATAACAGGTCTGTCACCAGAATACTCTTCATTTTCTGTGCACWCACCAGGTCCTGTAATGCAGGCACTGATTATGTCCACTACTATGGTGCCACCCATAAGAAATGGCCAGGAGAAAAATATTTGCATTTTCACTCAAATAAAGCTGGCTAGTTTTGTCTGTTATCCATCTCCCTTACAGGCACTATTCCTATAAGGGTTTTTTTCACAGACATTATGATGTTACTGTGACACTGTGTTTCTCTGACTAATTTTCAGTTTCATTTGTCCCCTCACACCTTCAGATCTTGTAGTTTGTGTTGAATACGAACAGGCAATTTCTTGTGTCACCTTTGATTTCACCTGGTGTTCTTTAGTTTACTGCATCTAAATAACACCATAATCACACACTGGATAATTGTCTGGATTTTGCCATGGTTTAACTGAGCAGTCCTTTGCACTTGCTGTTTAGTTGTTGTCCAGAATTACAGTGGATAATCTGTGGCAGAAACATTTAAGTCAGCTATTAAGCTATTTCAGTTACAGGAGGGTGAGTGCAGCATTTTATGAGCATTAATTCCAATTCGAAAAATTGGATTTTACCAAACAAAAAAATAAACAGGCATGAGAGAGAAACAGATTTTCTAATTAACCATGAGATGAAGGCTAGTTATTTGAGCAAACTCTCCTGAAGCAGCAAGTTGGCTAGCAGAAAATAAATGTTTAAACAAGGAGACCTTCTCTACCATGAGCTTGCAGTAAAAAAAAGTGTGATGTTCATCTATGATGCCATTTAATATTTCTCATTAATAAGCCACAGCAAACAGAAGGGCGTATGAATTAATCATTGCAGAGGTAATGGGTATAGGAAAGGAGKTGTTTTGGGATTGAATCCACACTGTGTCAGAGTGCTTTTTTGTGCTTTATTGCMTTATGTCAGTGAGTTGCTATCTGTGTCATCATGTTAAATACATATTTCACAGTCAGTGTTAGAAGACTGAAATTATCTTTACTGTGAGTTAYRTCAACATTTCATAGAAGTCCAGGCACTTTTGCAATAGAGACTGCATGCCAGACTTTTACATGTGGTCTCAGATTTGTTGGTTACAATTACCCATACATTTTAGTCCTTTGGAAAAATACTAAGGCAGCAATGTGAAGTTACAGCTGTGCACAATGTCTGGATTCTCCTCTTTCACATGTATGTTGTTTACAATTTAGTCCATCTTAATGCATTGCTAAAGAGATACTGGTATCTGTATTGCTTTTGTTAAATGAAAAARCAAAAGTTACATTTGTTATAATATTTCAAATCTTGGTAACTATACTTGCCTGAAAATATAAGTAGCAGGTGAAATTTCTCCTGCTAATAATGTAAATGCAAAGATACTTGCCTTAAACTAAAAATGAGAGCTTTAAAGATTCTCATGGAATTTGTGATRGTAGTTCTGTCCCAAGTTTGTCAAAGCTTTCAGGCATGGTTGCTTTATCCCAAAGCTTGCATTTATGCCTTGCCTGAATAGAAGCTGTGCTCCATTTATAATATTTCTTGATATCCACAAAGATGGTGTGGGTGATACTCTGCATTTCTAACCTCATATCTTGTGCTGTTTTGACTGACACACKGTCCCTTGTACAATGTTCTTGCCAAATACAGCAGCTTAATCTCTGCCATTTCAATAGATTGATCAACTTGGAGTATCACTTTGCCTTTCTGTGTTTCTTTGCTTCTGTGTGAGTGTGGATTTGCACAGTGCTGCTCTCCCAAGTGTACATCCCACCAGTCAGTTGCAAAAAATCCATCCTGAGATCATTATATCCTTCTCAAGCTGTTGTGAAGTCCTGCCACTTGAAAATCTGGCTATGTCTGTCTGAGATCATGAATTATAGATTTAGAAATAGAAGCTCTGTCTCATCCACAGAAAATAATTGTCTAAGCTGCCCTGTTCACTAAAATAGACATATTCTTGAAAAACTACAGATTGCAACTTTTTTTTTAGTCCAGTCAGTTATTGAGGTGGTGATCTGTCCCAGCTGTACTAAACAGGCYTTGCCCTAAACTTTCACATTGTTGGAAATTTGCCCCCAGATACTCTGGTAAGAAGGAAACAAATCACTGGTGCCAATGGCGGTGGTTTCTGTACTTTGGACTCAACCCTTGTACCTGGAGCAAAATATTTTTCTTTCCTTTGAGACACAGCATACTGTGTTACTGTRCTTTCGTGATTTAGATGAAGAGAATGACAAGAAACTTTATACAGTTAATCTTTATTTTTGGTAATCAGGAGAAAATAAATACTTTCTTGTGAGTTTATTATTAACCACAGTTGTAGAGGTTGGAAACTCTAGACTGGGATTATTTCCACATTTTATTTGCCTGAATACTGAGCTTGACGTCTATGCTGGACACCACATGAACTACTGTTTAGCCACCCTGCCCTGAACTTACCTCCAGTGAGCCATTCCTTCCAGATTCACCAGAGACAATTTCTCCTACATTGTTTGGGTGATGGATTGAGATTATTTTTATGAACTGTTTCCATCATTGCCCACGAGCCATTTACTGGCATATCTAATACATGTTATTTGTTTTGTGAGTCTTTAATGATTTGACAAAAGAAGCATTCTGAGGAGCAGGTAGTCTTGGAGGAAAGAAAGGGTTGATCTGAAGTGATGCAGTGTCTGAAAAAATTTCCTTAAAACAACCATACTTCTATGATTTTCTACTTTAAAAAATGAATGAGATACAAATTAAATTCCATCCAGCACTTTCAGCTGCAGACCAGGACTTGCATATGGTAGGATGGCACAATTTCTGAATTCCAATTTCCTGGCCTAAAATTCTAGTCTTTGCAGTCTTCCTTGACTTTCATCATCTTTACAATGCTGGAAGAGCCTGGAGTGGTTTTCTGTCAAAAAACTGCCAGGATTGGAAAAAAAAAAACCTCTCAGAAACTATTCTAAAATGAAGGTAGCTGCAGTTAATTTAATTCTGCTGATCTTTCTTACATATTAGTGTGCACTATTTTCTGCAGTAAAGTCACTTTGTTACTGTAGGTTTGGATGGGATTACTGGATGAAGATAGTCATATATTCATTTYTTCCTATCGCAGTCCAGTATATGGAAAGTCCTTATTCAGCAAGCATCTTATACTTGTTGCAGGACAAGGCCAAGAAAAGTAGCATATGACTAGATGATKGGAGGAACACACCATGACACACATTCACAGGAAACAGAAGCTGATACATCCAAGATAATTTTAACATGGGTGTTTCCACTCTTGGTGTTATGYGATTCTTTTAAAACACTGCTTTTTGTGGATTTTTAATTTTTTTTTAATGTCTGATGGACTGTTTCCAGAAAACCATTTGTGCAATTTTTCACCAGTTAATACAAGGAGTCTCTGTTTAGTAAAATCTTGCCCCACATGGGTTTTATTTTTCTGTGAATGTGTTCATGGACGATAGCTTGCTCCATTCCAAATGCAGATGCATGAAATTGAGCCTCTCCTGCTGTCATCCTTAAGTTTTCATGTCAGCATTTGTGCACTGAGTCTGTCAGTCTGGTAGAAGACTAGAAATTAACGGGGAGCTGCAGATGCTCTCATTCCTTCTAAAACTGTTGTTTGGCCCAAGAACTAAAGGATCTCTCGCCGTTTGATGCAAGAGGGAACTTGGTCATACTAGGAAGTACACCTTCTATCAAGTTCTTTTAATTTATGAGGTAGTTTCTAGAGTTTGTGACTTTCTTCACTGATACATTGTGTTGCCTCAGATTTTTAAATCTTAACTGATCATCCAGGTTGTATTTTCTTTGGTTGTTGAAGCAGAACTAACTACAAAATAKAGGAACTTTTGTACTGATTGACCAAAATTAAGAACTATGGGTCTTTTCACACACCACTCAATGATTCCCTGCAGGTTTTGTCCTTGTGTGATTTTTTTTTTGTTCTGAGCACAAAAGAATCATTTTAATAATCTGAACTAAAAAGGAGGCAAAAAAAGTTTTCATTCAAAGCCACTATTATTAAAAACTGCTTCAGAAAACAGCAGGTTTTAACATAGGAAGCTACAATGAAAGAGAGGGGAAGMTGAAAGATCTGAGTGTAAAGTTTATTCCTTATTCTCTGTTTAGAAAAATACTACTTTGTTTAAAGATTTCCCTTTGGCTTATAGGCTTTTCAGTGAGGCTGAGACTGCAAACTATTGTCTGTCTAAACTGCTTCTTCAGTCAGTCAGGCCATGGACTAACTTCTGAAAAAAACCCCATAAACTTCTTTCTTTTCCCACAGAATTCTAATTAAACTTCTTCCTCCTTTCTTTAAACATCAACTCGTGAAACTGGGACCCAGAGCTGCAACATTTTCCCCCAGTTTGCTTTCGTTCTAGTTCATGTTTTTCTTGCACAGAAATTGTGTTTTACCCCTGCCAAGGGAGTGCACCCAGCACCTCTTGAGTCACACACAGTCCTGCTTTGCAAAAGGTAGCGATTAATGCTCATGACAGAGCTGGAGATGAGAGTTCCCGCCTTGCAAGGATGTCACAGGCAAGGACAGCAGTTCCTGGAACTCTGGGGGAAGGGAGGACCAGGATTTGGGCATGGTGTTACACATAGAGCAGAGCTCAACTTGGCTCTGTGTTGAAAGCATTTTCTGCTGCCAAGATGCCAGCACCTACCATCAAATATCACCTGCCAAACCACAGCTCTCACGGCAGGCAGGGACTTGTGGGTCTTGCCAAGTTTTGGTTAAATCTGGGAGCTCAGGGAGGGGGAGAGATTCATCTTAGCAAAGACAAGAAGCCATTAAGTATAATCCAAATTACAGCTTTGCARATTCCAGAAGGTTTTTCAGTTGTAACACAAATTGCAAGATACCATGTGTTTTGTAACAGAGGATAGAAGTCTCTGGCAGAAGACATTTTGTCTTGAGCATCTGCTAAGCAAGAGTCTTTCAATTAGCAGCAAYGGAAAGATGACTAATCTCCATGAACATTTCTGAGAAAAAAGATCATCTATTCCACGTGACTTACTGAATATAAAGCTTGTTAATTTTAAAGAAGAACACACACACACACTTATATTCACATCAGCTGTTGTATTTTGAAGGATCTTCCTTCTTCTTTTGAAGGAAATTAACATGTAAGTTAACTATTTATGAAGTATTATGACATTCAGTCAGCAGAGATTGCATGCAGTAATTTGCAGAGAAAAGACTACTGAGATTTCAGTCAAAACCTAGGAAGTTTTAATCTTATGTAAAAAACGGTTTAGCTTTAACCTTGGAACTGACTGCTCTTTGTTTGTCAAAGGAGCTTTTGTGGTTATTCTTAGTCACTTTCCCCTCTTAGCAGGCCAAGTTGCTCAAAACTCATGAAAACAACACAAAACGGGTATGGCAAAGCATGACTTTCTTTTATATTATAGCCATTACAGTAAATAATAGGATAATAAGGAGCTTAAAATTCATGTATGTCGCACAGTTTCTAAGTGCTTCATTCTGACCAAAATGACTTAAAATGGCCATGTCACAAAGGAAGAGTAAGTCCCCAAAGGAAACCTTACCGATTTAAATTTTATCTATACATGTATATATGTATACATGTATATATCTRTATCTATAGCTATATTTATCTACATGTGTAAAATATCTTTGAATCCTTAATGGTGACTTTCTTCCATTCAGTAGCAAAAKGAATGCTGAGGAAAAGCATATTAAAATTAACAACTTTCTATTGTCTCCAAATGGTAATGTCCTTGGTAAATATAGATATGAACAAAMAAGTATAGCTTTGTAACCATTAATCTTTATTGGATAAATATATGTTTTACAAAGTAAGCTTAACAAAATAACATGGTCTCAGGTTTTGAAARCCTATGTGGCACAGACCTGACCCAAATTCATAAAGAAATGATAAAAATTCATCAGACAACAGTTCATTAAAGCTAATATTTTCAGTGGTTGATGCATAAAACTAAAAAATCACAAGTCATAATCATCAAGTATCAACATGCATTTTWCTTCATAAGATGTGGTTACATACGCTAGGAATGTGTACAAGGACATACAAATTCATAGGGCAGATTTTGATTAATTTGTTCTGTTGTTGTGCTACTGATACCTGWATCCAGTATAAAAGAATTTTTTAAAAAATCTTCCTAACCTCATCTTCTTCTTGTACATTAATGGCAGGTAATATCTGATTAAAATATCATGTCTATAAAAAGAAATTTCTATTTCATTAACTTTTGTGTGGAGAGCCAGAATAAGATACATTCAAATTTCAGTATTGATTTTGGTGCTTATTCAAATGAAAATAGCAAGACAGAATTTCAGGTGTCCAAATTTTGAAAAGCCAGTGACATGAATGCTGAAGGGTGGACCAGTGTATTGGGATCAGAATTACTAAGCCAGCTAGCATTTGCTTTCACCAGTTTAAATACTGAACTGGCTTAGCTGCTTCTTTGCAATGGCTTTTCCTGAAATACTGATTCTTGGAAGACTGCTAGGAAACCTGTTTCAACAACTTCACTGTTAAGTAAATATGCAATATTATAAGGTACATCTTTCTAAAGGAGCTCCAAACACCACAAAGTTTGGAGCAACACACAATCTCTGTGCTGTTGGTGTATCCTGATTTCTCTAGCGTATATGCCTTTGCTTTGACACCCTGCATTGGGTTACATCAGGTTTTAAAAATTCTAAGGCTAGGGGTAAACATTACAGTTCCCTTGCCTAATCCCCTTCACACTGCAAACTAAATTACCTTAGCTTCAAGCTGCTACTAAGGCAAGAACTACTGACACTCTTCTTCTAAGAGAGACACTAAGCATAAATATGTGCTAAAAATCTGTGAAAAATTACACCAGATACATCTTCAGAGGTTTGAATAATGGGAATGCAATAAATTGCAATAAACCTGAATCCATGACATCTATATTTTCACATTTTTTTCTTCAATTTGAGTTCATTCCAATCCAGTACAAACTTCTTCYTTTAGAGCTGGTCTCACCTGAGCCTGCTTATAATACATTCAGGCCTGTTTCCATGATGCAAACTTAAATGAACAGGTAAAAAGAACTAAAGAAATGATCCAAAAATTTTGAAATAATTGTTCAATTTCCTGACATATATTTAACAAAAGTATATTTAGAGAGGAAATTTACTTTATGTATACTGCTCTTTAAAGTCTTTAAACTAATTTTCCTTTGTTTTTCATTCACTTTTGGGGAAAGAGAGCAGTAGCAACATTTAATGATGAAATAGTTGCAACCCAGATGACRATACATACTCTGAATCTGTGTCAGCTACCCAATGTATTCAGCTCATCTCTGATACATAAGTAGCAGCAGATTGCAACAAAATAAGGGCTTCTTGATCCTCCAATGCTGTAATGTTATTTCACAGTCCAGTGAAATATACCAGTTCCAAAAAAGATGTTTTTTCAGATAAACATCTATTGGGTCGTTTCCTTTTTTTATTTGGTTTCAAAAAGAAGAAAACCAGCAAAGGTGGAGAAGCGTTGATGGTCCCCATGGAGGGCTCCATTTCCCATTCGCAGCCAAACTTCATCTCCCTTGGCGAGTTTTAGGACTGCACTGTTTCCTGAAGTATCTGCTTTCCCTTTGGATTCATAGCTAAGGATGAATATTTTAACAAGTCAGCTTTTTTGTTTCTCAACAATGACCAAACAAACAACTTAAAAAAAATCCAAGAAGTACATTTTTATTCTGAGCAAAACTTTTTAAAAAGGCTTGCCAACATTTTTTCAGCTTTATAAGGAAATTTTGGCAGCTTTCTGCATATGATCTCCTAGTCAAATTTTGCACCTTACCTAAGTGTATTTCATTCCTCTCTGAAGTTCTGGAATTGTAACTTTTTTTCATCCAGGACACAGGAAAAAATTTTTTGTTTAAAARGAAACACTGCTCATTGATCACAACACTAGTTTTCCTGTAATGCTTTTTTCCCCTTGAATTCRTCCCAGCTAATTTTAAATGCCTCCAGGCAAGGAGGCTGATGTGAGCTGAGCCTCTGTGCTCCCAGCACMGGCAGTGATCAGAGACAGGCAGCTCACTCCATACTGAGCCTTTCATTGGAACATGGGTACATTTGATGTGGGCTAACCTCCTGGCTTTGCCTGAGTGTTGGTCCCCTTTCTTCTACCTCTTGCCTTTTCTGACATCAGTGCTTCAGGGAGAATAAAAATGAAGCACTTTTTCTTTTGCAGGGAAGATCTATTGGGGATGAAGCAGGCTGTGGTGGTGTGCTAATGATAAAAAGGCCAGTAAATAGAAGACCTTTGCTTCTTAYTTATCCTTACTACTGCAGCTTAAACACTTCCCAACTTTAAAGAAAATTTTTCTGCCCTCATGTTAACAAGTCACTGAACACTTCATTATTTCCTCTCTCTGGCAAGCAAAATGTGGATGAAGATATATTTTAGCAAAATGACAGCATGATACCACTGAACTCCAACACTGCCTTGCAGTCCTAACTCCTTTCCCCTGAGTTTGAGGAAATGGTGATCAAAGCTGAATTTTAGATCCAGCATCTGTGGTGTATATGGTCCAAATATGCAAGCTGAGGATGGCAAAAAAAACCCCAAAAAACCCAAACGAATTGTTGGCTATTTTACCCCAGAGAATTTCTTTTAAAAAATGAATGCTTCTACATTTCTTGAAATGTGATCAAGCTATCAYATCCACAGAAATATTTTTGCATGAAGATGGCCTGGCCGTTTACTTACCTATATAAGCTGAACACTGTATTACCATTATGCATCAAGTACACGTACACTTCCTCCACATCTTCATGTTTCATCATATTGAAAGTAAAGAARTACACCCCTGAAAAAGGTTATAAAATACAACTTGTTTGCTTCATATAAAGAAGTAATCATGCTGCAGATTTGTGCTTCTTGCTTAGAAAACCTAACAGCTGTGGACAAAACTTCCTTCTAGTTGTCAGCAGATATTTTGCTTCTGCTTATAGTGTTCCAAAATCTGAKTAATTTTAATTCTGCATATGGCAGGGGTTGTTCTTCCTGTATCACAGCTGCATAAGAGTGGGGATTGATGCCACTGAAAAATAACCCATGAAGAACTGTAATGCCTCATTTCCAGCCACACATCTGTTGCAGATCAGCTTACAGCTGAACTGGCATGGGAGAAGATTGGGATAAAGAGATTGACAGGAGGCAGGAGGTGGAGGAGGCAAATGTGAAGCTGCTGCTGCTTGTTACAACATCATGGCCATGGTTCTGTCATCACAGTGGCYAAAGGGCTAAGAGCCACAGCAAAGCAGACAGTCCTGCTCCCTCCCCAGCCCTGGCCATGCCTCTTCCTCCTGCCTTTGTGTCAGCACTAGTGTCACTGGATGGCAAGACCTTACTTGGCTTGCTCAGTTTTAAATTAATTTTCTGGAAAGTAGGTAGCAAGAGCTATGCAGAGTGAGTGCAAARGCAGTTAAGTAGTGCTTCATCCTTATTGACCACACTCCTCCCTATAGCTCCAATAATTGCATTATTTTGTTTCGCAAATGCTCACCATTCACTGGAGCACCAAATCTCCCAGTCATGACATCAAAAAAATTCCCAACATTGGTTTCAACACTACTGAAGATGATCCCACTGTTCTGGTTGCTGAAGTGAGTAGCCATCGAAGCCATGAACGCGACCTGCAAAAATCCAGTCGTTATTCAGGCAGTCATTCACAAAAACCACATGGGTAGAGCAATCAGGTACAGATTTTTCTCTGTATTTGCAGTCTGTTAATTTTCCTGACAGAGATGTTCTTCTAGGGCTTGCTCCAAGGCCAATAAACTCCAGTTAACAAAACTCCCATTGAATGAAACTGGAAGAAGACTAGGGTTCTCATATTCAATTGGACTATTCATGACTGCAAAGTAAGCGTATGGTCAAGTGTTTGCAGTTCAGAACCTTAATTTCAGATTTTATTTACTTTTAAGTCTCACTAGAATGATGCAACAGCAATCTAGTGTTGAAATGAATGGTGTTTCTGACAAAAGGGGTTTATACAGTTTTTATGTATTCCCCAATGCATTTAAACTGGGTATTGCTTTTAACTGCATGTGTGAAAATAAACAATGCTTGGTAAAATCTATGCAGATTAGTGTTTCTTGCTTAGAGATACGTGAAACATTTTTATTAGAGGTTGTCTGGAAGTGCAGCAGCTGGGACTCAATATTCAATGCTTTTTCTATCTTGTCAGTTGCCCTTGGTCTTGAAAACAGAGGGTGGTGGAGACCAAGAGGGAAAAATAAGAAAACTGTGCTTCAACTTCATGTTTCACTTCTTGCCATCAGAAACTTTCATAGGAAGCAGTGTAAAARACCCGACACCAGACAATTTAAAATTACCCTCAGCAAGATACCAGGGAATGGTACTGCTAGCTGGACTGGTCAGGGAAGGGAGTGACCTTTTCTGTAGTCTGTCATCCCCTCCCCATTATGTGAGTAAATGGAGTAGCATCAGTATTTCTGCACCTCCTTGCCAGAAGGTTACATACAGACTTGGCTTTTTATTTCTATCTCACCTTCTTAAATGACAAGTGTTCAATTGCAGCTGTTACTGCCCATCACAAAAACAACATTTTTTTGTGAGATTCCAGCTATGCTGGTATTTAAAAAATAAAAAACCAACCCACACTCCTTTTGATTTCAGATCCAAATCAGGACAAAACCAAAACAGACAATCAAATGCAAGTCTGGATCCAACAACGGAAATCATTAGCCATCTGTTCAGAAATTTAAGGAGCTCCAGATGTGAGCTGAAAGCCTGGGCTGATTTTCCTTAGCCCTGCATGGATGCATTTTCTATGACAGCAAATTGTTAATATCTTGCTTCTCAGCCAGGATCACATCAAAGTTCATAGTGTGTTAAAGGAAAGCAGCTGCAGTGGCAGATTGATGGAATTTATTGCATTAGTCTAGATTCCATTTCACATTCTCTTTGACCCTGAGCTACTTTTTGTGGACTGATCAGAACAGCAGAAGAATATGTCTTTTCTCCCTAGGTCTCATTATGAAGTAGCAGGTCAACATGGATACATAATAAATAAATAAATAATCCTGTACTTTAAACAGTACTGTATTCAAAAGTGTTTTCTCCTATACCACCACTGACTCGAATATTCTTAATTATGGTGGCAAGAAATAATATGCTAAACTGTAAACATTTTTAAACACATCTGCTAAAAGAAGTGATGGGATTTTAAGCATTGGAAATAGGTACTACATTATGAACTTTTGTTGTTCATCCTCTTTSATCACTCAGTTTTAGTTACATTACTACTATTGTCTTTATGGAAGAAAAAAAATAGTGATAGTTCATTTTAAAATTGTAGAAGAACATATGTTGGATGTAATTAAAGGTATATTTATAAAATATGCAGCTATACCGTGAGTATATATTATATATATTTATACATGCATATATATATATATATGCATATCTATTAATCATCTATCTATCTATCTATCTATCTATCTATCTATCTATCTATCTATCTATCTATCTATCTGTCTGTCTGTCTGTCTGTCTGTCTGTCTGTCTACATACACAAGCGCTCTGCCATCTGCCAGATTCCTGGGATTTGAAGAAGCTTTAATGCAAAAGCTGTGAGATTGTGCCAATATAAGAGTTGAGCTCTACAGCTCAGGCTTGAACCCATATTTAAATGCTCATCTGGCTTTTGAGTAGTTCATTCATAGGCAGAACCTCCRTGGCCCCAAACATATTTAAAGTATCTAGACATATAAATATACAGATAGCTACTGAGGGGTATTTTTTGAAACTAGAGGACTCCTACTACACTCAAAAATTTTGAGCCCCTACTTTGAGGAGCTGTATACATKTGCTTCTGAGAATCTCATAAAGCCTGGCTGCCCTGAGAAACATGACTCCTTTACTCTTTCCATATGCTGTGGGAAGTACAATTATTTATGGGATACAGCTTAGTAGGAAAATGATAGTCCCTGCTATTCTCCTTTAATAACCCAGATACTGGCTTTTTGCCCTCAAAGGGAAGCATATATGTTTCTTCCTGCCTGTTTCTCAGCTGGATTCTGACTTTTCCAGAAGGATCTGGCAGACCACATTTTTCAGTAAGGACAAGGGCTGTATATGCCTGTTATGGTATTCATTTACAAGGGGATTTGCTTCTTAAGTATCTTACAGTAATAGGGTGCTGTTTTTTCAGTGAAGAAAATAATAATTTGAGATTTGCTGCAGCCAATACAAGCCAGAGATATTGTACCTGTAGCTCTGGAGGAATCCCAGGGTAACCCTTCTCTCCTTTGGGTCCATGATGGCCACGCTCTCCTCTTGGTCCCATATCTCCTTTGTCTCCTTTCTCACCTTTGGCTCCTTCCTGGCCAGTTGCTCCATTATTTCCATTGTTTCCATGATTTCCTGAAAATAAACAAAGCTTTCTGTTTCATTTAAATAATTTATTGTATTTTGACAGATAAGTTTGACATCCTCTCCCACCAACTTTCAACACAGGTACTCTTCAGTGCCACAAACCCCAGGCTGAGCTGTAATGGGCAAGAAACTGCTGTGTGGTCAGGTTGACAGTAAAGGTTTTGGTGWGAAAGTTTCCAGAAAGACATAGATTTAACCCTCATGCTGCCTTGGTGTTGCTGTATAAACTGGTGGTGTCTCAAGTCGTTGCTTTGTTGGGGAGATGTGCAAGAAGGCCTCAGCAGACAGAAGGCTCAAGGAAAGCAAGAGCCACTTTCTATTGACACTTACTAAGTAGTGTGCAGAAGTAGTCTTGCTTTTGCTTTACTACAAAAACCAATTTCCTGGTAAATTAAGTCAATCATCATAGGCTAACATAATTTTGAATAAGATTTTGATATCTTTAAGAAAACATCCCCTCAAATGATGATGGCTGTAGCATTAAAGTTCCTAAAATCTGTGTAAAAAACAGGACAGTGTGTATTCACAGGGTGCTGGTTAGGGGTAATTTGCTTGCATAGTGCTAGATTTAAAGAGAGACAAAATTTTTATAATTAAGCTTTTCTGAGATGGCTTATTACAAGTAAATGAATAAAAAGACTCACTACAAAACATATTCATGCATTCTGCAGGATTACTTACTTCCTCRTGTTTACTGACTAAATTACTGAGCAAATGTCTATGCAGCTGACAGGATTTTAAAGTTGGCTAGAATCACTGAGCAATTATTATGCCTCCTGCAGCAAAAGCCTGATCTTTCAGCTCAGGGGATTAATTAATGTCAACATTGTTCTAATTCTACCTGAAACTGAAATTTGGTTCTTTGCCACMCTGCTTGTTCTTTGATTATTCTGTCTGGCTACAAATTTACAAGAAGAATAGTGTTGTTTGAGATCAAATCTGATGATGAAGTGATCCTTCAGAGTTTTTCTATTAAGAAAAAAAAATTCAGAAAAAGAAACCAAATGGTGAAAGAAATTATGCACATTTTTGTTTGGATAGAGCAATCTGCAGCTCTTAAAAATAACAAGAATGATCCTTTATGTGCAGCCAGAACTGCACTACCAGTTCAGAACAGAAGTCTGCAGCAACATYTGATTCAATCAAGGGGAAAAACAACTGCTGCTGTTACCCTTACAGGCACAACAMCATGAAATCCAGCAAATGAAGGAGACAGAAATCCCAGGCCACAGGAGGCAGCTGCCAGACATGTTTGTGGTATCCTGTGGTGACAGAAGGTGGGACTGAGACACGAGGGAAGCGCGAAGCTGGGACAGGCCATGCCCCAGAATGTCCACTTCRGCCTTGAAAATGTGGGTCTAGTATAAAATCGTATCCTGTTTCTAAAAATCCAACCATTTATTAATAAGTAATGGATCACTGAATTGCATTTTTATTGTGATAACAGAATATGTAAGCTTTTGAARAAGAGACAAGTCTGCCTTTCAGTGACCCGTTCATTTATGTTRTACCTCTGCTTTAGGAATGGTGATTTCCAAATCCCTGAAGGTAGCTGCAATAATAAACTTATAGCAGCATGCAACCAACATTTTCCCTTCTCTAGKCTCTTCTATTTCCATATCAATTATCAGATCAAAGTATATACTTTTCTTGTGCCTGCTGTTCCTCTGTGCACATTCTTAATGTTAAAAATAAAAGGATTTTTTATTATAAAAGACAAGATGAAAGAAGGATGTGAAGGAATTTCTGAGAGAGAACAGAAGCGTCTGTGTTTCTGTAAAATATTGGCTARCAGCATGCTAGATGAAGAAAAGCCCTTGAATACAGTACACAGTAACACGACTGGATATACAAAGGTGATTACAATAATCAGCTCCAGGGAACAAGTTCTTCCAAATTTATTGGGAACTTCATGCTGTTTTAAGAGAGACCAATTTCCGCTAGAGATGTAATAAGGTTACTTTCAGTATGAATTTGTGAAAGCTGAATTTTAATAACAAATAGGTTTTCAATGGAAAATACCTTAGAATATATCTGTCTCCTCTGAAATTATAGAAAAGTTTGTTCCTCAAGCTGTCTCCAAATACTGATGTTTGGACCACTCTCTGATATTTCATAGAAAAGCCTGTAATTTATGGCCTGCAAATTAGACTGATAAAAAAATAAATTAAACTTCTTCTTTACCTGGCATCCCAGGGGGCCCAGGAGGTCCTGGGGGCCCTTGGTAGAGTCGAACTCCAAAGTCACCTCGGCAGCAGGAGCTGCAGTCTGGATTCTGTGGTCCAGGCTGGGGGGGCTAAGTGCACAAAAATAARTTTTAAGTAGCTCATTCATGGAGGACATAAATCTTATGCATGTTGGTTACAGGGTCTTCATTATATATTTCTGTTTATATAATTGGTAGTTTTTCAAAACAGTTCTTATCTGGCATGAAATTCTCACATAGTTTGGTTGTCCCTGAAGATGTTATTTTTGGAAGATTTAAAGGAATAGCTCTTGAAGCATTAAAAAATCTATACAAATATTAAAATAAACAACTTGTCCTGTTTAATAATAGGTTTGGAGGTTTGGATGAATACAATAAATAGGAGGTTTGGAAAATAATACCAAGTAATGCAATTTAGATGAATATTTGAATTAGATTCACATCCTGATCCCACATTGCAACAGACCTTTGATGACAAACATGCCTATATACAACAAGTGGTAGAACACAAGGGACCTGGTTTGACCTTAAGCAATGAACTATCCTCCATTAAACATAAATAAAACTGTGTTGGACCACCCAAAGAAGATACTAAAAAAAATATCTGTGCAGCATATTCCTCTTCGTGATCCCAGACTTGTGTATTTACGGGCTACTAAAATTGGGAGACCCTAAAAAAGTGCTAAGACACAAGACAAAAATTTGAACTTACCACAACACAAGGCATTAGGGACTTTTGATCATTTATGGTGGTGRATGTATAACTGTGAAAACCTATATGCTGGCTAATGTAGCAGCATAAATAAAAAGAGTTTATTATGTGCAGCTCAGCTTCTACAGTAATCAGTTTAATTATGGTTTTGTTTAAGTGGTTTTCTTTTCCATTACTATGTTTATAATAATGGAGGCATTCAATTCTGACTTAATTTCTTTACTTAGTTATCATAGATCTTCCAGTATGTCAGATAAGGCCAAGGTCCAGTGTTTGATTTTATTTCTYTACCTCCTCATTTGTTCCCTCTTTCTTTGTTTCCCTCTACAATTCTTTCCTAATATTCTGAGATGCAAACCTGCAGTTCTTAAAATCTGGAGAGGGATAGTTACACCAATCCAGCTACTACTTTTCTGTAATCATTCTGCTATTTGCCTTTCTTCCCCTTCTTTTCCCTTAATCATTATCATTGTCAAATTATTTGCCCAATGCAGATTTATTGGTTTAGTGGCAGAAAATGAGCCTCTGGGAGGATGGAAGCTGTCAAATGAACACAGATGYGCTGTATTCCTGTCTTCAGTGTCATCAGTGATGTCATCTGAACCTTTCTGCCTGTGTTTTGGACAATACCAAGCACACCCCCAGAATTCATTGGTTTCAGGCTTAGGAACTTATTGATATAGAAAATTCATTTCATGCCACCACCAAAATACTGCAACTCCTCCAACAAGACAGACGCATGCCCTGTCCAGCTGGAACCAGTGATGGTGGAGTTACCATGGGAATAAAGGCTGACTTGACAGCTAAACAAATATCCTTCATATTCAAAGAGCTATGGAAATGTTAAGACTTGCCAATGGGCAGAAGGGCTTCATATTTATGGGGTTTGGTCAAGGCTATGCTTTTTAGATTAATTCTGGACAAKGTCTATACTTAATGAGAAAAATAAGTTCTGCCTCTTGAAATGTTTCTTCCTGAAGAACCTGTTTGTATTCTTCTGGCTGTTTTGTCTCTTCCAGCTGTTAGGCAGGACACAACTGGCAATCACCCAATACACTTTTTTATAGTTTTCTGGTATGAGAGAAGAAGTAGCTCTGCTTTCAACTCATTTTCAGTCCTTGAATGGGCCAAGTACAAGAGGGCTGGAATTGTGCAAGCATTTTGTACCCCCTAAAAGAATAACTTTGATTTTTGCATTGAGATTAAAACCTCCAGATTTTTTAAAATAGTGCTTCATAATCCTGTTAAATGGGAAGGTGAACTAAATACACACCTGCCAAGAGCAAATAAGTAATAGCAGYCTAAAAATATCCAAAGACTTAGAATGGTGGATTGTAACTGAGGGAAGACATGAATCCAGCAAAATGGACTGCATGTGAGACTCTCTGTGCAGATACAATTTGTCTTTTTCAGATAATGCACTGAAATGTTGAACAACTTTATTAGCGAAACAGCTATTTCAAAACAAAATTGATACAAGTGATGGTCATAACCACATACTATTTGGCATTACCTCAAAAAAGGGTCAYTGGGTTCTTAGGTGTGAAATAAGGCAAGACCTGCCAGTCTGGTTGTATGCAACAGTTCCACTGATTTCAAAATAGCTGTTTATGCAAGTCATAAAGTAATTAATTTATTACCTTTATTGATTCTTTCACTAGGAGAAACATTTATTCATGCTAGGCTGCCCAGGATGATGAATATTTAGAATTTTCTTTTAATCTTTAAAAGCAGAGAACTTCACAAAGAGAGCATTTAAAGGAAAAACATGTTCTTAAAGTAAAATTACACTCAAATATGACTTAGAGATTAGGTGCAATCTTGCCAAAGGCATCCTTTGCAGCCATTTATGCATAAATTTTGTCAGTGAATCTTTGGCTTCGCTGCCAGAACATGAATATGATTTAGGATCTTGTGAAATGCATCTGCCACRTTGATATCCTAACACTGATAGAAAATTGGAACTATTTCTGAGGCTATTTGCTGAATTTCCCATTATTTAGTATATAGGAGAATGATCTAGGCAACAGATGGTCAATAAAATTCCCTTAATTTAAAGCTGTGAACTAGTCATAATTGGAGATCCAGCCCTTTTTGACTTCCTGATTAATTTTATGAGTTTCTGTTTTATTGTCTAAGACAATGCAGAAGACATGTAATGTACTTCCACCATTCTTGGTTTCTGTTCTGAATGCACAATAGTCTGTCTCTGTGGGCACTAAGGTCCTTCATGCCCCTTCTCCAAGCAAAGAAACAAACAAAATCGCCAACATTCAGGTTAAAATACTGCTTGGCCAGAGCAAGATTTTCAAAGAGCAACGTGAAATGGAAAAATGTGCAGCAAAGACAATAGTAATGACAAATGCTATCATCTCTTCTGCACAACAGGGAATGGGAATTTTAACACACTTCAGTAAGAGGATGAGCCTAAATTCTCTTCGGCTGGGTAGAGCTATTCCAGCTAAAACAACCAAAAAAGCAGGAACATAGGAATTGAATAGTTAATAACTCAAGGGAAAGAGAGAGTTTTGACAAGAATTCAAACATGTCAGTGCCACCTTTGTTCTTCTTCTGCCTAGAAATTCCTGGAGTCTGGAAGTGGAAAACACATATTGCGTAAGCCACTGTGTGATAGATTATCCCTGTCATGCATCTGCTAGTGCTCCATTTCATTTCAGTAAGCCAAAAATTGCATCATTTCCCAGAAAAGACTGCTTCTTGGAGATGGGCTGGCAGGTAAATGACTGCCATCAGCTGTACTCAGACTCGCCGGGCTCGTTTTTGTTGTCACAACCACTTTCCCCAGCAGGCAGTTCCAGACAAGATGAATTAAACCCTCTGACAAGAGACACATGCAGCCCCAACACAGTGACACTTTCTGAGAGTTTGAGCCCTAAAAAGTTGTGGTTTTGCATCAAATCCTGCATTATTTGAAACTGTGTAGTRTTAAAGGGGAATCTTATGTACGTGRTCTGCAGTACACAGCTGCAGAMTTCTCCCTGCAGTAAAGAGGTCTGCACACACTGGCTGGCTCAGTGGACAGTATACCTTATGTTTTACACTTACATTCTGCAAGCACAGTTTAACATGCCTACAGTTTAATATCTGTTTTGCTGAGTGCACTGGAGGAACGTTTAACTCCTGCCCAAGAAATACAAAATGCAAAGCACTGTGGCGTTTTAATACCAGGGAATACAGTGGTGTATTAAACCACACTTGGATGCGTTTCAATTCTTAAAGTCCAGGACAGGATTAAAATCAAACCTCTTCTCTGCTTATCATGACATAGGCTATTATTCAACACTTATCTGCATGTCCTTAATTTTGGCAATTCAAAATATCATAATTTGATCTGAAAAAATTTTAAAACTCCAGATGGTAAAAGGTGAACTATACAGGACTCAAATATTTGTATCAGCTGTAGGAAAAAACCACTCATGTTCTTGCTGTTACTAAAACACATCGATCAAAAAAGCCCCTTCATTTRAGTGGAATTTTGTTTTGCCTAGTGCTAGAAAAAGCATYTTCTGCCCTTCAGATTTTTTTCTTTCAAATTTGGACTGCAATATTTTATGTATAATCRAGTTATGCCATTTTCCCTGTGTTATAAACCAATGACAGTTGTATTTACAGTGSCATGAAAGGCATAAAAAGATTGTCAGTTTAAAATGCAGATACTACAGATGATTTAGAGTTTCATTGCTAGTCTTTTTTCTTCTTAAACACTCAATTGATTTATATTATTAAATCTATTCATTACATTAGAATCTTTTTTTTTCAAGCTACTCCTTAGAATAAAATTTTTGAACATTCAGAATTTCATTATGTTTGTCTCAAGCTCAAGAAATACATTGTATATACACAATTTTAAAGTAAAATTATTCTCTGCTAATTGAATATCTCCAAATACCTCTAGTAATTTTCCTTCACATCCAAGTCAGTTAGCAATATCTACAACTTTGATATATTAAATACTTAATACCATGGGATAATTAAGAAACTGCATTTTAGAATATATGATTTCACAAGTTCACAGTTTCAACAGAACAAARCAGTGCTACCTGTGTTGAAATCAGTGTCCCCAGCCAGTGCTGGTTCTACCAGCTCATTAAAAGATCCTATAAAGCAGCCCAGCAGGATACAGACCAATACACAACTTTAATAAAAACTATTTCATAAATATATYACTAATAATGTTAGCAAAAAAAAWAAAAWATCTCATTAGCTTTAAAGATATCTTTAGAAGATTAATTCAGAGTACCTGGACTCTATCTGAGGTAGTCAGTTCTACATCATCTACCTCTGGTCTCAGGACATTATGGTCTGTAGATGTGCTATTATCAACAGTCCACTCTAAAAGTTGATTCCGCTGTTTCAATATTTCCCTGCTTCTGGAACCTTTGTGACCAGTCTGGTGGTGACTTTGCAATATTTTGGCCACTGGTTTATAAGATCTTCTGCTCACCTCCATGTATTCATCTTGACACAGGCAAAATGGAAGAAAAAATAAAGCCAGTAGATGCCAACTGATGAAATCCTTCTCTGCCATGTTAATCAAAATAATATTTCAGGAGTCCAGCAAATGCCTTGCAGAAGGAGAACCTCTTTGCTGCACCAGACGTTATGTGGTCCTTTCAGCTTTTCCACTAGTAAGCCTGGCACTGAGACCAGTACCAGGTTTTATACGCTTGCATGCAATAAATAAAACTAAAAATGCCAAAGTGACAGGATCCTTCATCCAAAATCAGTCATGCTCCTTTAAACAAACCAGTCATTATTCACCACTTCACCACCACAAGGAAAATTGATTTGTATGCTGGAAATGACCACAGCATTTAATGGACTCCTGTGGTTCCTATTTGGGGGCATTAAAAAATGTAGCACCTTTCCTTTGGCATGTTTTTGTTTAAGTGTGAAAAAATGTGATGGAAATGGGGAACATGTGGCTAATGGTTTATGCTCCTTGATTAGACATGGAAAGGCTGTGAATTCACACTCTTAAATGTCTTTTGGACACAGTCACCTTTCTTATTTGCCAGGAAATTCACACACACAACTGCGTCAGCCCAGTCCGAAAAATCCTTCCAAAAGCAATTAGGAAACAAAAGCACAAGAGGAGCTTTTGCATATGAACCTGACCCAATGGCTGTTTCTGACTAYGCTTTTCATTCACTAGAAGAAAAATATTGAATTTCTGTCAGTTGGCCAACAGTGGAAGGAGACCGGGTAAGTAGCTTTAAAAAATTGGGTTGAATTCAGATTCACAGAGTCCCATTTCTCAGCATTAGTTCAACATACTCGGCCAAGTAATATTTTCTCCCTTGAGTTCCTAATGTTTTCCTAAATGCAATTGCCAAACCAAGTTTTATGTTTTCACTGCCAAGTAAATATAAATTTACTGGGGGCTTATTTCAGACTAAAAGAATCAAATTATATGTGTATAATAATAATATCCTTATTTTACTTTTTGAACCACCCACTAGTATTCTCTAGAAAGCCATAACTGCAGGATGCAGTTCTGTACAAGCATCCACAAGCACACCCAGCCTCCCCAAAAGCAAGTAGCTCCTTGGTCTGTGAGCAAATCTTCACCAGCACGTGGCTGCAACAACATTAATGAAGAAGGCATTAGTCCCAGGAATGACCCCCACCCTGCAATGTGATGGTGGCTGAGTGATGGTAAGAAAGCACTTCAATGAACATGAGAAAGGATTCTCTGTTCCATATTCTGGTTCYTTCTGTAGGAGACAGCAGGACAAGTCATGTCAAGTAGAGACTGGCTGGAGAGGAGTGAGAGGGGTGAACCCTTGGCAGCTGGGGGCTGTTTGCTGGTGTCACAAGCACAAGGAGTGTCAGTGTTGGCCTGTACCCTGCCACCTGCCATGGTGATTTCCTACTCGACAGCACACAGAGAGGAGTGTGGGCCTGCACCACTGCCCCCAAAGACACAAGGGGTCTGGGACAGTGCTCCAGCCTACTGGAGGCAGCCAAGTGCTGGTATTTCYTTTTCCTCATTCTCCACCAGCCAAGTATGGCATAGAAGCAGAAACCTCAGCTCCTGTGGGCTCGGTGCTTGTCCCCAAGAATAAACAAGACTGAGTTGCCTCAGTGACACTCACTCTCCACACTGCATGGTTATCTCAGCCCACAGGCTTGCCAGGCAGAGCTGCATCTTCTTCCTTTTGTGGTGTTTATTGCTCCTGTGTTAAAGATATAATGGCAGGAACCTTTAATTGAGCCTTAATTTAATTGCAGTGAATTTCAATCTCGGATTCCCAAGGCAGATATTCAGAATTATTAAATAACACTTCATAGATTAGCTCTTGAGCCTTGCTGCAGCATATAAATATTAATTAACAGTCTTGCAGAAGAGGCTCATTAGCTTATGCTTTATGACTATTGAAAATCCTGATTTTTAAAAAAATTCAAATATTATGGTTAATTCACCAGGCAAACTGAGGTGAAAGGGAATTTACTGGAGAGTGAAGCAATACTTCAGAAAACACAGCTGCAGATTCTGCAGAAGCTGCTGCCACTGAAGTKRGGTTTCTTTTTCAAGTAAAGAGGACTTTCGTGGTAGGAAGGGAGTTTCGAAAACTCTGGGTTCTGTAAAATTGGGAATGAATTAGAGACAAACATTAATTTATCTTGGCATTTAATAATTTGATTCRGCAAGCACTGGGACAGCACTGATCTTTTTGGCTGACATTAGGGCTTTTATAGCTTTCCAAAGTCTGTTCCAAGGGCTTCCTGTGGCAAATGTTTCCAATGTGAGTAATGAACATCCACAGCACCCATGTCCCAAAAGGAGAAGGAATAAAACCAAAAAGATTCAGGCTTCAAAGCCACCATCTATCATTTCATGCAAAAGCTGAAACAAGCATGTTTCTTGGCAGCTGTTAGGAAGAAGAAAGATTCCCTCTCTCCTTTGCTCACTAATAGAGTCCACCTGGTCCCTGACCATCACTGCTTTTGTGGYTTGATGCTACACATATTTTTTGCTCCCAATTAATAGCAGAGTTTAGACTTCTTTTATTTCCAATCTTTTGAACAGAATACTGTCTGCAGAAATATTTGCTGCCCATTATTCTGCTCTGTGCCTTCAGTGAGGAATAGCTGTCCCACAAAATCATTGTCTAAAGGCAGAAATTTTGGATTTAAAAGTAAAAAACCAATTTTTTTGGAATTGATTCTCATTCTCCATTCTTGATCTCCAAGTGATCAGATACAGTCATTCAAACATATGGGTCAAATCTAAAATAATAGGACATCAAAATAGCAGAGCCYAAAATTAACTTTCTGCTAGAATACACTGAAAACACTGGAACTGCTTCACGCTGAGAAGAACAGATCTTCCTGATCTGGAGATGAGAAAAYGACTGACCTAAAAGGTTTGGGTTTGCTTTTAGGGGCAAGGCTGGTGTGTGTTGCGGGTGTGCTGACAGAGAAAATAAAATCTGACCYCTTCCCTACCTCTTTGCTATGCATTTGCACACCCAGCATCACCCTTCCAGCCTTTGCCAGCTGAACTCACACACAGCTGCCACTACATTTGTYCTGCTGGTCTCTGGCAGCAGGATGTGCCTCAATCTGCTAATCAGCAGCCTAAGATGAAGTGAAGAATACGGGTCTGTTAATGTCAGGTAATGAGATACTAGTTA
This sequence comes from Alauda arvensis, assembly GCA_902810485.1. NCBI lineage: Eukaryota > Metazoa > Chordata > Aves > Passeriformes > Alaudidae > Alauda > Alauda arvensis. Next base: position 113,693 of record CADDXX010000162.1, on the reverse strand, counting down.
AAATGCAAAAACTGTTGAATGAAAGCTGCCACCCACCTTGTCTGCAGGCAAAAACTGCTCCATGAGAAAGGGGACTGATTCTTATAACCATGTTATTCATACTGACATTGAGTAAGTGGGCTGCTGGTGAGGTTAGTATGTAAAATTGAAGGCTAGTGTTTCAAGAGGCAACAAAGCAGAGGAATTACAATTTAAAAATAAAAAAAATTTGAAGTATTCTTACTTAAAAGCCCAGAGAGGCTTATACCTCTAAGTAAACATTTATGGCTCCTTCATTTACAACTAATTCTGTTTGCAGTGAAAATTCTTCCCTATCAGACACAGAGATAATCTGCACCTGCAGTTTCACAAGCAAGTCTCCACTGAGACAGTAAAAGAGACAGGCCATAGCTGAAGGGATGAAGGTCACCCTGCCACATGCCACCACAACACACTGASCAACTCCAAATTCCCAGGCCACTATAGCTCTCTGGGCTCACTGCTCCCTGGGYACACTCCTTGTCCTGCCCTTGTAGGGCTGCCCACCCCCTTGGTCTGCCTGGAACTTCCACCAGTCCTGCAGCAGCGCAGGGATGAAGTCTTCTCTCCCTGGTGCCAAGGAAGAACACCCAGCACTGGGCTGCCTTTTGGCTCACTGTACAGCAGCCTCAGGCAGAGCCCTCMGACCTCAACCTGGCACCTTTGAAGCCTTTTCCCATGTCTGTGCTGACCACTGCAAACMCACAGGAACAAATKAAGYATTTTCATTCTGTGATCTGCTCCTTTATCTGTGGCAGTTTTGGTCAGTAACAGGGATTCAGGCAAAACCCACCACCCTTCTCCCCAGGAGAGCCTCCAGAGTGGGCCACCAGGGGGAAGACAGATTTATGGGGCTTTCCAGGAGTTTGTCACCCAAAAAAGGGCTTACAGTCACCCCCAAGCATCACCTTTCTGTGGTTAAACATTTTATTCTGCTGTAACCCACAGCCACTGAGCTCTGCAGACAGTGGTGGTAGAGTGAGGGCTTTGTGCAGTTYGTCTTGTGGCACCCAAGCTGTGTGTGGTTTGCAGTCACACCAGCTCCCTGAGGAACACAGCAGAGAACTGTGTTTTGTAGGTGTTTCCCAAACTGRTTATAGGAAGCTATCCCACTAGCTGTGCAGAATGAGAGTAGGGCAAATCCAGCTCCATTACATGGTTTCTGCCCTCACCCAGTGCAGATGACTTTCCAGAAAGGTGTGGATTTTCCGTAACTCCGACTTTTCCATCAGTCAGAAAATCCTCTTGCTGCGCTTGACACAGGAATTTTCTTTCTAATATGAGAGCTGGGGCTGAGGTTCTGTCTCTCCATCTACTCTCCACCACCTCTTTCATTCCCCAGGGTAGTACTCTAMGGTGATATGCTCCAGCACCCCAGGACTACCACTGCTACCTCATCCCTCCATTTTTACAGCCTAAAAGCATTTTTCTCACACCATCCATTCACCTAAACTGAGGGACCCTCAGTTTAAAAAAGGGCAAAAACTCAGGCCTGAGCTCCCAGCTACAGGAGAGCTGATGATCCTCCAAAACACAGCTGAGCCTCTGCCAGCTCATCTGCACAAATCYTTGCTCCAAAATATGTACCAGAGACACTTTCACTCCATCAATGCCATTTTCACGGGTCTGTGAAAAACTGCCTGGATCAAAYAGCTGACGGTCCCAGATGGAATGGCCAGGTTGTTTATCCAAGTCCCTTTCAAACTTGAAGAAATAGATTTCACAGTGGTGATGGGGCTCCAGTGATGGAACAAATAATGCAGTGTGATAAGCTTTTTCCAGTGTGCAATGCTTCAGTTATCCATCTCTAATTGAAGAGCCAGAGCACAGGGACTTCCAAGAAAGCAGGGAGAGAACAAACACAGTGCCAAGAGAATAGCCATGGTCAACATTTTTGTCAGGGATGAATATCCTAGTTTGGATGAAACAAGATCTAATCCTAATCTTTGGATTCCTCTTAATTCACCTTTTTATCCCATCAAGTTTCAAAATGTTTAAATTTATCACTTGAAATATGCTCTTCTCTGCAATCTCTTTGCCCTGGCCAGGACAGAAACTGTACATAGCTAAAATGCCACAGAAACAACTGCTCATTATTTTAACCACCCAACAAGCAGTAATGAAGATCTTGTGAGAACCCCTGTTCTGACTGCACCCTCAACTCAAATCTCTGCAGATGCAGGAGGTGTGGTGAGTTCAGATGAGGTGTGCTGGTTTTGGGTGGGAAGCTGAGAAGCAGTTTCAGGCCTGCAGATTCCTTCTGGCCTGCACAATGAAAGGCAYAAAGGCAAAATGTTCTCAGTGTGCTCTCAGATATTCAAAAGAGATYAAAAATAAACTGTAAAATATTTGTCTGGGGACTGTAAGCAGAATTCCAGATTTTGCATGACCCAGTGTCACACAAAACATTTCCAACAGAGTTTCTCAGATTCCAAAGATCTATAAAAGACAATACATTTTCAAGAAAGCAGRCTATCAAGTAAAAACAGAGTTCATATTAATGGTCAAGCTCTCCCAGTTCTCCCTCCCCTGCTTGGGCCCAGGATGGAAATGGACTGTGGCAGATCCATAATCCATTAATGTGGCAAGATCTTGTTTCTGGGATAGTTCTTGACTGTTGTGATTACATATCTGATTATTCAAGTCTTTGTTTTATTCATATGTTGGGACATGGGACGCCATTGGTTAAGGGTGGGACTGTCAGGAAAGTGGCAGCACTCTGGGTTTGGGTTTCAACCTTCTGGTGAGCTCTGCTGAGATCATTTGATTAAAGGTCCAAGCCCTTGCTTGGACACACTGTGTGTGTCCAGACTGCAGTCAAAATAATAAAAACCTGCGTCACCATACCTTGGTCATGAAAGGGATAAAATAAATCAGACTGTGGTMGGAGGAGGTGTGTCCATCACCCCCTACCAACAATAACTACTCAAAATGGACCAGCTTGAGGGAAGCTAAAGAAGCCAGCCTTAGAAAGGCYGGGAAAAATGTTGGACTTAGAACACTCCAAGCCAACCTGGTGCATAAAGCCAGCAGCTGCAATATGCYGCAGGCCTAGCTTTTTGCTTTGTTTATTCTCCTTGTAAAAGGTTTATGATAAATACCCCATCCACAACCATCTGCTTATCCTAGAAGAGAGAGAAAATGGGTAGACTGGACAGAATGGAGAGGGACATCTGGCACATTCACTTTCATTCATTGCTTGCCTGCTTGAACTAAAAATATTTTTTAAAATTTATCCTGTAATAAGAACTGGGAAAGAGCCACATGGACYGAAGACAAGTAAAACTCTTTTAGAGGGCTGGCAGCCCTTGCTGGGTTAAAGCCCAGCCAACTAGCTCCATTTATAACAGAGAAGAATGAGTTTCCTGAAAGGAAAAGCTAAGCTTGTCTTCCTAATTTTGGTTCTAAATATTCTAAATATTCATAGGGTAAAGAAAAAAAAAGGTATTTTGAAAAGGATATTATATCACCATGGTGGGGGTTTTATATTATATTTTTATACAATGGCTTTATACTTGAGGAATTCCTTATTCATCCATAGGAAAGGATAGATGTTCCTACAACGGTCCAGACACTTACAGACCATTTCTAGACCTTTTACCAACCACATGCAGCCTTTGGTCTTGAGACTGTCAGCAGTGACTCTGGTTGATGGGACAGCTCTTGCAATACTTTCTGGCGTTCCTCCAGATTTTTTCTGCTACATTTGTTACCAAATGTTCATGCCCTTATGACAGCCCCTGGACTRATTCAGSGYGAGTGAAMTGGAAATAAAAGGAAGCTAGACCTAATTTGGTTTGGATGGACAGTTCTCTAGCAGTGCCATAGGCATAGCTACTTCTTCTGCTGCTTCAAGTGTCTGTGTTATTTGGAATTTTCTGCTTATCAAAGACACAAGAGCAGTCTGCTACATCCTTGCTGCCAGTTAAGGACCTGAGTAACCTGCTTGTGGCTGCATATCGAGGGAGTGATGTTTTAACCTGCCAGATCCATCAGGACAGCCTCCTCAGRACAGAGGGGTGGTAGGAAGAGCTGCTGCACAGAGCCAAGGGGGCTCTGAGAGCAGTGGTACCACTTCAGCACTGGCCAGGTGTTGAGAAGTGTGTCCTTYAGTCCTGGAGAAGCCCCTTCTCCTGCTTGCAGGCACAGGTGATGCCTTGGAGTGGCAACCTAGAACAGAAGCTAGACAAGATTTAGAGAATAAAGTGGATATTTATTAAAGGCCTTCAATATTCTGTGGGCAGTCAAAAACCTCCCCAAAGGGGTTACACCTAAGATGAACGACTGTCATGACTTTTTCAGACAATTATAAGATCGGTCTATTTGCATATCAGAGGTTAATCCTCCAATTACAGCTTCAGGTAATGAAGTCCTAGCCCCAGTTTGCTCCCAGTCTGCTCCCCCAAACTTTTGTTTATACTTTTTGGGGCCTGAGGCAGTAGGGCGTCCTTGAGTTACAGGCCTAGAGGGGTTGTTTTGTCTGAATAAAAGAGGACAACAGTAGCTGACAGGCTGTGGAGTTCTAGAGTTATACYCTAAAGCAGTACAGGRTTTGAATAATAGAAAAGCTAAAATCCTAAGGCATCACAGTGAGGCAGTGTCTCCAGCCCATGGTGTGCTGCCCSTGGGGAGGATGCATCATGTGAATCGATTTCCGTGAGCACAACCTCACAAGATGAATAAAATGTTCTGTCATGGAATAAATAAAGAAAAAACTACAGTTCAGCAGACACTGTAAAAATTAAGGGTGAAAACAACACTGCCTAAGGTATTTGCCCTTTAGGCTGTCAAATGCTGAAGGATTTCTCCAAATTCTTTCTGCTAGCAACACTGGGAGTCATGTCTTTTCACCTTCATGGTAAGACAAATGCTCTGGATAACCCAAACTGGATTAGAATAGCCTTTTTGGTAGTGGCCCAGCCTCAGACAGTGGTGTGTCCATCAGAGATAGCCATGGGGTTGTAGGATTATGAATAAATCCTTCAAAGAGCAGTTCTGATTTTTGTTTTCCCTGAGCTTTCATAGGTGTTCAAAGCTGTGAACTTTCTTGAACTGGGTAATTTCTTATKCTTTGCTTCCATCCTTCCTTGCCTGTCTGTTGCTCTTTAATTTCTCAAGTGCCATGACCTACATGGTGGACCATGCCACCCCACCTGGCACAATTGCACTGTACCCTGTTGCTGAGGCCAGCAGGAGCCTCTGCTTTGCTCTTCCCATGCTGGAAAATGCAAAGAAAACTTTTCTTTCTACAAGCCTCATCAGATAAAAGCTCACAGACATAAGTCTTCTGTTCCAAATCAATTACTCCTAAGGTGTACTAATTAATTTAATTTTTTGTTAACTTATTACTGTTTCTGTTTAAGAGAAAAATGTTTTTAATATTTTTTTAGAGAAGTCAATCATYTTGGCATATTTGTCAATTTAAAGATAGAAAGGTGGGGTCTCTTGTCTGGTGAGACTGAAAATGGTCAGAGGGCTGGAGCACCTCTCTCRTACAGACAGGCTGAGAGATATGAGATTGTTCAGTCCAGAGAAGGAAAGGCTCCTAAAACCATCCTGCGGCCTTTTGATACATAAAAGAGGCAGACTTTTTAGCAGAGTCTGCTGTGATAGGACAAGGGTTCTTAAAATAAAGAAGGTTTGATTTAAATTAGATTTTAAGACACAGATTTTTACAGTGAGGGTGATGAAGCGCTAGGACAGGCTGCTCAGAGGTAGATACTCCATCCATGGAGACATTCAAGATCAGGTTGAATTTCAGGGGATTGGAGTAGGTGACCTTTGCAGGCTACTTCCAGTCCAATCTATTCTGTGATTCCAAGAGTGCAAGTCTGGATGTGTTCATAGGAGGTATAATTTTTTCATATATGGCTCAGATTCATTCAGGCAACGCAGGCTTTGGAGAGAAATAAAGAGAGCTGATTTCTCTAGCACGTTTCTAGAAAAGCCTCAGAAACCTCAGGACACAGAAGCTGCTAAAACAGACATTAAAWGAATGATCTGATTTTAATGTAGCTCATTAGTTTGTAAGAAAAACAGATGGGATGTTTGAATTATGGCCAAGAATTCATCTGCAATGGGACACTTTTGGCTCAGCAAGTTTCACTCCACATGTGTAATTTCTATTAACTTCTTCAGTAATGTCAAATTCAGTTTCTGGTGAGACAGAAACCTGAGTATTTTTATGAAAGGCTCAGCCACAGGATTGTTAGCAAATCTCTGAGAAGAGACACTCCCGAAGCATGAGGCAGCAAGCCCAGGCTCTGCCTCCACCTCAGGCTGRGTTGTGAGGATGGGGTGTAGCAAAAGCAGTGCTGTCACTGCCATCAGCTCATTTGTTTTGCTGCACCCTGTGGCCAGCTGCAGGCATGGGTTAAGCAGACAGCTTCCAGGGTGCAGCAGCATCAYGAGGGTGAGCAAGGGAGAGAAGCTCTGCACCCCACAGCAGCCTTTGGACATKTATCTGGCAGCAGCAAAGCCAGCAGGGCCTGCCTGCCTGCCCAAAGCTGGTGGACCACAACCCCACTAGAGAACCAAGATYATCCCCACCAGAGAAGGAGGGACTGGGTGAATTTGGGCTGTGGTAAATTTTACCCCCTCTCCCCAGGGCAGCAGTTTTTCACTCCTCTGAAGACTCAGTTTCACTTGTCTACTGTCAAAATTGATACAGGAGACCAGCCACAGATCCCCCCTTTCAGTAATTTATTTTTTTTTTCAGAGAAAATCTGCACTTCTCAGGGTGCCTCTGAATGATGAAACTGAATCCTTTCAAGTAATTTCTAAAAGTGATATTGTTACCATGTGCTGCAGCTGATGGAATTCTCATTCCCATTTCCCCCTGCCTCCCAAAACATACTACGTGGCACAGATTACCTGTGTCCTAGGAAACAGGAAAACACACATTTTCCTGAAAAACAGGAAAAATCAATTCTTTTCTGCAGAAGGATGTTAGGAGGTTGTGCAGGTGGAGCAAAGAGGAGCATCAAAGACATGCTAAAGGTGTTCACCCAACCCAGCAGGAAAGAAGTTCCAATGCAAGTCAGAAACACAGATTTACCACCCCACAGCAGTGAATACAGCTGGAGCTGGGAAAATCTGAAGTGATCTGCTGAGGTTTAAATTGTAGTTGGCCACAAACACTTGGCTAGACTCATCTAGGAAAGGGACCTCATCTGCCTTCTCCCTAGCAGCAAGCCTGAACTGAGTCCCCAATGAAGGCAGTATGAACCAGAGACTGCCCACCACACATGCAAATTTATTTTAAAATACACTCTTCTGCTTGGCTTAGTTGCAGGTCCTGCTGTAAATTAATTTCTACATCCGAACAGGTTTGTGCCTTGAGGGAATTGGCTGTGTGATATGGGATTTGTCTATGATGGGCACTGCAGAGAGGGAATATTTGCTTTTGGGGAGGGGAAACTCCAAAATGACCAGAATTTCTAATGGTCTGATATTACTATCAAAGCAAGTAGGATGCTCCCTGTGCAGTGAGCAGAGCAGCAGGAGCCACCACAGGAACTCCCAGCACTGCCCAACATGGATTCTGCAGTGGATTGAGACACTGGAGCAGAGGAAAGGCAAAGAGGGTGAAAAAGGAGAAATGAACATTTCAGTTGAGGCCAGACCCAGCTATCTAAAAGATGATTATTTGATACAAGCTTCATCAGCAGAGAGAGGAGGCAGCCCTGCTTGTCTCTGTGCCTGAAGTGCATTGCGTGCCGGCAGCTTGGTGATGAAGGAGACAGATCCTGCCCGGTGCCACACATCCCTTTTAATTGAGGAAAAACTGGGACTGAACCTGGCATGAGACATGGCAGTGGGGTCTGTGGGAGGATGTTGCCAGGGAACCTGGGCCAGCTGGAGTTGCTGCTGGCAAGSACTGCCAGCAGCTGCTCTTTCCTGTGCCGGCTCTGTGATGGTCACAGGGGTGGGGCATGGGTGAGTTACATACCCTGCTTTCTCCAGCAAAGCACCAAACTTCCAGTTCTGGTCCCACCTGAGGAAAGTCCTTAAACCTGTGTTTTTATCTTCGTTGCTCAGCTAAGAGTTKTTGTTTCTTTTCTGGTCTGGGCCTACTTCAGGACTTGCCTTCTGTGCTCARCAGGTAGGATGCTGGAGGGGCTCAAGAACTAGGGAGCCCCAAGGACTAGGGAGAATTTGGGAATTCAATACTAATCTGTATCTCAGAGCTGCTTGTGGAGGCTTGTGAAAGTCATTCAGAAACTTCCTCCAGCCCGCAAGAGGAGGATGTGTCTGAGCAGCCATGTGGGTTATATATGCTTCTGAGAGGCAAAGASCAAGATCAGAAAACACAGAGAGATCACTAGTTTACACAACCAAAACCATAMATTAAGAACTTGAAATTCTCCTTTACAACGGGTATTTCCTGTGCATCAGGACTGCTGGGGCTTTGCTTGCCAGCCCTGCTATATTTTGACAGCACAGAAAAAATTGTGTGTAGAAAATACATTATTTGAGAAATCCAAGGCAGAAACTTGCTGAACATTTTTTATCTAAATCACCCTCTTATGCCAATCCATTTCAAAACGGTGCCTATAATTACTCTGGATACATACTTACGCAACTAACTTATTTTGAGCTTGTGAAACTTTGGATTTTTGCCTCCCACATGCATTACATGGTATAGAGTAGTAAGCAGTACCATCATTCTTGAGCAATCACTAGGGAATTTTGCATCATGAATGTCTTGCTGGGTACTGCAGCACACTTACAGATACTTGTGAGAGGTGTTGGAAAAGAATAAAAGACTAGAAATATGGTTATTTTGTTGGGTTTTTTTAAAATTTAAAGTTGGTGTGTATCTGAATAGTTGACTTAAAAGGTAATTTCATAGCTCATCACAAAAAAAACTGACTAAGGAGATGGAGCAAAGCTATTGAATAGGGTTATTTATCTCAGTCTTGCTTGAACAAAGGCTGCACCATCTGTTGCTCTCTGCGCTGTCAATCACAGGGCTTTTTTCCTGCCCAGAAGACGATTAGGAGAAATTAACCATATGCCAGAGAAATTAAATGAGGAGGAAAATGTTTATTTTCAAGGTGGGCTTAGACTGGAATCATTTAACCTGTTCTATTTGACACAGGGCTGAATCACAACTGCTTTTTAGTTTTACAGAAACAATGCCCAATCTATGAGGCTWTTTTTAGAACCTGGTAAAAATAGTGCTGATTTCACATTTCTCTAGCAGACTTGCAGTGTAGGAAAGACCCTCAAGAAGTTATAACCACTGAGAATGGAAAACACATTCAAGGCTTATTCTGATCCCTAAACATCAGGTTGAGTATATTCCTCAGGATACCTCTTATCCAAGCAGCACCACCCATCACTGTCTGGTTGGTTGAAGAGCTGCATTTCTCCGGACTGCTTTCTTGTCACTTGTTCCCAGAAGGGTTAGATGACACTGTGCTGAAAGCCGTGCTTCCAGCTGCAAGCTGTCTGGCAGCCAGGCTCTCAAATTGCTGTGGCTAACCCCTGATAGCAATGGTGGAAAATTCCTCTCTGTTTTCCTCAGAGCAGCATGAGCCAATAWATGAAAGAGTGTCTGGGCTATGGAGCAGACATGGGCAAACCATGGAATGCGAGCAGGGATCTCCTGGGCTATTAAGCTTGTGCTGTTCATCATCCTGTAGCTCACTCTCATAGGTGGAGATCCTTGTCAATGGCTTAGGAGAGGAATGCTGCTATTTATCGAGGTTTTGTACTCTTCCTTAGTGAGAGTTTCCTCTGGGGAGTCCAGACACTGCGGATGGCTGGAGCCAAGGCAAGCTGGGCACACTCCCTGTGCTCACAGACCCAGACCTGGGAGAGGGGATGTTTTATATCAAGTAGTCTGCTGTAAAGAGTGTCTTACAGYCTAAGTTATTCAGAAAAACATTTGGCAATTATGATCCTCAGGTTGGATTGCTACTTGCACAGCATGGAATGTGTTTTCTGCAGGCACTGGAGTAACCTAAGGAAAGCTAAGTTATTGCAATCCACATGTCTGCAGCAGCAGCAYGAAGGAGGACAGTCAGGGCAGAAGTCTTGCATCAGTTCTTCAGGGCACAGTGCTTGGTGGCATGTATGGCCACAGGACCTTCTGGATCCATCCCAGAGCAGAGCAGAGCTACCAGGAGCTGCACACCTCCACCCCACTGCAGTCCTTGTCTATTACTTTGTCCAGAACTACTGCCAAGAGTTTCCTTTGTCTGAATTTTGAATATGAGGTGAGGAAAACAAATTACTCTGTTCTGAGCAATTAAAGGAGAGCACTGAGTCAGAGGAGACTGGCAGCTGCTGTTCTCTTTCACTTCAAAGTTGTGTTTGGAAAATTGGGTATTGGTGTTACGGTCAAGGTACCTTAAGGGTGCCTGATGGAAAATGTGACTTCTTCCAATCCCCTCCTCTTTCCCCACACTCAAGTGTTAGKTTTCCTTACACAAAAGATCAGAACACAACTGATATTTGTTCCACATCAAGTCTCAGTTTTCACTTGAAGTTTTAAAATGTGAAGAGAAATAAGAAAAAAAAAAGAGGTGGTTTTCTTCCGACTTTTTTGGAACGGTTCTTTCCTTTTGTCATCCCACTACAAAAGTGTGACAATATTAAAAAAGGAGAATAAGTGAAGATTTAAAAAGACAGAAACAGAATAAGCTAAAGTGAACAAATTAAACTTTCTTTGTTTGTTATCTGCTTTTTAGAACAACATTAGGTTACTTATTTGCACTTTCCACGTTGAGATTTTGGTTCAAAATCAAGGCTGTTTCACTGAAGTTYTCAACTTCAATGGTATTACAGACTTTGATGGAAAAATACTCATCAAAWTAGTTTGAGGATTCCTTCCTGTGCAGATAGAACATGCAAAGGCTGCCTGGAATGGGCAATATCCATCCAARATGTCCTTGCCACTTGATGAGCACAGACTAGCACAAGAAGTTGGAGGTTGGGTACATTTCRTATCCACACAGGGCACAGCCACAGCTGGTTAACACACTTCTTATGCACCCCCATATAAATCAGGGAAGCAACTGCTGCTGGAGAAAGAAATAGTAAATGCAGAGTTAGGATATCAATGCTCTCCAGTCAAAAGTGATTTATGTAGGAACACTGGTGTGTCCTCTGTGAGATCTGGGAAACTGCAGAAAGTAAATGTATGCTTGACTTTTGTCTACTCTGGTTTTTATGTTACAAGACTATAAAGGGAAAATCTTAGAGGAAGACAATAGAAGCTTAAAACAAATATTTTAGCCTCCAGTGATGGGGTCTCAGCTCCACAGCATTGAGGAGCTACAGCTGAAGATGCTCTGTCATGGCAGGAAACATTTCCCAGAGAGCAAGTTCAACGGAAACTGACACACAGAAAAAGGCACCAAGCACGGAAAGAGTGCAGGAAGCTTCATGTTGGAGTCCTGGACACAAGAGAGTATTATTAAAACCAGAATAATTTCTCATCAGAAAGGCCACCAAGGTTGGATTTTACCCACAGAATAAATCAGAGATCATATCACTGTTGGGAAGAACAATTCTGAGAGCATACACTGGKGAAGGTGCCCAGGGAGTATTGTATGTACAGGAGGTAGAAGTCCACTAAAATCTGAGTACAACACCCCTGTCACACAGGCACCTTTCAGCTTTGGGCCTTGGACACCACATAATACTTGCACAACCCCAAATAAATTATTTTAATTAGGTGTGGACTTGTTCTTGTTTCAGTCTTAACACAGAAACCTGAATGTTGGCTTCAACAACTCCACTCTGCTTCAACGCAGCAAGGGCTTTCTGGCAAGMACAGCACACCTCAGGGACCAGCCCCTGTGTACTCAGGATCTTCTGGGCCCAAGGGGAGGAGTGAGAAAGAGTAGTCCAAGAGAGGTTTCCAATCTTGCCTCTTGTCTTTCTTTCTTGGGCACTCTTTGCAGTTGGGATGGTGGTGCCCAGGTCAGCCTCACTCCACCATTTACCTTCCACTTTCACCAGCCCTGTGGAAATGTTGGTTAGATCCCACAGAAGAAATCCTTTTCTCAAAATAACCCTCAAGGCCAAGAAAAAAAGGCAGACAGAGAGTTGTTTGATTACTTGTAGCTGCCAGRACACTTAGCACTTTCTGCATGTTTCCAAGTCTTTTTCTCTACCATATGAGCCAACACCCCTTACTCCCAGCCACCCTGCACTATTCACCTCCACATCAGTACAACTGCCAGCAAGGAAAACCATAACCTGGCCTCAAGGAGTCCACAGAGACCAGCCACAKCTGCAGGTTATCCTGAGCCAGCATTGTTCCTCTGGCCTACAAGAGGAACAGCTTCAACTGTCCTGCCCAGACACTGAAATCTCAAGCTCCAGCACATTCTCTGGAGCACATCTATCTCTGAAAATAGCCAGGATGGCTGCTGGTGGACAGACACCTGTCATGCCAGTCTGTGCACATCCAAGTCCTTTTCAGTACTTAAATTTGGATGCATGCACTTTGCCCAGGGTTAGCATAATTTTCTATGTCCTGAAAACGAATATGAAAATGATTCCACAAAAACACATTCTTAAGAGCAAAATAAATATTTTCTTGAGTTTCATGTCCAAGTGATTTTTTGTATTCTCCAAACCTTGACATTTGTTTCTTACATGTATGTTCAATATCCTGTCCTTCCCCTTGCACATGCCTGCGATGATACAGAGGCACTCCCCTGCAGCTTTCACATGCAGTTACAGAAGAAAATCAGTGTCAAAGGGATTTTATGAAATGGGCTTGAGAAGTTTCCACACTGACTGGTGGAAAATACATCTCTCTCCCTGCAGCAGTCTGGGCACTGCCAGGAACCGCCGTGGTTCCACTCTCCTGCTAGTTCAAGCTGACCTTCAGAACCCTGCTACACCCACTTCCACTGGCTGTCAAACAGTTACTGTAAATTCAGAGCTCTCTCTACAGTAGAGACAAGCTTATAAGGAGCTACAAGCCCATGGAATAGCCATGTTAAACTTCTCAGTGCTACAGTACATCATTAAAGTGCTGAATAGAAGACTTTGGAGCTACCCTATCTTAACATACAGACAAGGAGTGGGATTCGTGTTAACTAAGCTGGCTGAGAACAGCATCAATGTCTCTCCTCTGCATCTGTATGGACAAACACTTTAGATAAGTTGTTACTTTCAGGCTCATCTCTGACCTTCTGTTTTGATAAAAAAGCCCCTCACAGCTGTGAAAAGAAGCTGGAAAACAGGACCCCAATGTAAGGAAGAATAGATGTGCCTTCTTTATAGGGCTGCCCTGGTTGCTCTGGGATATATGTGACACAGATTGACATTGCCAGAGGTGCACCCACTTGAAGACAGGAGCACAGTGGGGTAGTGATCTTGCACAACTGTGAGCATTGTAATTTCTCATAACTGATTTCAAGTGTCTCTCCTGTATGTATTTTCATCTCTGAAGTGCATGGAGGGGGCCCTGCTGCTGTATCTGCTTTTGTTGAAAAAGAGGGATCTTTCCTCACCTTCCTCAAACCCCAGTCTGGGAAAACCACAGGGATGCTCCACATTGTTGATGCCATGGCTTTGGCTGAGAGTGACACCAGTGCCCACTCTGAGTCCTGCCACACTGGGATTCTGCAATAYAAATAAAACCAGGAAAACTACTTACTGTGGCTGACTTGTGTGTTTTGAAAGGTTTCTGGGGAAGGAGACGAATGCTGGGAGGAGGTYTGCATGGGAACAGTGAACTTTTGGGGAACAGGTTATGGGACTGGTCTAGTCAGCACTTTACATGGTGCTATATCAACTAAGTATCAGTTAAGTAATTAGTGCAGTATAAAATGGAGTATAATTTATACAAGGATTCTAGATCTGTTATGAAAACAACAATGATGTAAGACAAGATTTTTCTTGCTTAAATTAAAGGAGCCACTTTGCAAATACAACAGGAATTTGACTGTACTCAGCATCACTTACCCGAGAAAAATAAACAGGCTTTTCTTTGTGAATTGAAGACATGCTCCTCCAGCACCACATGCTCACACAACAAGGGGTGAATGGCTCAGCAGACATTGTGACCTCCTGTTCCGATAAGGTCATGTGGGAATATGGAGACACACAGCCAAAAATGCCAGTGTGCAGGAGAAAAAACAGGGAAGGAGAGGTTGGGGAGGGGGAGGGAATAGGGAAGGAACTGTATCAAAAGGGTTCATGTAGCAGAGGTGAGTAAACAGATAATTTATGAATTTGGGACACACACTTGATAAATTTCAACAGACTCCTTGCAGTCATGAGAGGCTCTGTATAAATATGTGCATTTCAGATTAAATGAGAATTGCATGTGAGGAATGGGGAGGTTTCACTACTTTGAAGCGGGTATCAGTGGGGAATTTGTAACTAGTGTTTAAAAGCACTCCTGCATATTCCAGTTGGAACTTGGAACAGAACTAGGTTATGAAAATACTGTAAAATAATATGCTGTTCTTACACAATAATGTTGAACAATGCTGTGCTGTGTTTCTCCCTTGCTATGGCAAAGGGTCTGAAAATAATGACTTCCTAGATCAGAGATCTGTAGATAAAATACAACTATTATCAATAATGAGTTATTGTATTATCAATAATGAGTTACGTTGGTTTAGAAACCTTTTCCTGTAGATAATTTGTGCATCACAAGATGCAGTGTTCAAGATCAGGGTCTTTTTTAAATGGCAAGAATGCAGCAGAAGCCCTATTCTGAATGAAGGCTATGAAAGAGCTTTTGTGCCCTGGAATCTTGGTATTTTAAAGTTTATTCAAAGTCATTACTAAATGTAATGACTGTGAATCCTAAAGCCTCCTTAATTAGAAGATATGGAGACAAGAGTAGATATTTGCATGTGTATTGGAAATAACAGAAGCAAATCCACACAAGTATGGAGCCCATGACGTCCCCCATGCAAGTTAACTGCTACCAGATTCCACTTTCATAGGYACAATTTATTCTCAGTGCATGTTGGTATCTTGATTTATTAACTGTTAACCCATGGGTTAATCTGGGTGGGCAAGCTATGAGGGCTGCTACACCGGGGCATGGCTTGGATTTCTTCTGGGAGAAAGAAGCAGAAGCTGCTGTGGTCCATGAAAACACCTGAAACACTGTGATGGGGCAAAGGAATTGACGGAGATACCACACACAGCAAAAAAAAGGGTCAGGCAGACCCAAGAGCTGGTGCTCATCCTGGCTGGGAGAACTGTGGGTGTCAGCAGGGGTGGAAGAAACATCCCAGGGCTTTTGGAGAGCACTGGGAATCAGAAGAAGCCATATGGATGACTCATTGCTCAAACTGCAAGAGGGAGGCTCACATGGATGGAGCTGAGCTAGGGAGCTTGGCCATTGCCAGTGTGAGATGGGTCCTGCTGCAGAGAAGACATTTGGAGAGGAGCCTCATCTGGGGCTTGGGATCACCTGAGGAAAACCAGCTGCAGGTCTCTCATGTAATGGTAGAATATCCAATGCTCTACATCCTCTAGCAAGTACTGGAATTTGCTCAGCCAGATATTCCCAAAGAGAAGGTTTGGAAAGAAGTGCAATGGCCTGCAGTCAAGGTCTCTCCATTTTGATTTTCAGGCTGAGCAGAGGTCACTTCCAGGCACTCCAGACACCTCCAGACACTGTGACAAACATAAACTGGCTGCTGCTGTCTGTCATGTATTAATAATCAGGACTGGGGCCACTCCTTTTCTTTTTTATTTCTACATCATTTTTTCTGTTTTTATTTTCTTTTCCTTATTATTGTTTTTCTTCTCTTATTCCTCTATTTTTCATTTCCCTTATTTTCCTTCCTTTTTCTTGTCCTTCCCCCCACTGCCTAGTGACCCACTCTGTCAATTCCATAGCTGACCATTTGCTTGAGGTTGGAGATGGCACCCAGCTACCTGAGAGAGGGCTCTGGGAGGCTGTGGCACTGATGCAACACTCTCACTCAGCAGGGAAGGATGGGGCGCTCTGTTTAGCCAGGTTTATCTCTCAGGAGCTGGAATAAGAGAGACTCCTAGTAGCTCAGCCTTTTGGATGGTCTGTGAGAAAGCTGTGGAGTGTTTTTTGAGGTCCCTGAGCAATGGTTTCCAACGATGAGAAGTTTGGTTTGAGAGCAGAAAGGACAGCCAGTCACACTGAGAGCTGGCACATCTGGGCAGGGCAGGCAGACAAGCCATGCTGAGGGGGCAGCTTGTGAGAAATYTGGTGGAACACAGGGGCAGAAGTGACAGATTTGTAGGAGAGCACAAGGGCTTCCTTCTCTGGACAGGCCAGATATCCTTGCAGCTAAAGSGAGGTCACTCCATCACGCTGCCAGCCAGGCTGGGTTGGTGCAGTCTGTGGAGCAAAG